>OZ021708.1:11090988-11247395 GCA_963978555.1 Galerucella nymphaeae
TCTAGATGTAAATAGTATATTTCTCGGATTCACTGTGGAGCCAATAGCTAGAAGGTATTTTTATAGTTTAACATTGTTGAGGGAGCTAAATACGATAGCTTGCAGTTTTTATGGAAAAGTAGGTGAGGTAGGTTGTTGTATGCTGGCTACTTTAGATAGGAAGCTTAAGATGAATGTGGAAATTGACGTGAGACTTGTTGTTGTGACATAGTTGAATGTTGAGTTGATGTTGGTTGTAGATTTGAAGGTGCGTGTCATTGATGTTGTTGCTGTCTATTCGCTGTGTGTCGACCGTTGGAGGGAATAGGTATATTGCATCTGAATAAAGGGGAAAATGGAGAACGACCGTTGTTGTTTTGTCAATTGTGAAAATACAGGAAAGAAAAACAGTGATGTGGAATATTACAAGTTTCCTACTGCGCAACACAAGCTGGTACAAAGGAAAAAATGGATTGCAGCTATAAAAAGAGTAAAGTGAGTGTCTAAACCTATGGTCTCAACCCCACTTCAAAATACAGTGTACGCTGATCTGATACAGTATTCTATACGCTATGTTTTCTCCATAAATTTTATGTAGTTTTTTTCATTTTTTCATAATAGTATATTAAAGTATAAGTGGATAAGTCTTTAAAATACGCGCGATTCGAAATTGAGAAAGTGTTTTAGAGACCAGTTATCCACGAATACTTTACGCTATTTTTTTTCATGGTGCACCTTTGAATTATAAATATTGGTATCTATCACTATTACAAGAAAAAGAAATGGAAATAACTGATAATGTAAAATGGTTGAATTTGTGATGACATTAGTTTACCTTGCGCTGTCATGGAAATATTAAGGCCCGGTTTTTATAAGCTCGGGTTACCCCTGCCCCGAGAGTTATCCCTATGATGGTCAATGGGATAACTCTCGGGGCAGGGTTAACCCGAGCTTATAAAACCGGGCCTGATAGAATCAATTTAAATACCATTTACTTCGATTTGAAAAATCGAAATATTAATATCTCAAACATAATCAACTGTACTTTCCATTTTCATTTATAAAATTGAAATTGTTAAATATTGTTCAAATAAAGGTTTTACGTTACAAAGTACTCCTGTCAGATAATAATAAAAAAAAATTGTCATTCAGAACATTAGACATCACACTTCGTTTCTCGAGATGTATCTTTATCTTTTCGCCATTTTATTTCTAGTCACAAACTTCATTTAGCAGAATGAAAAATGGAATAATCGATTTTCATGAATGATTTTAGGCAACGTTTATCTCCGTTGATTCTAACATACAAAACTACACTTAACATGAAAAAATACATTTTAAAAACGATTAATCACCCAATCGCTTATAAAATACTGAACATTATGTCATTAGGCATTTATAATTTCAAATTATTCACATTGTGAAAGTTGAAAGGCTCCGTATCTTGGTAATAATTGTTGCTTCCATAAGCTTTACGTGTAAATGTTTCCGACGTAACTTACGTTTTTAAGCCGCGAGGGGGCGACAGTAGGTTCGCACATAGCGAATAATATTATCGAATTCCATATTTCATCAGGGTTTGAATAGCCTGAGTACAGCACTGTGCCGCATCAGACTCGACTGATAAGGCTGGTTAAAGTTGTATGCTACCCGTTTTTGATAGTAATTGGATGAATGTTTACGTTGTGAAGTAGAGAAATAAGACAAAAATTTGGCTTACTTTGTTAGTTGGTGTTATTCACTATTCAGTTATGGGCACTTGTGTATTGTTTTTATGAAATATATTTGCGTTGATCTGCTGAAGTTTACGATTTTGTCGGAGCTGATTTTGAAACATTTTTGTGGTTTTTTATCAGAGCCGGACTCCCAATTGCTAATATTGAAGTGATTCAATTTGTTTGAAATGCTTGGTATATTTTTTTGTTAAAGCCAGAACTTCTGACAACTGATTTCATATAAACTGTCAGCCACTATGGTAACGACGTAATTCTTTCCGGCCTAGGCCGGGAAATACGAACTTCCTGAACTAGGAAGGGAAATGCTACTTTTTTGAAGAAAAAACGTCCGGGAAGTGGGTATTTCCTGGGCGGTTGCCGAAAAAACATTTTCAGGGGTTAAAATATTTAAAAAAATTTCAAATAAAAACGATTCTGGTGGAAATTACACCGACGACCCACGCTATAAAAGGCAAGCGTGTACCCATCGCACCCAAGGAGTACAACAAATGCACAGTTCAATGATACATGGAATATGATACAAATGTATCCTCTCGGTTTTTGAAGATTGTTGGAAAATTGAACATTCTGTATAAAGTGGCAGAATGAAAAGACGTGAATAAACTTAGAAATAGAAGCAATTGATATTACTGGAAAAATGTCAAAAGCATCACAAATATAAGAATTTAAAAAAATATTTTCAAGTTCCATGGTCACAGAAAATAGTTATTTATGAACCAAGGGCGCAATTGAGCGTGGTTAAAGCCATCGGCTGCGCCTCGTGCTTCAATTTCCACGCGGCGGGCCGCAAACACCATTTGCGCCTGTGGTACATACAAGATTTTTTGTACGATCGTGAGTAATTATGTAATTCAATTATTTTGAAAAAATTAAAATAAATTAAAGATGCATTTGCTTTCAAAGTCAAACAAGCAACAAAACTGGTGGTTGTTTGTAAAAATTTGACACACTCGTAAAATCAAAATAATAGACAGCTATGCATGAATAACCATTAGAAACTGTGGCCTTAGCAACCAAACAAACTATAAATTATTTCTGTAATATATTGTGTGTGAAAATGGATTCATCTAGCGAAAATGCAGGATTCCTATTAGAAAAGATTATGGAGTCAGTAGCAGAGGTCACATCAGAATTATTACCAACAAAGTCGAAAAGCAAGTACATGCACGAATTTCAGAAATTTTCAAATTGTTGCAAGGAGCAAAACGTAGATGGTTCCGTTACTGAAGTCGTGCTACTAGCGTATTTTTGGGAAATATCCAAAAAATATAAAGGATCGACGGCGGGCCGCAGAGTATCAAATTGCGCCCGCAAATTAGGGCGCAAATAGGTACTTTGTGGCCCGATCGTACATAAAAGTCATAGAAAGTAGCATTTCTTCATAGAAATGAATTTCATTTCTTTGCTATTTCTTTGTCTTTTCCATTCGATAGTAACTAGTATAAAAGGATTTTTTTGGTTGACTTCTTCATGAATAAGCTGTAATTCAACTTTGTGATTTCTTAAAAACCTTCATTGGACTAGAACTATATTTGAGAAATGGATATAAGTAGTTGGTATTGGTATTTTCCGGAGTATTTCCACACAGTTCACTTCAAAGTGCAGATGGAGGCTTTTGAAAGTTTACATGCCTGAAAATATTTTGAATTTGGCATTGTGCTGAAAGTTGGGTCTACTTTAGTCAATCGAGTAATCGGGTTATAGATGAGTTCGTGATTTTGGATGTTATATTGGAGAAAGGAATCCCAAGCAGAGACTTCGGGTTTACGAGAGCGAGGGAGATTAACAAACATGTACCCGATCAAGTTTCTCCACAAATATGAGCCCCATATATATATAGCCGCCCATCAATGAAAGATAATCAGATCAAGCTGATCATCAGAAAGTTTCAAGCGTGTTAGATTGAGGTGGGGTCAGTTAATTACATGCTAAGAAGTGTATATTCCACTTATCCGACTATTGTCGAGTGACGAAAAAAGAAGGACGGTGACAAACAAAACACGTCATCTCGACATTCTCAGACGTAGCTAGTTTTTTCTATTTTTCACATCCAAGGATAACGGAATATGTATTTAACTTGACGACAATATAGTTTAATGTGTCAATATAGTTTAATGCGAGCAGCTGAGTTATGCGTATTTACTCCACTCCGCGTTTTTGATTCTTTCTCACCCTTTCTTCATTCATAGTTCTCTCACTCCGTCCCCACTCTGGTTTCTATTGCCATGACGCCATCTCAGCTCATCACACACAATTGTTACAGGAGACTGTGATTGAGTGAATAACTGAAAGGTGTTTTTCAATTTACATATGCAACACAAAATTTAAATAAAACCCAATATTTCATGATTTATTATTATAGTCAGGTTACAGGACAATTCTCAAATTCAAATGAAATCACCTTCCTCCAAAATATTTACTCTTGTGTATACCAAAAGATCAGAACCATATTTGTGTTCTGAGAGCCCATTCTGAAATTTATTCGACGAAGTCACTAGATCGCGTATATAGATTATCATCTGTTTCTGGAAACTCGCAATGTAAATCATGTTCTATATTTGACCTAACATGAAGCTATTTTTCCAAGGTAATAGAGTAGCATGCTATCCATGGAGCGCATCGGACCAAGACGTGGTTCATAGGAGAGGACACACAGAAGTAAGGCATCTGGATGACAATATGCCCAAAATTTAAACAAACCACATGACCACCAGATATATCTTTCGCAAGAACTTCTAGTTTGTCATCAAACCTTGAGAAAGAAAACGCACCACTAGAGCAAATGAACTAATTTGGTAAGATGGATCAAGGAATGAGCTCGGCACAAGAGCGGACATATAAAGCAAGTCGAGCAAAACGAAGGAATTGTCTCGCAAATACGCCTCGGTATTTTAAGCAGAGGTCTATGCAATACTTGGATGTGCTAGGGTAAATAACATGAGAGCCTGTACGAAATAGGGCTATATAACGGAAAATGCAAAAAGGGCACCAAAACAGCTCTACGTATATTGATGCAGCTATGAGACACTGGACTACAGGAGGCAGAAACTGTATAGTATACCCCATATGACTCCAGAATACCTCTACAACCAATCAGCTCAGAACCTGTATGAGCTAATACAGGAAACGGACTGGCTAAATAGGCTGTAGCCAGAATACTATGAGGATCCATAATAAGATCAAGAGGCTGAGGTGGGGCTGGCGAAAAGACGGCTCCTTTGAAAAAAATACAAAAAAAAATTAGTACAACATCCTATCCTAATATTTAATGAATACCCACTAAGGCATTGTTTTCATTTGCGAGGTATCTAATATACCTTTCTCGTGAATACTATGTCCTAGTCACTTTGTTAACATGATAGTTTCATCTCATATGTCTATCCATCACTATTTCCAAATACTTGATTTTCACTACTGATTGAATTGATATATTGTCTTCGATACTCAATGTATCATATTGGGGTATAGAGTTGGCATAGCGCTAAAATGGTGAAAAGAATGTTTTTTTGGTAATTTATTGATAGTATTTTATCTGCGACACATTAAAAGAGTCCACTTATGTCATATTCTGCTTTAATTTTGAGGTTATTTCAGATATAAGCACTGTACAATACTGTTGTATCGTCAGCGAAGCTAACAATAATACGACAGGTATCGTGACGCAATATATTATTATTTTATATTGTGGAGAGAATTGTCAACCAAACTATTCCTTGCGGTAAATCGCACGGAACAATCCTTCTTTCACTGACGACATTATCAATTTTCACGAATTGCTCTCTGTTTTCACTCTTCATGAGATTCAATGTGCTTTCCTTGAAACCTACATCTTGCAAGGTCGTCAACAGTTATACATCAGCTATACATCTGGAAATATTAAATACGTGATTTAACCAGCCCTACAAATAGGATAAAACCTCAAATAGTTCGACAATAGCTATCCTACTGTTCAGTATTGAATCCTGTTGATTCTACATTGCATATACACAATATTATTAAATACATCACAGCATCTTCTTTTTGTTTGTCCAATATACGTCGTCATAAAACAAAGTATTTCTCGTTCTCAGAGTTTGGAAGCATTAATCAAAACTTTACAAAATATCACACTTGTTGAAGTCATGCAAATTTGTGAATTTGTGTGGAATATTATAAGACTACGGTCATTTACTTTCAATGAGTTACTTTCTTTGAGAACCATCTTCATACCGTTCTAATGTACACCACTTTAGATGTCTGCCATATCTTTTAGGTGGCAAATAAGGTTCGGATGTCTTCCTCCATGCCACAAAATCTGTGTACTGTGAACCTACTTTGGATTGTCCCTTCACTGCAGTCTGTTCATTTTGTATCCATTCTAGCATTTGTCCTTGGACCCCTTTCTTTATTGTTCTGAAATATCATGATGGTGGAACGTTGTGAAAAAATGAGACGGGTTTGAGCATCTGATATGAAATATTTTATCTGTAGGTATGTCTGCACGTGGTGTGTCATATTTCAAGGCACAAAGTGAGAGACAAAGACATTTTTATACCGAGAATTCCATCTACATATTCGATTTTCATTATTTTGCTGGATATTTGCAACCAACTTGTATGTGTTTACCCTGTATATCGTTTTATAACTCAATCGTCTCCAAAATATTTCCAGCAAGGATTATCCCAACGTACAGACCGTCAAATATTCAATTTAAGGAGGAAACAGGGATTCGAATTATACGTGTTTGATGACCTTCGTTGTGAAATCTTCGCCTCGCTTCCTGTTCAAATACAGTTGAAATTTAATGGAAACTTGAATCAAAGAAGACATGAATTGTGCCAGGAATGAACAATAATTAAATTTCACAGTCAACAAAATCAATTTAAGGTTATAAATTTAGTGGTGAAGCTTCATGGAAGGTAGAGGAAACGATTTCATTCCAGATATGAAATTATTGGAAGGGAAAATTTCCGCTTGGTAGCTGTATTATTCTAAAAAATATCCACCAAACTGCAATTTTTTGCTGAAAAATATATTCACAAGCCAACAAAGAAGAAACACAACAAAAAAGCTATAATCATAATAAAAATTGTGTCCACCTTGTACTATTCTGACAGGACAGGAGCAAAATATTTTGGGTTTACTGAACAAACCTCTTCATATAATGAGACTAAAAGACTCTCATATTGAGGTTGTGAACGGGAAGATGAGACAGTAAGGCAAATACTTTTTCATCTCTCGGCTTCATCGTAGCGTCCTGTGGGGTTGCCATTCCCACCCAACTTATATCAGATTTTGTCCACATTGCCAAGAACCAAATTATCGATGGAACTAGTGTCTTAAGCTCAAGTGATGTATTTGCATGGCTTGCTTCTGTTTGCATGTTACCGGAAAGGGATAAATTATAAACCCTTCGATGTTTACCAGCTCACGACAGGAATACCTTGATGAGAACACAAACAAAACACACAAAGTTCATGGACTTAGTTGTTGTTATGTTTTTGCTCTGTTGAATCGATATAATCCCATCAAAAGTTTGAATTTAATTCAAACACTTGAAAAAACAATGTAAAAATTTTCACTTCTTAATTTTGATGAAATAAGCAATTATAAAATAGAAAAAGGAGGGAGTTTGGTTACCAGCGTAGCATCGTTGACCATCACAGACCACGGAGGAGAATTTTACGAGGTAAACTTCAAACAAAGGAGGGAGTTCAGTTAAATGCGTAGCTAAAGACTCGAATTGTTGACCATAATCAGATAAGGATTTGACGAGGTAGTCTTCAAACTTTTGTTGCGAGTGAATGCTATTTGAATGCACAGAGTTAATTGTTATCAGGTTTCTTTTGGGTGTTGTCTCTCGTCTCGTTTCTCCCAAAATTGCATTGCATAATACCGCAAAAGGATTTAAGCATTCAAAAATATGTTTCAGCCTTTCTCTCTGTGAGTTCATCATCTGCTTTTTCATCTTCTATTCCAGAGTGTCCTGAAATCCATGTTATGGTGATACTGCTGTTCTACTTTGGATCATCGAATTTCTTCTGGCATTTCTATATTATTATGAATTTCAGTATGCAAGAACTCAGATCTTAAATCTCTGCTTGACTATTTCACATGATGATATATTTATGTATGAGGTGATATTCACTGAGATTTCGAAAATGTATTGTGCTTATTACTTCTACTTAATTCCTGAGGAAAAACTCGGAGAATAATAGCTCTCCCCCAAAAGGAATTTTGGGCAGGCATTCAACTTAGGTTGATGCTCATCTTCCATCCAATAATCTAGGTGTTGTGCAATTCTGAATTATTGTGTATGTGGATGTAGGTTTATTCTCCCTTGCCGCAGGATTAACATGATGATAGTCTTTTGTCTTCTATATCCTCAATCAATATTGAACAGGATACACTTTCCTATGGCGTGCATTCCCGTTCAAAGTATATCTTTCCACAAACTTTCGTTGGTGCATGTCCCGTACTCTCCTATCTCAGTTTCTCCTATCGCCATTTGAATACCATAGAATGGCATTATTTCCCAGATTAATGAATGTGTTATGATTCAATGTTTTTCTTGTTGCTTCAGTCAATGTCGAATGTTTTGAAAAATTATACTTTTTCATTCATATATGACATGTCCCAAGATTTCTTATTCCTAAAAAGCAGGGAAGTAACTTTTGTATGATTTTCTCTTCACACAGGTTTTATCTCGTTGGTACCCTATGAAATAATTCGGAATTGTTTTGCTGATCAGTCACGAATTAAAAGGTATACTATATTCAAATTCCAATTTGATTGACTTTCCATTATAAATGTTTGTAATCCTTTTGTGAATGAGAATCCAACAATGCAATATGATGTATAGGGTGTTCTATATAATAAATTGGAAGGGGTGATCATAGCGGGCAGAGAATTCAGGTCAAACGTCTATACTCCATTTAATAACCAAGGGAAGTGATTTGAAAAGCTTCATTCACATCATTAAAAGTTACCAGATTGGTTACTTAATGGCGTGTTCCGAAAAATATAGTCAACAGTCGTGTTCCAAATCTATTAAATATGCCTTGATTGGCTATCTAGTAGTTTATTTTGTGCTCAAGAATTGATCAGATGGGTATCCTCTCAAATTTAAAACTTTTTCCTGTTTCGTATTCAAACTGAAAGATCAGAGCATACTGAACTAATATGGCTGTTTTTAAGTAGCAAATAACTGAATGCCAGTGAATGAAATGAAAAACAAAAACCCATTTTATAACAAAACCCATGTTGCTTTAAATCTTCGATAGCTTGTAACCTCCATATAGACAGATGCTGTCATGTTCAGTTTCAACGAAGTAAATCAAAGCGGATGCGATGACAAAATTAAATATATTTATCTGTCAGAACTATCAAAAATTTGAATTATCAGCTGATGTCAATGCTAAAAAGTGGATATTTTGATGCACGAGCGTAATTCGGAGAAATATTTCCCGAATACAAATATTGGTTTGAATATTAATTTCCAATTTTTTTTATAAGAAAAAGTTCATTAGTAATTTTGCGGTGACGTTCCAAATTGTTTTAACAGTAAATTCCTTGTATTCCTAAACATTTTGCTCACGCATATTGAATGCCCAGTTCGTTAATATTGTTGCCACAACGTTGATTTGTATTGTTCAATTCAATGTTTGTTTTTTCCCAAAACAAAAGCCTATAAACTGTCGCCGCACATAGTCTGTTGTGTTCGGTATTCTTTAGTTCGCTTTCCATCTCTTCATTTTCTATAACTTCCAATGAATCACATTCCTGAAAATATTTTTTGACTTCACTTGTCAAACTGATTTTATTTTCAATTATCATAGATTCACAATGGGATTGCCGTGGATATCTGAACAGCAATTATCGCAGTTCACTTTCATTTTCTACAGTGCATTCACCGCTGTAATCAATCGATAATTGCACCCACCTCATGGGATTTTTTGATCATGGGAGAAATATTCAGTCGAATGCTCTGTATATCATACATAAAATGAATAAATATATCAGTCTTCAAAGATTTTTGTTCTGAAAAAGAATGATGGAAGATCGCTATATTATCGCATAATTGTAATCACTCCATCAAGGGCTGGTATTTTTCATTGAAATATTTTGATAATCGTTTTTGTGAATAATTGGAAATTTCAATTTGAATACAGATAAAAAAATTTCCACGACAGATTCAATTGTGTTTCAGGAAATTCAGTTATTTTTTATTTGAAATTTTTCATTGTTGTGGCTTTGATACATGTTTCAATGACCCAGAATACGTTATTATGATCTTAATAGAACAGCAGTAAATTGAAATAAAGGCATGATCCCCAAGGGAACGTTCTATTCTATTGCCGTCAAGAATTAATACTCTGGTGAGAAAACATAAGCCATTGGGATATTGTTGTTCATTTATACCATTATAGTCTATACATATACCTTGAAATTTTTGATCTTACGCCCGATAGTACAGCACTAAACGTTTTATGGCTCAAAAAGTAACGTTATTGAACATAAAGTCTTAGAGAAAATTGATCTTGAAAATGAAACGGTGCATTTTATTGATCGATCCAATATTCCAAAAGTTATCGTCCGAGATAGACGAATCGGTTGATTAAATGGATCATAAATCGTGAACGATAATTTTTTGGTTGAAAGTTCTTGAAATACGAAATTGCATTGTCTACAATAACGGTCTTGATTAATTCTGGACTTTTGCCCTAAAGTGTAAGGTTCTCGAGATATCAGCCAAAAACGTTCTTGCATAATGGCTCCTGAAGCTCTACCGGAATCTGTTATCGTTTTGTGGTTTTATACTCAGTCAGTATTACTTAGCTGGGAATGAAAAATGGGATTGGGAATTGAATGCGTGGTTAAATTCTATATTCACCCTTCTGATTGTTGAGATCTGTTTTTCCTATGTGTGCTATCTGTGACAATGGCAACTGAACGTTATGTACAATGTACATATCTGTCTGATAAGTATTGAAGTTGGGGATGAAATATAAGTGAAAGATTAAAAATGATCCATGGTATAATAACTCGCCTCTAGCTCATTTTAGGGTTCCATGATTATTAAGTAATCTGGGAAATGCTTCTCGAAAAACACAAAACAAAACAAAGGGTCATGGAAACTTTTTTTAACCATTAAATCCCCTTGAAAATTAAAATTAATGTGTGTCAAAGGACTAACGGAATGATGAAACCAGTGTTAGCAATTCAAATAAAACAAGTGAAACTCTCAATTCATTTCTTTGACACCAGAAAAAGATACAGCTACTCACTTCCATTCCTCGACCTTTCCCAAACGTTCTGATGCAGTCTTTAAGACTTAAAAATTTATATCATTACTCCTGCTCGGAAAATTCCTATTCCTAACACCACGATAAGCTTCTTGAGGGAAAAAGTTCCGTCCAAATTTTCAATTATCTACGATTATATGGAAATGGAAAACTGGCACTGGAACTTTCTATTGATGTTAAAGTTATAACTATATAACAGCTTTTTTGGCAAAATATTGAATAGGAACTTGAACAAAACAAAACCTGCAGACAAAGCTTTACTAGAATCAATACTTGAATTAAATTTATTCAGAAGTTTGAAATTAATCTCCATTGCACTGAAATCATCCTTTATTTTATTCCACGGAACGTGAGGTAAACTAAGATAACTTGGTCGATAAGGAAAATTGTCAGATAACCAAATTGATGTAATCGCGCTCGTAACACTATTACTGACTAAATGTAATTAATCTACTTAATATCTTGCCATTTAAAATGCGTTGAACACTTTGCTTTGTCAGCGTGAGATGAAAGAAAATAAGGCATGACTGTTTTTTGCACTCATGAGCAATCTAAGCTTTATCCATTTTCTCTAAAATTTTATTTCCAGAAACAATAAAAGTTCCATTAGCAAGTCGTTTTTGGCGAATTTACTTGATGCAACATTGTTCAATAGCAAACTTTTTTTGTAGTACTCCTGTTATCACAAAACCAAGATTATTGATAGATACATTCTACGTGGCAAAATAATTGGAATATCGCCTTTTCCAAATTAATCTTTTTTTTAATAAATTTCTATTATAGTTTACATTTGTGATGATTCTGAATCCAGTGGTATAGTCATATTTGAGAAAGGTGAATATAGCTGGGTACACATGACTAAGAAAGTCGAAAAAACAGTTCTTCATATTCTGTGTGAGAATTTTAAAATTTTCAAAATTGCATAGCGCATTCGTCTGTTATGCCATCATCAGTGCATCATCTGCAAGTGAGTAATAGTAGTTATTCAATAAGATAGGAAATTGTAGAGAATTACTTACCGGTCAGGTATCTACAAAAAACCAAATCCATTGAAAATTTCACCACACATCGACATTTTTTAATTAAAATCACATTGAATTTCAAGGTAATTCCCCTATTTGGGGTACTGTCATTAACTATGCATTTTTATATATCATAGTTTCAAACTATGTACCTTCACGTGTTTGTATAACGGTAATTGAAGTAACACTGCATTAATTTGAAATTACCAAAAAGCCTCAATTGAACTATGACAAGTGACAGTCTAGTGAACACAGAGTTTGAGTTATTCAAAGTGAGCACAGAAGTAACATTATGACAGTGAAGTGTGAATGTTAATATTGAGGAATTTATTCCAGTTTCTAAAAATCATTAAAAATAATGTGATCCGGTGATTACTCAAAACTAATATGTGAATTTCCCAAATGAAATTGTGAAATAGATTTGATATTGAGGTCTAATGAGAACCCAATTTTCAAAAATCAATTAGAAGAAAAAGAATGAAGGTCTAATGAGAACCCCTTACTAAATTTCATTCAAACAAAAAATTGATCAGATTCCTAAGAGATTCTAATCCAAATATATTAGATTGAAATTTGAGTTTGTAAATATCAAAGAATGTAATTATCAATGGAAAATTTCAAAATACTTAATCCTGTAATTTATTAGGTAATTTCTTCAAACAATTAACAAATCATCTAAACTGAGAGAAGGAATTGATTCAAAGTCTAATGAGAACCCATTACTTGATTAAATCCCATTCAAAACCGAAAAAGATTATGAGTCTAATGGAAATCGGTTGCCAAATCTAATTGAAAACATAACTGCATTAACCATCAAAAGAAACTTCACAATAAAACTGAAGAAAAAATTCAAATATTGTTCAAATGCATACATGCAATATCCAAAACCAATATTGAAGCTATTCTCACCAAGAATGATCTGATTTTGGGTCTAACATTAAGAAGTCTATGAATATAACAATGAAAAGCTGCCATTTTATCTTGATGAGGGTGATTCTAAAAGATAGTATGACATGGTCAGTTTGTATGGGTTTTCAAAATATGCTATATTCTAAACAAGATGTAACCTTTATACAATTGTTAATTAGATATTATAAAGTTTTTCATACAATTTTGTTGAATTTACCTGATTGAAGCCTCGCCATCATATTATTTTTGTATTGATTCAAGGTGTCTAACTTTTTTATGATTATTATATGATTTTTGTACGGCAATTATATTATTATTATTATATTTCTATACATCAATATTGGACTATTATTATAGAAATTTTACCACCATATACCTTACTGTATGTATGACCACTCCGATAACAAATGGATATAAGGATGTAATAGACAATAGTTTTCACGGTTGAACTTATTTTATTCTCCAGAAACAAAAGTGCATAAAAAACTTTCAGAAATCTCACTTTTTGAGGGTTTCCATTTTCCAATTTTCCTTTTGTTTCTTAACGTTACTGGTGCTACAAGATACAGTAACGTTAATACCGCTTGTACAGTCAGATCCACAAACCACATATTTAAACCAAGTCAGATCTGAAATGTGAAAATTGAGATATCAGGAAGGATAGGAGACGACTTTAATAATAAACGATGGTTTTTGCTAAATATTAACATACATAATTAAATAGCTATAGGTTAGGTTAACTTACCTCTGAAAAATTCTTGAACATCTTCGGACAAATCAAAAGAATCCTTTTTTTATCGATATAATACACTAGCTAAGAATAAACACACACTTTGGCTGTTAAAAGCTAAACAGGGATGGTTCCTTCTAAACATCTGAACAAGCGATGGATAAAAATGAACTTGTCCATATTATTGGCATAATCCCTCCCTCCTGGCTAATGGCTAATTGGGTGATTGGTGCGTATTAGCGGTAATTTTAAAACTAAGACAATATATATTTTGCAAGTATATAACTGAAATTTGTTTTTATACAAGTCAGATATTTATTATACAACTAACTCCATAAAGGCGGTATTATTATGTTGAGAAACTGATATAGTAACCCGTATATAATTTTTGTATTTTGATTATATGTATAATTTGTGGCAAACTTGTGGAAATATGAAAGAATATATGATAGTTTTACACATTTTGATTCGGTATGCAGTTACAAAAAAAAATTGTTTAGCAGTTATACACCCTTACTTAGAATAACATTTGTTTCTGCTGCGACATAATTGTGTTTTATAAATATTATAAAATTAATTCGTGGTTATATAGCTTGGGTTAGAATAAAAATTGTATTGAGTGATTTTCCTCAGTGTGAAAATTGGAATTTGAAAACTTTTTTTTTAATTTTCTCTTATTCCTATTTTAGAAAAAAAATGCCGTCTTTGTTGACAAAAAAAAGTGATCATATAGGGCTTTGAAAAAATAGTAGTTGAGCTCTGAAAACTCTTGTCAAAATACTGATTTTGATACTAAATCTATAAAAAAAAAATTAAATCAAAATAGGTTGAAAAATACAGATTTCACAAGAGTGCTTCCAAATAAAATGGGACACACTATATGATTGTTGGTAGACATATCTATGAATGTAAGCTACTTTGTAAATGACCTACTTAGAGAGGCACTATATTATAGGTCGCGTTAATACTTTTTGAGCTGACTGACGAAAAAGGAAGCATTGTCTATAGATTTTGTGTATCAAACGGAATGTTTATCATAGAAACAGCGATTGACTTGTTTGGGATATAATACTATGTTAACAATTACTATTTTCGCGGAGCAAATCCTGAACACATCCAGAGCACAAACCGAGTACATACTGGATTTCTCAAATGCGCAAACGTGCCTACAGACTCATTCCGAATTTTAGAGGTAGCGCGAACGCGAATTTAAAGTGACATGAGCTTAAATTCATCATCTAAAAATAATACCGATCAATTTAAATTAATTATAAATAAAAACCTTACCTTCTAGCGGATTTGTTTTTAAATAAAACTTAAAAACGAATTCTATAATGAAGTAAAAATAAAATAAAAAACCAAACAACTCAACGAACACTATTTATCATTAAAATATATTTAATCCAAAAGTTTTTAAAGTTTTAAACTCAAATTAAAAAGTAATCAAACCACTATCAAATCATATAACAGCATACAACCAAAGTTTTGAGGTTATAATCTGTTCGGAACAAAAAATCCCAGCTATCATCCTAGAATTCATCGAGCACGTTCCGAGCATACTCGAAATTGAATCTAAGTCTTCCTCGAACACGGGATTTTTTATCCTGAACACATTCTGAAGCACTCCACGAACAGTCAAATTTCAATTGCGCATGCGTAGTCCCTCCGAATACGTTCAGGATGTGCTCCGCGAAAACAGCTATTATAACAATGAATAGCATAGGTACGCAAAATAGTATATTATTAAACGAGCAATTTATGATAGCCAATATTCACGATGGGTGACGTTTGCGTAACAAGCCGCAGGCGAGGAGCGCAAGTCACCCGAGTGAATACTGGCCGTAAATTGCGAGTGAAATACTATACTTTTTCCACGACCCTTAATTTGTTTCATTAAATAAAAGTCGGTAACGATTTGGTATCACTAAAAACCTCAAAATGTTGTGACAGTTACATAAAATAATTTGACATATATAGAGATGGGCAATACTGTGTGAAATATCAATACAACGTACCGTTATGAATATATTGTTTTAAAATACTCACTATTAAAAAATATCGCTATGAAAAGTATAAATACTGAGAATTACAATATTTTATTGATACGATATATTTCAGAAAAAAATTTCCTGAACAAAATCCACAGATTTAATACTTCATCCCATATTGTACCCCCATTTCTACCCCACTCCAGTGTATTATGGAGCATTATTAACGACAGTACATATATGGCTACCATATACCTTTCGTTAGGAGGTAAACTATTGACTTATTTGTCGTGGACAAAATTATATTTCCATATAAATGAGCGAAAACCTGAGAAATGCCGTTTTTCGTTGCATCAAAATAAATGTACTAAGTGAAACTAGTCTGGCTGGGCAGCAGAAATGCTAATTGAATACAACTTAATTCGCTCAGTTTAAGAACAAGGTATAGCCATTTTATATTGAAGTGCTTATTATATCGATATCAATAAGCAGTTTAATTTTTATATCAAAGCTCACAAAGTTCACTCAGTTAGTTTCAAATGAAAAAACTTTGGAAAACTATCTATATAAACCAACACATTTATTAAGGTATCAAGGTTATTGAAAAAGTAATAACTACCAAGAAAATCAACATTTTGGAGACAAGTTTATCCTCATAACACCAAATCACAATATTCTACTAGTTTTTTATTTAATTAAGGTCACCTCAAGAAACAGTTGATGAATATCAACACAAACAATATTACATGGTGGTGAATTTAAAGCCACCCTAGGGTGAAATGTCTAATTAAATGTGGAAGCATAGACTCATTATTACGGAATAAAAGGATCATAGGTGGGTATTAAAAAACGTTTATGGGTGAGTTAATTGGTTTCATAAAAAATGCAAGTTCCCTCGACCTGCATATACAGTAGACTGTTTAAAGTAAAATAGATTATTTTTGTTATCTTCAAATGAAGTTATTCGCATCAATCTGCATCGAATAATACAGAAAGAATTTTCTTGATTGTTATGAAAATTCTACACTTGTGATTTCTAACCAATCAAGCCGCGTATTTCTGACATATCATCATCGCAACGGATGAATTTCAGTGAAAATTCTACACTTGCGATTTTTAACCAATCAGAACGTATATTTCTGTCAGATCACCATAGCAACGGATGAATTTTATCGGAAAATTTTTCCTGGTGGTTACCCAACAGCGAATTATACTGGAAAGTTTTCTGACGTTTATAATGTCAAAATATTTTTTTTGGAATCTAATTTTTATTTGTTCACATGATAATTTTGATTCACTCCAACTACCTACAATGCTAGATGTTTTCTAAATTATTTGGACCATTAAATGATTAATGTTTATATTAAAAACGCAATTATTATATACTATGTTATGCAAGTTACGGCCGTTTGCACCAATTGATATTTAAGTAGACTTGAAGTTAAGTGGCGCTTTAGGAAAGTTTTGTTTTGCACCATGAACAACTTGTCATTTTTAGCTCAACTTAGCTAAGCTTAGAAAATCGCTCGCTTATTCTCCACTTATTCTTAAAGTGAAGATTTCTAACCTAACATTATTGCGTTTTGATTGATATATGTCAATTATTTTTCTGTTTTAGGGTTTTCGTTTTGCGTCTTCCTATTTCAGGTGTGTTTTTTTATTTTTGAAGAAGGATGTAAAAACTTTTATGAAGAAATGGATGAAAATATTTGCAATGATTTTTTCTGAACTGTATAATTTACCAATAATATTTTCTTATTTTCAACTGTGTTTTGTATTATTTAAAGAACAAGAATAAAATCCTTCAATTTTTAAGAAATTGACTATTAACATCTTTCGATACGTTACTTCAAACCACAAAAACGAAAAGTCGCCAGGAACCATGGAGAAACTGATAAAAATCAACTCAAATAGCGAGGTTGACAAATGTATTGAGCACTTAGCTGAGAAGCAGAGCAAAAACATTTTGGTGCAACTGAAATTTAACTAAGCGTCCCTTGAATTTCGAACTAGCCATAGCTATCCTAAGCTTATGCCTTTATTGGTTCGAACGGCCATTAATATTTACATTCATACTTCACTGTCACAATGTTAGTTCTGTGCTCACTTTGAATAACTTGAGTTCTGTGCTCACTAAGATTGCCACTTTTCATAGTTCAATTCAGGTCTCTTGGTAACTCCAAATTAATGCAATGTCACTCCAATTTCCGTTATACAAACACGTGGACCCAGTTTGAAACTATGAAAAATAGAAGTGTACAATAGTTAACGATAGTACCCTAAGGCCCAGTTGTTCACTTACGGTTCAAACCTTGGTTCTACTGAACTTAGTTCAGGGATGAACTAGTTTCAGAAATATGTTTCCGTTGTACAGGTCATATTTGAGCCCAGCTCTACAAAACTTGGCTTAAGGAAAGATATGTTATGTTGGTAGCGTTTGCACATGCGCAATTGATTCTTTCTGTCAAGAATCAAATTTTATTTGTAAGAATATGAAATTTTCACGAGGTTTTGATCTATGTTCATGAGTTGTAATAAGTGTGAAGACTCTGGTTTTAATTATTTTAAGTTTAAAAGTTTAGACAAATAATATTAAATTCTTTTTTCTACTCCTGTTTTATAATATACTTATTAAAAGACTAAAATCTGTATCATAATGAAATTCATTATGATACAGATTTTCATTATGATACAGATTTTTAAGACAATAGGAATGCGACATTCGCACAATATTTAGTATATAGCCATGGATACCTGGTTGACATTTCTGAAATTAATTATATTAGGTCTGTTCCCTGCAATAAAAGTCTAGCACTGATCTATACGATTTTATTTATTTTAATTATGTTTTAATGCTTCTTGCAGTTTACAAATGCAATATACATAGATATTCCCAAATTTAGTAGTTTTATACGTATTTTTTCACAGATAGACCTGAATTCTTCAAAATTATATAGCTCAGTGCTACACTTTTATTGCAGGCGAACAGACATATTAAGTGACACTTAATTTGATAGCTGTCAAATAATTTTGATTTTCAAAAGTAACTATATTTAAAATTGATTTAACCAATGATTATTGATTAAATAATTGTTATTAACCGGAGTAGAAAAAATATTGTATGCCACTTTCATGTAATGGCCATTAATACACTCGCATATTATATACGAAACTCGCCTGCGGCTCGTTTCGTATCCTACAATATGCTCGTGTCTTAATGGCTATCATTACATGTTCGTTGCATAAAATACTATTAATATATAAATTGGTACATTAATAAATGGAGTTTTTACACGGCCAGTTTATTTGTCCAGAAGATGATGATTAGATTATTAATCTTGAAAAATAAATAATTCGTGTTTATTGTCATTGTCAACAAAGTTAACTGCTGCTTCCTCTTCTTCATTGTTTGGAAGATCTGGCTCATTTAAGAGTTTAGCAATATTCTCCAAAACTGCTAAGGCAATCACGACAACCTCAACTTTTTCTCTTTTCAGTCTAATTCCAAAAGCAAGTATAGGAAACCTTCTTGTTCAAATGTTCTTTCTATGCAATTTCTACTTCTGATCTGAGATTCATTGAAAAGTTGTTCCTGCCTTGTCACAGGATTAGCGAGGGGTGTTATAAGGTAATTTTCTATCTCCAACTAGGATATATATCTCGAAGTCTCCTCGTTCAAATCTAACTCTGATGCTTGAATTGGCAAATATTTGTGTCATGGGTTGAACGAGGCCAACGGCACACTACATCCTGAAACATGCAGTTCGAGTCACACATTAAAGGAAAAGAACCCTTTTCTATTCCTGAATATTTCTGCATTATTTCCTCCAGGTGATATGATTTTGACATGTGTGCAGTCGATAGCTCCAATGCACTTGGGAAATCGTGCTACACTATAAAACTTTTGAGAGGTATTTCTAAATTCAGGTTGAGTTTCAGGCATTTGAATATACTGGTGATAAAGCCCTGCCAAAGCTCTGATTACCTTCCAAACAATACGACTTGCAGTTCCTTTCTCTATGCCAACAAAATTCCCTATTGTATGAAGAAAGTTTCCAGTTGCAAAATATTTCAAAGTTACGAGCACCATTTGTTCAGTAGTTACAGCATGATTCCTAAAAAGATATCAATTACAAATGGATAACAAAGGAAAATAAACACACTAACCAATCTGTTGGAGACGAGATATTTGCTTCAACCTGGTTTATAACAAAGCGAACACCCTGCTTGGAAAGCCGAAAACTTTGCACAAATTCATCATCATTCCATTCTTGAAAATGATCCATTCTATTTCTATATTTCTTTCGACGTCTTCTAGCGTTTATTAATACTTCTACTGCTTCGACAAAGTCTTCATCATCTCTTAGTTCCACAAGATTTTCAGGTAGTTGGTGAGCCATTATTTTTATTTGGCACAAATATACAATAGTTAAATACTGATATCACAACGATTATGACAAAATAATACAAAAATTTAGGTTATGTTATAATAGAACTATGTTTAAGCGCCCAAATTCGGCCGCTTAGTTGAACTTGATAAAGCGGCATCCAGTGAACCAAGCTTTACCTTGAACTAGCTTTGTACAACTTAACTTTGAAATTTGAACCAAGTTCAACCTTAAGCTCTGCTTGAACCGAGACTGTACAACTGGGCCTAAATAGGAAAAATTTTTAAAATGTGAAATTTAATGTGATTTTAATTAAAATAGTTCCATGATTGTGCAGTCAATGTGTGTGGTGAAGATTTTGTTTTTTGGATTTGATTTCTTGTGGATACTTGACGAGTTAATAAGTCTCCACAATTTCCTATCTGATTAAATATAACTATACTATCTATTGCTCCCTTGCAGGTAATGTACTGATGATGGCGTAACAACCGAAAGCGCTCCGCAATTTTTTAAATTTTTTTTCACATAGAATACACTGTTTTCTCGACTTCCACATAAACTTGCCAAACTATACAACCACCTCGAAACAAGTTAGCCTACCTTGAGCAGATTAGCTCAACACAATCAGCATTCTGTGTAATATAAGTATTTTTGCGTTAAACTTTTCCCACAGAGTGTTCACTTACTTGAAGATTTTCTCCATCCTTCGAAATTCGTGAATAAAAATGATTCAAACAATAATTTCAGTTTTGCTTGAGAGCATGATAATAAGCGACAAAATTTGATATACAGCCTGGATCTATTTTCTACTCCTTTTCTTTCCCCATCTCTTTTTTATTTCCTTTGATACACACCACGTCATTTAGCAAGTGAAATAGCCCAAATACGAACACAATCCAATTTCGTTTCACGGTGATAAATTGCATGAAAAAATTCCGCTGCGTATCTAGTCTCGATTCTCTCATTCTTTTATGATTTGAATGAACCAAAAAAAAATCGGATACGTCGGATATATTCACTTCCAGATCATTTTAATTTAGTGGTCCATCTACCGTGCATTTCTAAGCTTTATTTATTCACACAAAATCATTCATTAATTACCTTTACAAATATTGAATTTTTTATTGATAAACAATTTTGATATAGGTAATCAAACATGCGATAATATTGAGAAATGCCTCAGAGCTAACTTTTAGTATAAAATACTTTTTATTTTCGACCAACCTGTCATTTTCATCATAATATACAACAAAATGATAAAAATTCTCAATGTTATGATGGAGAAAAAATATTCATGAAAAATGAAAATAAAACCAAATGTTATTGACTTTGACATCCATCATACTCAAACTGGATGGATTTGTAATCGCACTTGTTTATTACCAAATTTTTTGGGAACTGAGCCTAAGTTTTTCATTTCAACGTTTCGGTAGCGTTCCAGCTACCGTTGTCCAGATATTAACTAATTTTTTTCCATATCTGACACAACGAGATTGTCTTCAACATACTGCTAATTACCTATCAAAATAGTATAAGATAATTTGAATGAAAATGTCATCAGTTAACGAGTTCAAAATTCGCGCTTAACCAAAAATGATTGATTACATAACGAGTACGACCATAATATTATATTGAAAACTTACAGTGTACCTGTCAGTCAGACGACGGGGAAAGCGCTTCTCTTGATGCGATTGTGAATTATTTCAAATTTTTGTCTTAGATTTGGCTAGTAGTGGAAAAAATTGTTTATTCACCATGCCGGTCGAGACATTTATAAGCCTCGCACCTTACTCTTTATTATTATTAATAATTTTGGTGCTTGGTCAATAATGATAGATAGTCTCCATCACCGTGATGTATACTATTGTCTTGTCGAAAAACAGGACATTTTTCAGGATATTCACAAACTCAAAGCATTGATCAAAAATACAAAAGTTATTTAATATTCAGTTCATCTTGACATTGGTAGCCGGAACGCTACCGAAACGTCGAAGCGAGCGTCGAAGTAAAAAACATAAAAAACATTATTGTAGAATGTAGATGGTTTCTAAAGAAATTAGTGAGAAAAAGAATGAATAACAATTATCTCCATTGCCTGATTGAACATTTTGGTAACGTACCTATTAGAAAATTGAATAGATGAGGCTTTTACTTGCTGTAGATTCATACTGAATGATGAAATAGAATTTAATTTGCCAAAGCCTACATAATATTAACAAATTAAATTGTTCCATTCCATCATCGCGAATAAGATAATTTGTGTAAGTGATTCAACGTACATCTGATTTTTCGTTTATAATAATTCCCTAGAGCATCCAAAATTGCTATATTATCGAAATTAATGCTATGTGATTTTTCTTTAAAATCATCTGCTGAAGCAAATTCACGTTTTTTTCAGATTTCACATTACTTCCACGCTGGACACGTCGTGATTTTGAATTCCAAGACGTTATTTCAATATCATTTTTCATCGCATTCCTCGCAGGGGATACTGTACACCTTGTTTCCACTAATCTCATCTGACTGTTCCAGTTCAGGGTGAAAAGAGGGAGATTTGGCCAGCAAAAATGTTTTCCTCTTCTTTGCATATTTTCCTCTTCTTTGCAAGGAACATTCCTTCATTCCAACGACGACTATCCGTCTATAGAATCAAGCTAAAAGAAACTCATTTTAATCTGAACGCCAAAACTGGCAAATAGTCAAGGCTGTCTCGCGAAAATATTCTCCTCTCCCGAGGAGAAAGCAGCTAGAAACTCAAATTAATTATCACTCACTGGAGTGAACTCTTTAATTCATTATCAAGCTTTCGAAAACATTGCTTCCATTTTCAAAGATAAGATAGTACAATAAAAGGAAGTATGTCATAAAATTGAATTCAATTGAAATTTATCAACTCACTTGTAACTGAGATTATAAAATAAAATTAAATAACAAAAAATGAAAGAGAACAACTTTTTTTGAATTATTTAAAAGCTACTAAGAAGTGGGTTTTTAATTGCAATCATCAATTGGAGAACTGACATTTTATTTATAAAAAAGGATTCCATCTTGTGGTATTTCGACTGAAGGACTTGGAAAATAATTTGTTCACGAAGGGGTTGAATTGAGGTTTTTATATGTAAAATTGTTGTTATATTGGTACTGATTAGGAAAATATTGTGCTATGGAAATGTCCATCCATCACCATTGAAAATATAGTTTCTTCAATTTCGGGTGGTAATTTTAAATTCTGAGACTTCATTTGAACCAAATATTTCTTAGTCGCTAGCTTCCCAGGGTCGCCCAGGGTCATCCTAGCAAGACTGTATCCTTTGATTCCATCCCATATTCAAAGAGATCGAGCATGGGTGTAACGTTTGGCTAGCTCCGCAATTGTCGAAGTCGTTAGGTTTTAAAACTGAAAAGTGGAAAATAGTTCCTAATTCGAATGAATACTCGATATCAATCTCTATATAATTTATTATCACAAAGCAGTTCACGCTTCGAAAAGTTTTCGGAAATGTGAGGAGAATTTTCATTTGAAGTCACCAATCGTGAGCCTTTACTTTTAGACAATTTTTTTTATATTGCGAACTACTTTCCCATTCATTTTTCTTGAAGTATCAATAAAAATTAACAAAATTGACCCACAATGTCCAAGGATTTTTGCCATCCTAACTTTTAAATTCATATTCCCAAGCAATCTGGAATTATGTATTTCCGGAAAAAGGAAACTATTACACATACCGGACGACAAGGATTCAACAAGGATCGTCAAATATCGGCAACTTTTCGAAGTAAACTTAATAAGGGTATCAGTTTATTGCCCATACTTTCGAGATACATTCAGTTAAGTTTTGTTATGGGGTACTGAATTTTTATACAGCATGAATGCTGAATGCTTTATACGGCTTCAATGATGAATGAATAATCAAGATTATGAAGTCTTCAGAAGCTTCATCTGCTATCAAACCTTATACACTCTGCAGAATCTCAAGAAAATGCGATATACATGATGGTGGTCGGAATTTTCGATAAGAAGGTATGAATAGAGCGCCATGGGTACCAAGATTCCCAGACTATAACCCTGCTTATTGTTACATTTGGTGGCGATTAAAAAAGCTGGTCTATGACAAAATATGAATACACCGCAACAGCTTATTTCCTGGCCTTATTGCAGGGAGGGAAAGTAAAAGTACGTCATCAATGAATTAACTTATAAGGCATTGACGACTCATACTAAATAAAACTATATAAGAATGAATTTTACCGTTTACATACTCCCCCAAGGAGCTGTGAGACCTTGTCGTTGGTGGGGAACCAAATAGCTGTTTCTCCTCAGGAGGAATACGTGGAACCAAGGACAGTACAACGGATTCCTGTGGAATGCAGAAATTCGATATCAGAATTTCCAGCGTGGAGAGTGGACTGTTGTTGTCCCGACAAGTTTGCTGATAGCCGGTCGAAAGCTGAATTTAGCGGGTTCGTCGAACCGGTAAACTGCTTGTGGGAACCTGCCTGATATAAACCATATCTAGTGGAAAGTAGTTGATGAGGTATATTTACTAGATGTGGGGGCTTGCCTTGAACAGCTGGCCAAGTGGAAGTAGTCAGAGGGTTCGTCGCAGTAGACTGTAGACCTACTACACCTACTACAAATAAATTAGAAAGGCTGGAAGAAATAGCTCCAGAAAATTCTGTCAAGATATATACACAACACCTGCTGCGGTACGACTTTACAAAGTCATGGCGAAATGTAGGGTCACCACATATATAGTTTTGAGGAAGCCAGACGGTAAATATACCGGGAATGAGGAGGGAAGATTTCGACTCTCACTGGCAAATCATTTTCCTGGGAGTACCCCTAATTTCCTTTGGAAACTCATTATTAGACCTTCGAGAAAAAGTATTACAATAGCCAAACACATTCGTAGTAAAGATAAGTTGAAATAGACCACAAACACCTCTTCACTTTCCAAGGCACCGGGAGCAGATGGAATTTTCCCAGCATATTGCTCCAGCAAGGACATGACGAAATTCTACCGCTACTGGTTAGAATTAGTCGGAGTAGCTTAGAGGTGGGTTATATACAAAAAGCATGGTGAAGGGTAATGGTAACTTTACTCTCAAAAACTGAAAAAAAAAGGACACAACAAACCCCAAATCCTTCAGACCAATCAATCTAACATCGTTTGTGCTCGAAACGATGAAATAAGCTATTGATAACCACATTGAAACGGAAATCCTAGAGAGACTATCTCTCCACTCGTGTCAGCATGCTTACCGGGCAGGCAGATCCACGGAGACTGTACTGATACAACTGCCGCAAATTATCCGAGGTGCTCTAGACTACAGTGACTGTACTACAAAGTAGTATACAAAGTAGTATAGTCACTGTACTCTAGACAACCAAGAGACTGTAGTATGTGCATCTTTGGACACAAAAGGAGCTTTTAAAAATACTCCACATTAAACTGTAAAAAAGCCTGGAAAAGAGGAGGTGTAGACAGCACAACAACCGAATGGATGTCGGAACTGCTCACCATAAGAGTACAGAGACAAGAACAAGCGAACACATTGTCTCCATTTGCACTACCAGGAGATGACCACAGGGGAGTAGCATCCCCATTAATGTGGAGTCTGACGGTTGAAGAACTCCTGTGTGGTTTGACGGATCTAGGAATATTCTGCCAAGGATATGCCGACGATATTATCATAACAGCCAGGGTTCTAAAACACCCTCCGTGATATTGTACAAAAGGGTCTGAACTATACAAATAGCTCGTGTAGGCAAGTGGGACTTGGTATCAACCCCACTGAAACCATCTTGATAGCCTTCACTGGAAAAACAAAACTCAACCTTGAAATCATGAAACTTAATGGAAACGAGATTAAATGGAGACAAGGAGTCAAGTATTTAGGTTTGATTCTAGAAAGTAAACGAACACGGAAATAAGATCACTCACAAGGCGAAAATGGATCTAATGGTGGGTAGGAATCAAGGAGAAATTGAGGTTGCAACCCAAAAATCCTGTACACTGCCATAGTAAAACCAGCTATCACTCATGGAGCCATTGCGTGGAGTAGTATAATTAGTCGATTGACGATGAGAGAAAACCTTTCCACAATTCAAAGACTAGCCTGTATATGCATCACAGGAGCAATGAGAACATGCCCAACGACAGCCATGGAAGTGATTCTCAACCTCAACCCTCTACATATGGTAGTGGAAAGTGTTGCAGAAAAAAGAAGAAACAGACTAAGTAGAGAGGAAAACATTGAAAAAACCACCTACTCACTTCTTAGAAATCAGACAACCTGGGACATGCCACAAGACGGTATGATGAAAAAGTACAACTTTTCGAAGAAATTCGTTACGGAATTAAGCAACAAGAAGAAATGGAATCCAAATATCATCACCAGTCTTGGAAAAAATGCCATTTAATGGTACACAGACGGCTCAAAAACAATGGAAGGAGCTGGAATAGGAATGTTCGGGCCAGGAACCAAACACTCCGAAAGCTTGGGAAAAACCCCAAGTATCTTTCAAGCGGAAATCCAGGCCATAAGAAAGTGCGCCCAGTTCAATATTGATAAAGGATACAGAGGAAAAATGATTATCATAATGACAGATAGTCAAGCAGCCATTAAAACACTGGGATCTTGTGTTATCAGTTCCAAAATGGTGTGGTAATGCTTAGACAAAAAGTTCTTTGAGTTTATTCAAGTTAATAAGAGAATTGTTCAAATTCACAATCAGTCCTAGTGGGTGGCACTGTAATCAGGTTCATGCTGAACTTCTCCTTGACGGTTGTTCCAATTTTTATGGAATTTTGTTTGTGTTTAAAACAGTTGGTGGACATTTTGCATGGGAGCTATTCAGTAGGATTTTTTAAAAAATATGTCAAATTCATGGAAACACATTTGTTGGCCCGAAAAATTGGAAATGTGTATGTCAATGTATCACCTCCTATCAAAGAATTGGAGATAATGTCTTATTTTCCCATCCAATATTTGTAACATTGTGATATTTCTTGATAAGAAAATTGTTAAAACTTATGATATGATATGATAAGTAAATTAGCTAGCACAGGATTAGTATATAATATCCATTTTTTTTTATTAATTCTTTAAACTCACTTGACTCTATACAACACTTGTAACTTCGATTTATTTAAAATTATAGGTAGTCTCCCAGGAGATAGGCGACAACAATATCCTTATTATGTATTCAAGGACACTGGAATGGAAGGAAATGGAATATCAGATGAACTAGTGAAAAGGGGGACTGAAATATCTTTCTATGGGCCTGTACCCTCTTGCGAAATCAGCCCCAATGATGCAAGAAATAGGTAAACCCGAAAGAAAGAGGAAATATGATCATAGGAAAGATCTTGTAGAGCTTATACAATCAAAGATTCTTCTGGATGGCTACAGCTTGTTTTGATCAAATGAATGCATAAGTCAGAATAAAACTGCGGTAAAAGTTCTCACAGGGATCCTAGCGGGATATTGTCGTCTGAATGGGCACCTGAGAAAGAAAGAAACATCCATCCACATAGTTTCCAACTGCACAGCACTCCAGAATCCCAGAGCAAAGTAACTGAGAGATTACTGGAGAGAAGAGGAACATCTACCTAAATTGGAGACTGCAGATATTCTAAAATTCATCCGGAAAATGGAAATATAGAAGCGACTATAGTCTCCGGGACTCTCCTCAGAAACTGAGTAGAAGTGAAGGTGCAAAATAGATCTTTCAGGTTTCAGTGAATGTTTCCTCAAAATACATATATACATAATTTTCCAAAAAGTTTAAAGACGGAGTAGTATCAAAGGAGCTCTTAACTTTCTATCCAGTACCGCAATTAACTAATCGTAATATTGAAAATGTATATTTCCCCCAATGGTCATTGGGATAAAACATTCAATAGAGAAAACAGACACATTACGGTCTCGGAAGGGTGATCTTCCGAGTATTAAGAGGACCAGATGGCGGGGGTTCGAATAATACAAGCGAACCTCCAGCACAGTGAGGCTGCATCTGCAGTCCGCAAATGCAGCATGGGGGTCCGCATCAGTAGGCATACACGATGTTCATTACTGTTCTCGGATGTTTTATTGGTGTGGAGGGGGTGAAGTACCAACCCGGCGCGTCTCCAGATGGCGGATAGGAGGGCCTCTGACGATGATCTATGTGAGGAAGAGGTTACGGGGAAATGGGGGCTCGTTGAGCATAAAACCTCAACTGGCAGCCCTCAACCCTGCCGCGGACCAGCTTCACCTATTCCAGCTGTAGTATCGTGGCTAAGAGACTGCATATAGGGTTTACGATGCCAGGTGAATGTTCAAGGTTACCTCGGAATCACCGTTTATACCAACGTTCCCTGGTCTGTGGTCATGTCTCGCGGACCAGAGGGATGGGGGGGTCTTGACTTGACTGTCCGGACCAAGAGGAGACAACCTCGTCAAAAATCCTGAATCCTTCGGTAGGATGACCGGGCCTATAGGATGCGTGGCCGAACAGTAGATCGGCATCTACTGGTCATCACCTTGGGGAAATGGGCGATACCCCATTGTAGGTAGCCTTACCTCCGCATGCAGGGCTCTGCGGAGGTGAACCAAGATTTCCCTTGCCACTCGTGAGATCTATATGGATTCTTTTGATTCACCAAGTGATAGAGAAGAGGGGGGGGCTCAGGAGAAGGGGACCTCTGAGGAGACTCTGGAGATGGGCGACCTATATAGGGCCCTTACGGAAGAGGCTCCTGGGAGGTGCCCTGAACAGGATGAAGATGTTCAGATGGTGGGAGCGGTGAGGGCTCAGGCTATGCCGGGAACAACTGCCCCATCACCTGAAAGACCGAAAAGGCACCGCAAGTGCGGTGCCGAAAAAAGAAGTGCTGCAAGGGCGACAGAAGGGATACCGAAAGGTGGCCCAGCTGGCCCTTGTAAAGAGGTGACATCAGCACCGCCAAGCCAGGACGTCACCAAAGGGAGAGCCAAGAGGCCTCGGGTGCATAACACGCCACCAGAGGCCAGGCAGGCTTCCAAGAAGGTGTGCACGTTCCCCGGTGAGCGAAAGTCGTACGGGGAAGCTGCAAGCAGCGACCTCAAGGTGGCCATCATCCGCGCTGGCTACCCAGACAATCTGGTCACCGGGGAGCGCATATCCTCACGCAATTGCATGAGGATATGTACAGGACTGGCACCTCATTTGTGCCAAGTTTTAAGGAACACTCGTTTATGGTGACCTGTGCGGATGGGGTTCTCTGGCTTGGCTCAAGGTGGCTGCTAGTAAGGTCAAGAAGGAGGGATTGGCGCTCAAAATCATTGAGCAGTCGGCCCTTGAACAACTCAAGAATGCGATGGTATGGGTGCCAGCGCCGATCGAGTCACCTCCCCAAGAGGTCCTCAGAAGGATCCGGATTGGTAATCCGACCCTGAGGACTGAAGGGTGGGTGATTCGGAACTCCCGATGGGATGCTGCCTCTTTGAGGCAGAACATTGTATTGGAGCTCGATCCTCGATCGGTGGGGGCACTCAACCTCACGAAGGGGGAAATCCGGTATGGGCTCGGGAAGGTTAAAATTATCTTCTCGGGAACTACGGAGACTACCCCGGAGTAAATTATTAATGGGTGAGGAGGTACCTCTATAGATTTTCGATGTCTGTTGAAGGGGCCTTAAAATTTACCCGGATTAACTTGCAGCATTGCCGTGCCGCTGCAGGAGTATTCGGCAGAGGATGGCAAAGCTGCAGACAGGCATATGCCTCATACAAGAACCATGGGTGTATAAAGGTCATGTGCGAGGTTTAGGCACACCCGGGCATAGCTTATTCTATGCAGTGGGTGAACGTAATCCCAGAGTTTGCATTTCCACGCACTCCAGTGTAAGTGCAATACTAATAAAGGAACTTTGTTTCAGGGACATAGTAGCGGTGAGAGTGGACGTCTTGGGCAGGAATGGTACTAGGCATAGCTTAGTGGTATGCTCTGCTTACCTGCCTCATGACTCACCAGAACTACCACCTACTGAGGAGCTTCGTAGGGCGGTGGAATACTGCATGGTCAGGAATCTGCCTCTTCTTATTGGCTGTGATGCCAATGCACACCACACTATGTGGGGCAGCACAGGTGTCAATAGCAGGGGAGGGGCTTTGCTTGACTATCTAGGTACCACTGACCTGCAACTACTCAACCGGTGGACGAAACCAACATTCCGAAATAGGATTTGGGCTGAAGTCCTGGATGTGACGCTTGCGTCAAGTACCGTTGTAAGTATGGTAAGGGACTGGCATGTTAATGATGATCCGTCATTGTCGGATCACAGTTACATTTGTTTCAGTTACAGGGTTGCTGTTGAGGAACAATCAATCAAGTATAGGGACCCCAAGACTACCAACTGGGAACGGTATAAACTGGATCTCGGAAGGAGACTTGGCGGTTTCCCTAGGAACTTAAGCAATAATGATGAGATCGATTGGGCCATGGCGGAGCTGGGCTCGATTATTGTCTCGTCTTATGAAGAAAATTGCGCCGAAAAAACGAGGAAGGGAAGAAAGGGCCACGCATGGTGGAACAAGTCTCTAGACTCGCTACGGGAACATACCCGGCACCTATTTAATAGGGCTAGGAAGACGAAGTCGGATCTGGATTGGGAGCAATACCACCAGAAACAGAATAAGTACAAGAGTGCGGTCAGGTTGGCTCGGAGAGTTGCCTGGCGGGCCTTCTGCGAGGATATCGTATCGGTACCTCAAATGTCAAAGCTGCGCCGGATCTTAACGAAATCACCGGACAGCGCTATAGGCTGCATGGAAGTCGAACTGGGTGTTTTCACCGAAACCCCGGTGGATACCTTGCGGCATCTACTAGAGACACACTTTCCCGGTTGTGAGGGAATCGAGCGGGAGTGTCCTGACATGGTATATGTAAGCATACAGCGACCATGTAAAGAGGACTATATTCTAGCAGAAGAAATAGTCACATACGAGCGGAGTACTTGGGCGATACGGTCATTCAGACCATACAAGTCTCCGGGAAAAGACCAAATCTTCCCGGCTTTGCCTCAACAGGGCTGGGAGGCAATTGGCACAATTCTGGTGCATATCTTTCGGGCCTGTTTGGCACGCAGGTATGTCCCTGAACAGTGGAGGCAGGTGAGAGTCGTCTTCATACCCAAACCGGCTCGTACCACATATACGGTGGCTAAATCCTTTAGACCCATTAGCCTAACATCCTTTGTGCTGAAAACACTGGAGAGGATGGCTGATCGGTACATAAAGGAAAAAGTTAGGCTTAGGTATCCTTTGCACAACAACCATAATGCTTTCAGGTGTGGCAAGTCAACTGAAAGTGCCTTACACCAACTGGTAACCCAGGTGGAGAAGGCGCTGGAAAATGGCATGATTGCCCTGGGAGCTTTCTTGGGCGTTTGACAGTACCCCTGTAGGATCTATGTGTAGGGCTGCGACAAATCATTGAATGGAGCCAATGATCACTCACTGGCTTGGGGCCATGTTGTGCAATCGTACAGTAGAGGCCACATGGAGAGACCATGTGGCAAAAGTGATCGTCGCTAGAGAATGTCCGCAAGGGGGTGTTCTCTCGCCCACATTGTGGAACCTAGTCATTGACGAGTTAATAACCCTTTTAAACGGCGAGGGCTTTCTAACGATTGGGTATGCCGATGACATCGTTGTCCTTGTTGTTGGAAGGCATATTACCGTTCTCAGGGACCTCATGCAAAGTGCTCTGAATAGGGTACATGGGTGGTGTAACGAACACGGACTTGCAGTGAATCCTGCTAAGGCTGAGATAGTTGCTTTCACCAAAAAAAGAGGTATAAGACCTGAGGGTGTAAATCTTGATGGAGTACCACTGCCGGTGGTTGAGCAGGTGAAGTATCTAGGAGTGATCCTTGATAAATCACTGACATGGAAGGCTCATCTTGACAGTCGCCTAAGCAAGGTGACAAACATGTCTGCCTCTTTGCACTCCCAATTATATGGTAAGAGTAGAAACTAAAACCATCAAGTTAAGTTTTCTAATATTCAAATCGGCGTTGTTATGGTTAAATAGAGTGAAAATCATGGATGATACTTCTTTGACTAAACAATGCTTCATGAGGTTGAAAGCCATCAATAGTCACAGTGTGAAGTATAGTTTTCTGGGTCAAGTTAAGCAGTACTTCGACTATGCCGGTTGTGGTAATCTGTGGTTAGAATTCTTGCACAATAACTCCAGGAAACTTTTAAATAACATATTACAATTATATAAAAATAAATTAATAGCGCATGATCAACAAAGAATAATAAACTCCACGTATCCTTTGATTTACAAACATCTGATTTTTTCTGAAAATGATTTTTATTTACAAAGATCTTGCCCAATTTATATAATCAGAATAATATCCCAAATTAGACTATGTAGCTCCAAAACTCTAAAAATCTATTATCGAGGTATAAAATACACAGTTGATATGACTGCAACTTGTAGTCTTTGTAACTTGCATGAGACCGAGACATTAATGCACTTATTAGTAGAATGTCCAATATACAATGAACTCAGAGGAGATAGCATATGTTCTGAATTGAAGACATTCGACGAATTAATATGTATTTTAAACACCACTGACTTCCCTAAATTAACTAAAGTAGTGAATTATCTTCTCTATATTTTGAAGCTGAGGGCCTTTGTACTAGACGAATGAGATATTCACTGTGTTTAAACTTTTTTCTTCTTGTTAGATTAAGTATGTTTTAATTAGCTTTTTCTTACTTTATTATTGTTGTTGTTTCGTTCCGAACCGAACTTCTTGTAATAAGAATTGTAAAATGCAATAAAATTTATCTATCTATCTATCTAAGGAAGGTGACAAACACATATTGGGCCTGTAGGAGAGCCATTGGTCCAAGGTGGGGACTGACCCCCAAAACGATCATATGATTCTATAGAGTGATCATGCTGCCTATGCTCACATATGCGGCTCTGGCCTAGTGGCCGAGGGTAACCTTGGTCACGGCTAGATCGCAACTGACACGCCTCCAAAGGGTGGTCAGTTTGGGGGCAACTGGCTGCATGAGAACTACACCAACTGTTGTGATGGAAGTTATTCTTGGTCTTCGGCCTCTTCACCATGTGATCGAGGCTGAGGCGGGGAAGGCTTTTCTTCGCTTAAAACGGCTGGGATACGTGCGAAGAGGGGAAGAGTGCAGGCACGTCAAGAAGCTCCGGCTTCTGGAAGATATTCCAGTTCTGGCTCGAGCCGCTGACGAATGCCTGCGTAAGTACCACTTCGCAACTCCGTACAGGGCCATGATCCGGGATAGAGAATCCTGGGAAGAAGAGAGGAATACACAGCCTAATGGGACCGTCTGGTACACGGATGGCTCATGCTCCGGTGATAGAGCAGGGGCTGGAATTTACTCCAGGAACCCAAGAACACAGGATTGTGTGATGGTGTATCTGCATATCAGGCCGAGATATATGCTATCTTGGAATGTGCGCAGATAAACCTAGACAAAGGTTATGTGGATCGACGCATAACCATATACTCCGACAGTCAGGCAGCAATTAAAGCCCTGAGTGGGTATATCAATTCAGGACTTACGAATGTCGAGAACGTCTTGCTAATCTTGCAAGGCGGAACGTGGTGCGGCTAGAATGGATTCCAGCCCACTCTGGTTTTGAAAGCAACGAGATGGCGGATGCACTGGCTGCGGAAGGGGCGGCAGCTCCTTTCTGCGGCCCGAGCCCGACCCTGGACCTAACAAAACAAAAAATACGCAAGGGGACGAAGAAGTGGCTGAGGAATCAGCACCTCGCTCATTGGAATGCTCTGCAGGGTCCTAGACAATCCAAACTTCTACTGAAGGGATTGACTGATGGACATGCTAGGGCAGCTACTGAACTACCAAGGAGTAGGCTAAGGATGATAGCAGGACTCCTAACAGGGCACTGATGTATGATGAAACACCTCCACAACATAGGAGTAGAGGAAAGTTCCCTATGTAGGGGTTGCGGCATGACTCACCAAACGTCGGTCCATGTTCTCTTAGAGTGCCCACACTGGGCTGCACTACGCAGGCGTATCGTCGGAGTCCCTGTTATGGCCCCTGGAGACACAAGCAGGCATCCATTGGAAAAGGTTGAGGCCTTTATAGAAGGGCTCGGCTTCATGGATGTCTAGGTAGCAGGAAGGGCACAATGTACCCGCCGGTGGCCTTAGTGCCGGAACCTTGGCTTGAGTTTGTCCAGGACAAGGCTCGCCTGCAAACTTTGTAGTAGTAATGGGGGAATACGCTGTGGCCCTCATACAAGAACCTTGGGCGAACAAGGGAAATATGGGTTTATCAGGGATAAAAGGGGAATTAATTTACAAAATTTACAATGGGTACTTTCAAATTCCTAGAACTTACATAATAGTGAGAAATAATATGAAGATACTGCCTTTGAATCATTTCTGTCTCAGAGACCTGACCACGGTGAAAGTGTGACTCATCTCCGATGGGGGACCGAGGGAGATTATTCTCGGATCGGTTCACCTACCAGGAGATGCTTCTGAACAACCACCATCGAGGGAAGTGGAGGTACTAGTGAGATGATGTCGAGGCGATGGATCGCATCTGATTGTTGTGGAAGATGTGAATGCTTATCACACAATCAAAAGGGGAAGCACAAACTCCAACCAAAGAGATGAGTCTTAACTACAATTTCTTAAAAACACATTGGTATGTGACTGATGAGGTGAGTTGTTCAGGCCACTGACACATAAGTTAACATTAACAGGTTTCAGCACTGAAACTGAAACTTACCGGAACCCAAGCAAATCTAACTGGGAGACCTATCAGGTTAGGTTGGGTTACGTTAGGCTTTGAAATTCTAAGGGTGAGGGAGACGGTAAACTATAGCGTGGATCTAAACCTAGCTGCGGAGCAGTTCCAAGAAGCTATTGTGTCTACATTTAATCGCAACTGCCCCGTAACTACAAGGAGAACCAACAGGAATGTGCCCTTGTGGAATAACGACCTCACAGTTTCGAAGACGAAAGTACGAAAGCTCTTCAATAGGATAAGTAGAGGGGGAGAGTGGACTGTATATAGGAAAACTCTGACGTCATATAACAAGGCTCTGAGGATCGCTTAGGGAAACAATTTTCTCATTAGAGACAAGAGGTGGGAGATATATACAAAGCGGGGAGAAAACTGGTAGTACTTCTTGAAGTACGTTCTCCAGAATGCAAAACAAGTGATGAACTAGTAGATACAGAACAGCATATGGTCTCGAGTACTCCAAACCGGAGTAACTAGGAAAAATGGAAAGTATCTAGGGAAGTGGTTAATCAAAGCAAAATAAAATTGGCAATTAACTCATTTGAACCATATAAATCACTGGGACCGGACGGGATATAGCCAATCATGCTGCAAAAGGCAAACGGCATTATACTTAGCAGACTGTGTACGATCCTCAGAGCAAGCATGGGACTAGGGTACGTACCACAGGTCTGGAGAAATGTTAGGGTGGTCTTTATTCCTAAGCCTGATGAAACAGGTGACAATAAAGCGAAATCCCTGAGACACAAGTCTAATGTAATTTGTACTGGAGACATTAGAAAAACTGGTAGACAGGAGGATCGTTGGTGGAAAAACCTATTGACATGGATCAATATGCATACAGACCAGGAGTATTCACAGAGACAGCACTCCTTCGCCTAGTACAAGGAATAAAGTACGCTCTCGAAAATAAGGAAGTATTATTAGCAGCCCCTCTTGATATAGAGGGTGCCTTTGACAACACCTCTCACAAAGTAATCACTAGTGCAACTCGTCAAAAGCACATTGACGAAACAAGCTGCAGATATATAGACTGCATGCTGAGAGACCGAACGATATTCTCAACCTTGATGGGTGAAACATGGTCAGCTCGAGTTTCAAGGGGGTGTCCTCATGGAGGAGTCCTGTCTCCTCTAGAAGGAAGAAGGAACACCATACTGTCTTAGGATATGCGGACGATCAAGTCATCATGTCACAAGGCAAAATCAATACTTCGGTCAGAGAGCGCATGCAACAGTCTCTGAACATAGTAACAAAATGAATGGTAGGGGTGGGTTTAAATATAAGTCCCACCAAATCAAACATAGTACCCTATACCAAGAGAAGAGACCTGGAGGGATTGGGACCACTATACCTTCAAAGTGAAGAAATTCCAATGGTTATGGATGTGAAATATCTCGGGGTGATTATTGACTTGAGATTAACAAGGACCATACAAATGGAGAAAGTAGCAGCAAGATTGGAAGCCACATTAATGAGGGCAAGACAATTTTGTGGGAAAACGTGAGGGTTAAGTCCACGAATGATACACTGGATATACATTGTAGTGGTTGAACCTATAATAACATTATGCGTCTTTAGTCTGGTGGACAAAGATGACAAAAAAGAATGCAGTTATGAGACTGGGCAAGGTGCAAAGACGCTTGTCTCAGTTTTGTAGGGTGCATGAGAAGCACGCCAACAGCAGCACTAGAAGCCTTACTTGGCCTTCCTCCATTACAGCTCATGATACAGGGGGGAGCAAGTATGGGACTATTTAGGCAGAAAAAGTAGCCTGAGCAACAAAATAGTTGGATCAGGACACATATCCGTTGAAGACATTATAAGTGGAGCCATTTTAGATATGAGAACAGACTATATGGCTACTTAACTTCTAAAGTATATGGCACACATCCAATGGACCTATATCTACTCGAAGGTAAGGGGATAATTGGATGGGTGGACTAAATGAGGGAGTAGAGTACAATAAGCCAATAGGCTGCAGTGCTCCCAAAACGCAAAAAAAGGCAGTGATTGGGATTGGCAATCTGTAATAGGGTAGTTATGTTTATATGTAAAATAGCTGCCTCATTTTGACTACTTATTGCACACGACACCCCAATATTTGACTTGTAGGATCGTATTACCTATACAACATATGTGCAAAATACAAGATGTCCAGAAACGAAATGCAGATTATACATGGAAAAATTATTAATACGGAAGAATATTCAAAATTGAATTAAATCCTCTTTACAATGTCTTTTATTCAGTAAAAAGTGGAAAATAACATGAACCAATTATCACCTTTAAAAAACTTCCAACAGATTTGACTAAAACTCTTGAGCGGAACATTGTACAAATGTTAATTAGGCTTATTTTTGTGTAAGAGTTTCTTCTGTTTCAATAACCCTCTCCAACTTAATTAAGAAAAGAGAAACTGCTTATTTCAGGAGTATAGAAATTAATAATTTTGCTGATATTTTAAAAAAAGTTTTGATAGAAAGTTAACAATAAAAATGGAATATTCATAACTCAAGCTTTAATGAACTTATTCCATAAACATCCTACTGACCATTATACAGAGTTCGAAAAAAGTACGGGACCAGACAAATATTGAAAAAAATATAAAATTTTTCCTAAATGTCTCTATATGACAAATGCACTTCAACTCAAACTATGATCTGAAAACTTTTTGAAATATATAGTGTTTTAGTTTTGCATACCAATCCAATTTTTGTTTTTTCAAATGGATCTTAGGCTATATCTAATAGCAGATTTAAAAAGATCACGTTTCAAGCCTTGAGAAAATAAATGGTTTTGCTATCCTATACCGAGTGGTTGGAAAGATATAGCCATTTCCACAGAAAAAAGTTACTATCCAAATATTTTATGGGATAACAAAAAACAGAAAGTATCTCTTAAACATTAAAAAACATGAAAAAAAGATATCTAGTACTAATTTTAATACATTGAAGTGGAATTTGTGAATTGTGCGGTCCCGGATTTTTGCCGAACTCTGTATAAAAAATACATTGCAAATGGTAAATAATCTTCGCCAAGATCCAGTCTCAGCAATAAAACTTTTCTAAATACGGCCCAGGGGTATAATTCAACAACACGTATATAAAATGTTACAGTTTCTTGCATACGACAATGATTCATTCAGCTCTCGACAAATTCAGCGTGTAAAACAATGCCGGCTTTTGTATAGGTATTTTATCAGCAGCTACTTTTGCAGTATACACGAGAAATACATCATTATTTGGAAAAATAAGTTCAACTTCAAATTTGGGACACTGTGTGTTCTATATTAGTCCGGTCGGGTTAGCGTTTGAGGTGGATTTAGGAACAGTAGAAGAGATTTTCAATCGAATCTCTTAAAAATATCATGGTTAATGATAATCCGTTTCCTTCACTAGTTTTTAGGCTGTACAATTGCACAATAACAGTTTATAGTCAAATAAACCAAAAATGGACATATTTTTCGACATGTTTTCGAATTTTACTCGGAAAGTATTGAATTTATCGTGCATATAAATGCAAATAAAGTTATAGAGCTTAAAATTTGCTATAAAGTCCCGAGGTTTGAAGTGTAGAAACTCTCATCCTCACAGCCACAGCGGAAAAATAAGGGAAAAAAATTGAAAAAAACAGTTTTGTTTAAAAACCAAATACTAATGCAATTTATGTAGCGATGTGAATCATTATTTGTCTCATATTACGTTATTTATTCACGAACTGAATGCAAAAAACGCGGTTCCGATATCTTATTTAGTTGCTGAGTAATTGTTAATAAACATTAGGTGGAAGAAAAAGACATTGTTAAAATGAAGACACAATGAATGCCACAAAAATTGTTCAAACTCATGATAATGCTTTTACACATACTAGAGGGTTACACCTATTATATTCAATGATTTTATCAACAATTTTTTCGGGATAAACTGACTAAACTTTGTTTGTATTCATATGCACGATAAATTCAATACTTTCCGAGTAAAATTCGAAAGCATGTCGAAAAATAGGTCTATTTTGGTTGTTTTGATTATAAACTGTTATTGTGCAATAAGCACAGCCAAAAAACCGGTGAAGGTAACGCATTATCATTCACCATGATATTTTTGGGGGATTCCATAAAAAATCTCGCCTACTGCACTCTCATCCATGTTTTGATAGTTTTTGGACTAATCCGACTGGACTATATGTTACTTCGGTGGACTTGCGCCCTAATTAAGCACATGTATACGATTGTCGTACATAGAGATGAATTTTTATGTCAGTTGGGCATGAAAACAAGGACTTACTCATTGGAGGTTTAAACTCGTGGTACCTACTAGTGCGCTCAGGTAAGATTTCTTCAAGAATGTCTCGCTTCAAGGCTTTAGTGAATTAATCCACAGATTCGGCAAATAATTGTCTTCCGTATAGTAAAAAAAAAGGAAAGCTATTAAATAACTGGTAGGCGATGTCTAAATAATTGGGCATTTTGTGGAGGGTTTCGCTCTTGGACATATCATTGAATTTATAGTGAGATTATACGTATGGAATATATTAATATTGACCAAATCTGAGAATCGATTTTCTTGAAACTATCTATGTATCCACATTACAATGAAGTTTTGAAATAAAAATTCCCATATTTTTAGCGTTATTTCTAAGACTTTCATTTCTCAATTTATGCGAGATATAAATTTCAAATCGAACTTGTCATTGGGGATTAAATTGGAGATATCATATATTTGCCTTCATTTAATGAAGCAAAAAATTCGTAGGCGCTGATGGAATATTTATTGACGGCATCTATTAACCAATCAATTCGTTTTTTATATAAGGTGGTAATGTTGAACACCAAATGAATTTACCCGAATATTTACTCAAATATATTTTATTAACAGGCCTTTCCATATTTTATTGAGAGATATCAAGATGTTAAAAACGAACATTGCTTCTAGTACGAACTCACGTAATCTGAACAGTTAACAAGGAAAGTTAAGCTAATGAAAACAGGCAGCTATACAGGGTGTCCCACGACGAGTGAAAACTATCTGTAATGGCAAAATTTCTACGTTTGGGTTTTAGGATACGATATTTTCAACTAAAATATTTTCAAAGATAGCCGACTTCCGACTCTTGAAGATATGAAAATGGTTTCTGTTCGGTTGCCTTAAGCAAAGTCAAACGTAATCGAATCTATGTTGAAAAATTTTACATTTTATATAGGGTGTGAATAAAAAGTGTTCAAAGTTTAACTTCGTAAATATCAAATTTCTTTATTTTTTTAAAGAGAACCACCCTGTATTTTCTATTTTGAGGGGAAAAAATAAGGCAAGTTCATGTATACTTTCCTATACCTAAACCTTACCGTTATCCAGATATTAAATGTGTTCTGTAAATTTTTAGAGATGCAGGTGTGGTCTAAATTTTGATACATCCTGAAACTGAAGTTTATAAACAGGAACTTATATTAAAAGGTTCAATTTTCTCAAAATCCCATTAAAAAATTAAGATTCTAGAAACAATCAATTGTAGGTGATATTGATATCATTGAGATAACCTCATCTTATCCAATTAATCAGGTGAGTGAGCAAAAGATAATTTATTGCATAAAATTCATCCTGCAGTAGCTACAAATAAACCGTCAAAGCTATAAGCAGGCCAAATAATTCATAAAGAGCTGTTGGAAGCGGAAGTTTGAAGAATTTCTCTCGAATGCTGACAATTTGCCAATTATTCTACCTCCATCAGCCCATCAGTTAATTCTCAAAATAAACTCTTCAAACGGATTTCAAGCACATCATTTCCACACAAAAAGATGACCCACACAATTTACATAGAAAATATCACAGTAGTTAAATGTGTGGTTTAAGAGACCACTATTGGGAATGTGTCGAATTTTTATTGTTCGGATACATTTTCAGTTATATTTGGGTACGTTCTAACAAACTGGAATTTCAAGACCTTTTTTTTCAGGACAAGTCATCCTTTGTTAGCAAATCATTCGAAACACTGGCAACGGAAACAGAAGCAAATTGTGCACAAGAAAGCTAATTTTTCGATTTTGCCTTTTGACACATTCACATACAATTGGGAGTATATTTCTTTACTTTTGTTATAAATACTCAGAGTAGTGCTGAATGCAGAGGAAAAAGAACAGGCTCATCCAATCAATGAATGATAATTTTATTCTCAACTATACATATACATAGTATTCCAATTAATACCATACACACCACATAATACTGAGAGCATTTTATTAAAAAATTGAAAAACACGTCAAAAAAGGGACAAAGAAGGAGGACGACTTTTTGCTCATGTATGAAGGATTACAGAAATGTATGATACATAAGTGAAAAGTGAATCAGCTGGTAGTTTTGGATAATTCCAATGTAAACTATGCCTGAACTGCGGAACCAACAACCCAATTAAGATCGGCAGCCCATGACATATTTTAGATGGAAGACGTTCTCACCATGGAGTTTGATGTATAAAACAAGTAGAATGAGACTTTTGTTCAACACCCTAACTTGCTAATATACACTACAGGGAACATCGAAAATGTTTTACGGGTATTCCCATTCTAACACTTCCACCATTAGCAAAAACTGTACCATCATTAAACTGTCATAATCCAATTTAAAATGTATTGGTAATGGTGAGAAAAATAGTATGTGTGATGTATTAAACTGTGTGTTATCTGTATTTGTATCTGTAAAGTAGGGAGGGTGAGTGTAGGCTCACAGCACTTAGGCCACATATGACCCATTGTACATCCTCCCGAGGAGTTGTCCTCCTAGATCATCGTCCATCCTGTCCTTCTCAGGAAGGTGGACAGGTCACTAGGAGACATCTCCTTTATGTCGGCAGGTGTAGGCCAAGACTAACCGAACACACACCCTCTTATTGACGATAACTCCGGTCACTCGCATAGGACATGCCTGACAGTCTCATCTTCCTGTCCACACATCCTGCATAGAGGTGTGTCCACTAGCCCCATAGTATGGAGGTTTTTCCTTAGTAGATAGTGGCCAGTCAGAAATCCCACTGTTATGCGTAGGTTTTTCCTGGTCATCGCCAAGTATTTCTTCGGCGCCATCTTTCCAGGGTCGCCTGGCAAAACTGCATCCTTTGATTCCCTCCCATCTCTCAAGGGATTGAGCATGGGTGTAACGTTTGGCTAGTTCCGCAATTGTCGAAGTCGTCAGGCCATAGGTGTCACTGTCCAAGTATTTTCAGTCCAGCGGCATCTCTGGCTAAAGAATCAGCAATGCGATTTCCTTTACTCCTGTCGTGCCTTTTAACCCACCTCAGGATAATATTGTTATCTGCCGAGGCATTAGCTAAATCTTGGTGGCACTCTAGTACTAGCCTCGATATAACACTTTGCCTGTTCAAGGCTAATAGGGCTTGTCTACTATCAGTGCAGATTATTATGTTTTTGTCAGAAATTCCTTTCGTTGTGTTATTATGATTATAATGTAATTATAGAAACATGATTAATCGTACAGCAGTTAAATACTGACTGTGAGATTGTATAAATAAAGAAAATAAGTGTTTTATTGAGAAATAGGGAATACCACAGTATGTACGACAGTTGAGTATTCAATTGAATGATTTCCCCCTTGATATGAAAATGAATCTATTTCTAGATTTTCTTCGAAAAAAGAATAGATTCCAAAACCTTTGATTCGATTTCGATGCTGCACTGTGCACAGTTTTAAGTGACAGCATATACGCGAAAATTGGATAATGTATCCTCTGACAGACTGAAACTGTAGTCGCAGAATGCCTGACATATAAATACAAGAATGACACAGAGTTTTCTTCCAATAACAAAATAATCGAATATTCATGTAATGAGATTTTCAGAAAATACTTAGGATACATGCAAAGCAATTGAATGCAATTACATGTGATGATATCAAATATCAATGTTTTAATTCGTACTCAATTAGGACACTGCTTAGTGTTGTGGAAAACGGGTCATGGGAAGCTGTTAAACTAGAATATACCCAGCTGACAGCATTACGTTCTTTGTACGTAATTCTTTCGTCACCCATTACGTCGTTCTGACTTATTGGATGACGTAGAATCGACTAAAATATGACGTGAAAATGTCACAGCCCAAAGACGTCACTTATTCACGTCACGTCTACGTCAACGTATGACGTAGAATAGATATGTTTTATCGACGAAATTGTAACGTATAATTACGTTATTTTACGACGTCATTTTATAAACCTATTATTACGTATGTATGGATTTTGGGACAGCACAAAAACCAAAAATAATAATAACCACAAGTTTATTTGTCAAATATCACAAGTTAGAAAAAAGTAAATAACATGTTATAATATAAAAAGAACTATATATGATCTACAATGAGCCAATTACATGTTAACTTGCTTGAAATAAAAAGTACTTACAAAATTATCAGAATTTTGTTCACTAATTAAGAACTCTTCCAAGCTGGTTAAATCTTCTTCTGGTGAAACTGGTAATTCTATTGGCAAATCACTTAAATCAAAGGTAGGTTTTGGATTTACTGGGGTAAAACGATTTCTCTTGGCTCGTCCTCTATTATCATTCGAGTCCTCCATATCGCTTTGCAGGTCTGATGTAAGCTCATCTAGTTAAAGTTTTTCACAGGCCTTCCCAAGTTTTCTGCAATTACATCAAGTAACAACATTATTGTTCTTTTTTTAAAGCTGTTTTATTGACACAAAGGAATTTATTCAGCTTCCAAATGGTTTTTCCTTTTTTAAGGTTTGTGAAAATACCCAATTAGTTCATTTTCAAAGGAAAACTTGAATGAATTAGCGATAAGCACATATTTGATCTACTATAATTTTTATAATCAAAACCGAGCACTTCAAAAATGTATGTTTTTGATGTGCTGGTTCAAATTTATTTTGGAGTTGTCATTTCAAAAACATAATAAACAAAAACTGATTTTTCAATTCATTAGAAAATTATATAACTGTCAAATTTATCTTACCTTGTTCAAAGTATACTTTTTCCACTTTGTAGATGCCCAGCTTTTATAGTCTGGAGAAACGTCAAATTTCAATGCTTTCTGGTACTTTTTAGATGGCCAAAAACACGCCGATTTCCTCGGTGTTAGCCACTTGCTATGCACCAGTACCAAGCCACCCACATCATGGTCAGTTTCACAGAATTCAACCCCTACGAAAGAATCCATATCTAGATAGACAAAAATTACAAAATGTGAAAGCGTACTAATTACCTACACACTGGTAGCCATTGTGTATATAAGTACAAAATGATTTAACCATTTACGTTTACTGAATTTTCAATCCAAACAACCCAATATACATGTAAAAACTCTCAAAATAACAATGCTTTGTTAAATTTCAAACTTTTTGATTATAATTTTATTCTCCTTACTTTTTCTAAATATGGCTGCCCATTAAGGAGGGAAACCGGCTGGTAAATACATTATCCATTGATTATGTGATTTTAACCTACCGCAATAGCAACATTTTACTCACCTCAATTTATCTGCAAAAACACTCGAATCACAGCACAGGTGGTAAAATAATTTGATGGTAACGGTAAAGTAACAATAATTATAACATTAATATCACCAATCTCTGTACAATGCTGGGTCACTGTGGTATGTGCTGTGGTACAAAAATGAAAGAGGAGAGGCAAGGAGAAGGGGCGAAGACGTTCGACCCAGTTCGACTCGGTGAGGTGCGCATGCGTCCAAGCAGCCTTTAACCTTCTCTATTCGATGTGTCTGTACGAGAGCTGTTTAGCACAATTAACAGTATACTGGGCTTGCAACTCAGAGGTCGTAGGTTCGAAACCAATATAGAACATTGGTTTTTTGTTTTTTTTCTTACACTTAGATCAACCGGGTTCGGGCCTGGATAACAATCATTTTATTATTTTTCACAAGTTGAAAGAATACTCTGAATTCCAAAGCAATAACAAATGAGCACGTAAAATAGACGATTACTAACTATCCATAATTATCACCACTTGGAATATTTTCAACTGCATTGGTATACCTATATTGAAGTGATGTATTTACCTGTTGATAGTATTATTGGGAAATGCAAAAAAATACACACGATATAAAATTTTAATTCACACCATGCAAATGTGCATCATTGCATCACTTGAGGTCGACGTAGTGTCGACGTTGGCAAAATGACGTATATGGTTGGTCTAGGTTGTCACGTCGTAGAGACGTCGATATAAGGTTGTCGACGTCATTTACCAATAATTACCTAATATCGACGTTTATATGACGTGACCATGTCAGCTGGGTAGGTCACTTGATTAAAACGTTATCTTTTTTGGTTTCTAGCATAACAGAGAAATTCAAAGCATTCAAATTCCATATGAAGGGTGGTTCATTAAGAGTGTTGACCAACCGTATTTCGGAAACCGTATGTCAGAATTCTCATGAGATTATTATTAAAAAATATGCCATAATAAAATGACTGAAAATGTTTTTCAGCCCATAATTTTTCCCAGTTTAGTTTAATGAAAATATCAACCTTATACACTCTCCTTATTCTACAGCATTTGTTGAAATTAAATTTATATAAAAATCACCTATTCTCCAGTAGGGAGGAAAGTGTATTTTTGTTCGCATGGAAGAATTGTAAATTCATAATATGCCTGAACCGATTCAGGTCTCAGTGAATGTTACAAAATAAATACGTACATACATGCCACAGTCGATTTGAAATATTGTAATCTCTGAGGTGAAGACCATCAACACATTCGTCTCCGGTATAATTGTCTAATAATATCTACGTCATGCCAGTACGATTTTTGCGAGATATTGTGACATATTTTAATGTTAAACTGGGTCTACATAAACAAATGATGGATTTGTTTCTGGATTAAAATGAGAAAAAAAATGACCGCGCCTGTCGCGGCGCTGACATATGGTTTGAAATTTTGTTACATGTGCCACACCGCACTGGTCGCGTTTAGATTTCCGATAATAATTTTCACATCCACTTCATTCTCGTGCAAATTGTAAATATCACAAAAAATAACATAAACTAGAAATACATGAAACATAAATGGAACAAATGAATTAAATACAAAAAGTTAATAGCATATTCTTCAACGAGTGCAGAATAATAGCTATTATTCACGCGGATGAAGTTTCCAAACCGCGCGAGCGCAGCGAGTGAGTTTTGGAATCATCCAAGTAAATATTAGCCATTCTACACAAGTAAAAGACTATACTTTCTCCACGACTAAAAAAAGAAAGCTTCCAGTGAGGATCGAACCCCAATCGTCCACGCCAGAGTCAACTATTTCTACCACTAGGCTATAGAGCATGTTTATTTTCAAAAAGGGATACGTAACATACAGTTTTAATCGAAACCCTCACATTTATAAATGTTTTTTGAGATTTATAAATGAATATAACTACTGTTGTCCATTTTTCCTCTAAATAATACGTAAAATTATGATTCTATCATTATTTTGACGTTTCAAACGACACGCAGTCAGAATCGATTTGCATTAGGTATTTGGTATTTGACGTTTTAAAAGAGACGATTTTATTTATTCATTTTAATTCATTTGAGCGTGAATTCTGATAATAATAGAATGTGATTGGCTAACGAGAGTGAATTCTTTTTCATTATTCACTGGTGTGAAAAATATATATCATTCTGTAGCTAAATATGTAAATATAGCTATTTGTGTATTAAGAGCGGAAAGGGATACTTTGCCGCTAGAGGCAGAGAGTTGCAATCTGCCGAAACCGGCAACGCACTTCCTGCTCGAATTGTACAGAAGATATTTTCTATGATCACCTTATTTTTAAACAAATAATTAAAAAAAGACATGAAAAGTACACTTCATTACAATGTGATGTTGAAAACATGTAACAATTACTTATTATTTTTATTTATTGCCTACAATATTAAAGTTAAATGTACAGTTTTGTCCGCATAAATCAATGCTATGAAAATAGGAATCTGCAAAAACGATCAAGAAAATTGTCAATCTTAACAACGTTATATTTGTAATAAGTTGTAAATATTAATTTTTATTTTGAACTAAGAAATAAATCCTTCACTGTAGTATTGAATCAAAATAATATCAATGTATGAGGTTCAAATTATTTCATAATTTCAATAAAATTAAACATATAAAATATACACCTCCATCTATGCGAGCGGAAAGGTACGCTCTAGAGCGTAAATAATGTCAATTATGACATATCGTGGAATACATCAACTTTGCGGTTAGATTTGAGTGTGCAAAAGTCTACTTTGGGTAGTGATCGTAGGAAATAGCTATTTGTATTACTAGGGAGGAAAGTGCCACTTTTCCTCCCGCAGGATGTAGGGAGGAAAAGGCACTTTACTCCCATGTGATACATATGATTTTTCCTCCTACCCACTTTTTTTTGAAAATTCATCTACGACACAAATAGGTAACGAATATAATTCAGCCCATTGCTTATATTGTGTATATTGTTTTTTATACCTATCTTTAGATTTTTGTAGTAGTAAGGTTAATGACGCTATGTTAGCTTGTGCCTTAATAGTAGGTGGTGTATTTGGAAATTCAAAATCACTTGAATCGCTCTCCATTTTTCAAAAATTCAACTAAGTTTAATGAATGTAGCGACTTTGCACCTCAAAAGTCAATCGCCGTGTTTACTGTCAGTGAGCCACAGCATACTATGCTTTTCTTATTCTGAACTCAAAAAACGTATACCTATCTAAGATTCCTGAAGTTGAAATTTGTATTGAAGAACTACGTTGAAGTACCATTAATGTTTGATTTTTACCAAAAACAGGATATACAGGATGTTCTAGAAATTATGGAAACAATATGAATATAATGAATTCACAAGTTTTATCGTTTACAACTTACTTGAAATGAGAGGGAGAAAAAGTATGAGTTTCCTCCCTGATTTGAGGAAGGAAAGTGTGTACTTTCTATAGGGGTAGGAGGAAAAATAATTTGTGCGTTATTATTTAGTCGTAGAGAATAGTATATGATACAACAAGCATAAATATTATTCACGAAGGTGCGTTTATGCAATAAAGTTTATTACATTTATATAGCTCATAACTTCGTACGTTATCGAACAAATTATATATTGAATAAGTATTCGATTCATTGTCTAATTCACTTTCCATATTAAATTTCCTAGTAATATCAATTTATAGTTATTTAAATTTTTGCAATAAATTATTCAAAACGTCACTTTTGCTTTTGACATAGGTACATCATACACACTAGATATATGTCTTTGTGGCCTGATGGTTTGGTGCTCTGACTTGGAAAAGCGAGGACGCAGGTTAGAGTCTTGCTCTTGATGAAAAATTTTATTCAATATATTTTGTCGTTTGTAGGAATAATCTTCAATACAATTATATGTCATGTGACCTCTCCATTATCCTTACCTATTATTCACACCTATAATCCACGGGTGAATTATGTACATCATTATACTTGAAGGAGCACACGTGAAATGTTGAAATTATCAAATAGTCGTGGACAAAGCTATATAAAACAGTAACGTATTGTTAATTTAATAGCCTTCTTGGTGTGCGTCATCGTCTGACGTATAATATCCAGTTTTTGACATATATAGCTCAACTCAAATTTAATTTATTACTAATTCAGTCTTCTTTTGAACTACCTAATTCACCTACTACGAGAAAACGCAATATTCAAAAAATATAAAACAGTGCCCTCTAGCATTTATGTTATCAATCAGATTGCTTCATATTTACAAATTTTCGATTGATCAACAAAAGCTCTTTTGAACAACATCAGGTTAATCAAAATCGGTCAAGCAAAACCGGAAAAACAGTCTTTTTTTCGTAACAAGGTACCCACCCACCCCTTATTTGAAGAGTAAGACTTAAAGTTGTCATATTAAAGATGTGCAGAATTTGTCGAGGAATCTGATTATATTTTTTTATCCTAAATTAATTTATTTTTGGAAAATTTTTAAAATAATTTCCATACGTTTCTCGGGGCCACTTTTGTCACAAAAATGTTTTTCCGAACCTGTGCTATAATCCACTCCCGAGAGTGTTAGTTCGCCACCAGGTACACAACTAGGTAAAACTAACTTATTGATACGATGTCTAGAATGTACCTACAGTACTACAAAAAAATAACTGGGAATACTATATTTTTGATCGCCCAGTATCTTCCGAAAATTTAAAGTTGGATGGTTGTTTCAAATGTAAAATGTGATCGCCCCATAATCATCATATCATCAGTTCCAAATGGATCTGCAGGAAGACAAATATTTTTTCGAACCAAGTTCGATAAAAATTACCGAAAACAAATCCCCTCTACACCCGCCAGTATTTCTGATTCTAGAAACTTTTGTCATTTTCACTTTTTGATTGACATGTTGTGGACTACCTATTCCAATGTCAAAATTCAGATCAATACGATGATAATTAAATTCCGTATTTTTTTGGAAATCGTCAAAACATCAAACTTTGACCCTCTGTAAAATCCAAACGCCGGCGTTCAGTGAGTTGGCGCGATGCAAACTTTTGTTCAGGATGGCATGGGCTTAGGGTTACATCAAATTGTGTCAGTGATTTTCAGCGAAACCGGCTTTTCAGAAAATTAGTCCTTTGGGTCGTACGTACTTTTGAACAGGATTTTTGAGGTACTCAAAGAATTATACTGTTCCAATTGCTCCTTTTTGACAAAGAAATAATTCCAAATTAATCCCGCCATTTTCGGTTACCAGGCCGTTTTGAGGTTTAAGCAAAAATAAACTTGTTAGGAAGTACTGAACGTAAATAGAATTATATGCGATGGAAATTTACACGATTTCCTTCGGAGCGATCTGAGTAACAATTGAGTATTGACAATAACAACAATAAACTATGATTTGAAGATTTATTAGAACTTACCCTTGTTCTTCCCAATAATAATGCATCCATTTCTCCTCCCGGTAGGGCGGTAGTGGTACTTATGGTCGCAATCACAGGCTTGCCGGCTTCCGGTACCGAACTCATAACAAACTCACCGATAGGAGAAGATTTTTCGAGAAGACGAAAAAAGTTTAAATCAAAAACACGTACTAGACATTGAAAAACATCGAAATTTACATAAGGTTTGAATGAACTTTCACTTTCTTAGGACCAATTTGAAATTTTGATATTATGCGTTGTGAAAAAATATACTTTATTGGTACTTACTTATTTTATATGTATTTTGGCCCCGAAAAGTATTCAATAAAATATAGGATAAATATTTTATAGACAATTAAATATCTAATTGAGCACAAACATCTAACAACTATATATATTTTTTATATTATATAAAAGGTATAACATCAACAATCTAAAGATATACTTATCTATTTCTCTAAAAATAACATGTATAATGGCCCTCAAATAACTGTATCAAAAATACTACAGTAGATAATCTTCTATAGAACTATAATTTTTTCACGCTTCCAGACTGATATGCTTGCAACAATTATTTAATTCGTTTACATTTTAATATCATTGTTTTAGTTTATTCGGATTTTAATGGATATTTTGATTTTGTTCTTTTTGAGATTCATTTTTGTTTGTTTATATATTTTTTAGGTTATTTGACACTTTCGATGTTTTAGGATAGTTTTAAGAGGAACATGAAGTGGGTTCGTCACTACCAAGAGAACGAATGTTTTGAAAGGTTTGGTGAGATAAAACATCTGTCCTCCCGTACTGTAGCGCCTCTACCGATAAAATTGGATAGCTCTTATTGATCTGAGAGTTTTCTATATTTTCTGTAGGTAGAGCTTCCGTTTTAAAATTTTTTAACGATATTTCTCCGTGATAATTATATTATTTCATATATTTATGAAAATATTCCCTCTTTTCAAAGGAATTCGAACAGATTTCTACTCAATTGAAGTCGCCAAAAACATTCTGGTTAATCAATGCATTCCACTGTAGAGAACTGTAATATAAGCCACGCTCTTTCAGTTGTTGACTAAGAGATGTCTCTACCATATACTTACGTTACGAAAGTTCAAGATATTATGTTGAACGTTTAGAGACTGTTGAAATGATTGTGAGAACGTGTCTGAAAATCAAATTGGAAATTAGTGGCTCGTTTTTTTCCATTCACAGGGTGTCCTTGAAATTTCGTCACAAAACAAAACGGTATAAGACTTGAAAATAAAGTACATTGCACCAAAGAAACAATCTTAAAGTTTATAAACAACCCCGATACGAAACTCCTACACTGACATGAAAATACAGATAAAATTACGTGTCAAGTTTAATGGAAACCTTACCGATCTAGCACGATTTTCTTCATCGAATATGCAAAAAGCGCATATTCAATAAAGTTGAAAAATGAGGCCAAATTGGGGTTGTAATTCAATGATACCGAGCTGGATGTAAACAGACATAGTACGACCAATCACCACTTATTGCGTGGAGTAGTAGAACTAGCGTTAACGAAGAGAGGCTACCAATCTAGAGTTCTAAAAGTAGTCTGTTTATGCATCACAGGAGCAATAAAAACAAACCAAACAGCGATCAAGGAAGTGGTCATTCATTTAACACCACTACATAATGATAAAACAGTGTTGGAAAGTGCTGCAGAAAGAACAAAATATAGACTGAGAGGAACGTACCATGGAATCGTATCGTAGAGAGGTATAACTTTCCATGAGAAATAATTATAAAATTCAGTAACAACAATGAATTACGTACCACCAGCCTAACAAGACTTGTGAAGTGCTTCATTTAATGGTGTACAAAAGCAATAGAGGGGACTGGTGTAGAAGGGTTTGGGCCAGGAGCTATAGCATCTGAAGCTTGCATGGAAACCGAAGTATTTTAAAATTGAAACTTAAGCCATAGAGAAATGGGTCTGCAGTCCTTCCATGGTAATAGCTCCAATGTAATATTATGGACACCTGGGAGGGTTCAAATATAGTGGAGAAAAATAATGTATATATGGTGTTGAATGAATGAAGAAACATTAACCCACATATTTAAAGTGTGTAGAGGTATACAGAATCCTAGGAAACTTCACCTAAACAGGTGAATAGGACTACTCGATAAGAGAGGGACACTTATACCCATCCTGAAGTCTGCGGATAACCCGAAATTCCTCCAGAAAATGGACCTAAAAGAGCTACATCCTCTAATACTTTCTTTGTCAGCTAGAGGCAAGAAAAAGAGAGCATAATAAATATTTTAAGTTTTACTGAATATCAATCTAGTATACATGTTCACAAACATACAAATTAAGATCGGTGTGTAGGTAGCTGGCGAGGCAACCACTTTAATAACACTCAGCTGAAGTTTTTCGGAAGATATTTCAGACTTTTATTTATCTATGTATATGTAAATTATTCGTTTTTATAGTGCTGCTATTAAACCTTCCTCTCCGAAGAAACAACAAAATGTCAGTTTTTCATCAAGAGAATGTTGAGTAATAGAAAATGACCAGCCTCATTGGTTCTCACGATTTTTTTAAACTGATCGACCTGGAATATTTCTACCAAAAAAATTAAAAAAAATGGGGATTCTACTTACTCAACTCAGATAATGAGGAAAATGATGAAAAGTTGTATAATATCATAAGACACGATAGGATAACGTCTGTCGGGTCTACTGGTACTGGTACCCAATAGATTGGATGGATACAAAAGCATAAGTATTGCATTTCAATAGCCTTGTAATAAAGCAGCCACTATACAGGGTGTCAATTTCAAATTTCACAATGGGCTGCACCTCGTGAATGGAAAAATAGATCAGAAAAATCTCCTGATATAATTTCAAAACTGAGTACAGTAAAAATACGTTCGAGTCCGTTCCCTTCAGATATTTTCTTCTTACTGGTTGAGTTTCAGGAAAACCTGTATTAATTGTATTGAAAAGAAAGTTTGCTTTGCAGTTTTCAACAACGCATTTTGTTATTCTGTTCTGCCTCCCCTTTCTATACTTAAATTATTGGTTTATTTTGAACTCACCATGTCATAGTCATTTGTGAAAGATTAATTATTATTTGCACGAATTGTCCGGAAAAGATGTTGGAACGTTTTGTATGTTGATTCAACTACAATAATCACGATGGTTAGGTTAGTATACCTCAACATTTGGAGATAATTCCAATATTTGGCTACCAGAACGGAAGTAATTCGCATATACAGTTGGTTCGTTGGATCTTTTCCCATGCGTCATCATTAATATACAAACGCAATACATCAATATATTAAATAACACGTAGGTCGTAGTTGTAAACAAAGTCTTTGGTCTGTCAACGACGTCAACGTACAGATTCGAATTTAACCTATCGCCGACATTCATCATAAGGCTATCTCTGTTTGTTATATTACGCTGTAATGGAAGAAACGGTTTCATTCCGGGGGTTAAGATTCTGTGAGTAGGAAAGAGACGTAATACAAAAAGTAGTATGTGAATCATTTTATACATGGGAAAATATTCAGCGAACAGACTGTATCTAATGTGTTCAATGGAAGACATCCTGAGAAATCATGTAAGTAGCTAGTTTATCCATGATCTAGTCGCAAAATACAAAGAGACTGGCTAAGTGGCAAATAAAAAAAAATTTGCAAGAGTACTCGATGAAGCAAATCAAATTAAAGTACTTGGACAATGGGCCTTTTTAGTAATTTTTTTCCATTGGCTTAAATTGAAGTATTCCATATAAAAATATCCCCTTATTTTTCTCATTTTTTTCCAGTTTGATTCCTATCCTGAAAAAGTTATCAAAAGTGCGTTTGAACGTGACATAATTCCTTCCTCCTTTGTGACGTCAAAGTGTTTCCAGAATTTTCAAAGAGTGCTTTGCTTTGTACCAACTTGCAAAAAAAGAAGCTGACCAAAACGAGAAACATTTGCTGTTGTGAGGATCATTTTGATGTGGACAGCAGTTGTTAATCACTTGTATTCAAAATTCAGGATAAATTATTGATATTCCACAGTTGAAAGCACAATAACTAAATGATCTATACTATTAATAAGTGGCAACCACAAAAACAAAATTGTCTTTGTCAGCTGAGGATCTTCTCCGTTAGATATTTTGGCCTCGGCTGTAGCAGCAATTGGTCAGGCATTCTGAAAAATACTGCCAAGATAATTCCAGACCGTATGACGTCACTTGACGTAAGGTCAAATGACCCAGCAAACAATTTTGATCGGCCTTATTACGGCCCAGACTATGCTGGCCAGATCAGGCCAGAACAGCAAAGCACCTATGACCTATGGCGGGCCAGTGAAAATAGGAGACTCTGGCCGGCATCAGGGCCAATGCTTGCCAACAGTGTCTTTTGAATGACGGGCCTCTGAAGGCAAAACTGTGGAAATCATTTATGGCTCAGTGGAAATATTGCAATGGAAGTTACCTACTCAGTGGGTTGACCCACTGAAAATTATACACATCAAATAAGAGAAAAATCCAAAGTTCATACATACTTTAATGAAATACATGTAACAAAAGAATTCTTTGGTTTGAAAGTAAAAAATATACAAATATTAGATAAAAACATAAAACAATTTTATGATATAAAAGAAATTATTGGAATGTGTCAGTGTATATCTCATTGCTCTGCTGGCTTTGTCTTCCTTCTGTTTCTTCCTCCTTAAGTCAATAGCAGTTCTTAGCCAGATATTAATTACATTGGCAATTTCAGTTCACTTGGCATTACTGCAAAACGGATTTTTTCGACAAACTGGAAAAAGTTTACTGCGGGTCAAGTGCAAAGGTAACTGGCACATGAAGGGTTCATGCAATTGACATTGATTTCTCACAAACAACAAAACCTGGAAGTTCTAGTATTTCTATTTTTAATAATATTCAAAAAAAATTTTTCAAAACTATGTCTGTTAATGAGTGATAACATAAATATATCATGTAATGAATGCACCAAGGATCATTCCCCAAATTATTTTTCCCCATTTCCACTTATATAAAATGTAGTCAACAGTTATTGAATCATATAATACATACAATATTTCGAAAAAATCATTATCTTCCAATTTTTACATCAAATTTTTTCAATTCACACTCCTTATTCTTTGGTAAGTTCAAAGTTTCAGGAGCTTCCACATCTTCACTAATTGCATTCCTCTGTGGGTAGGTACTATTTGTGTCATACGCTAGTAAATCAATCTTCCCAATTGCAGAATTTAGCTTAGCTGGAAAAAATAAAATAATTATATGGTTCACATGTCTAGGATCAAAAACTAGATATAAAAAGAAGCATGCTGGATTACTTAACCTCAAACTAATGAAGGTTGTTTCTTAACTGACGCTACAATTGATTGAAGATATAAATACTAACTTACCTCAATTCATCAGGAGAAGTCGTCATCATTTTTCTTTACTTTTCTTGGTGTTCACAAAAATATTAGTGGTTAATAAAATTAGAATGAACATAAACAATAAACCACGAATGTGACAAAACTGTCAAATGTCAAACCTGTCGACAGAATCGATTTCACGTTACGTTCTTGGTTCACATCATAGAGAAAAATAATATAACTTTTATTTTTTCTATGGTTCACATGACCGCTTTCGATTATCGCATACTCCTTACTTGAGGAAGCAGCAAAGTAATTCTATTTTTTTATTTTTATTTTATTCAAAATAGTTTTTGGTCCGTTAATTGGCAAATTATTCGTACAATGACACTTCAACGGGCCTTCATTCTTATGATGTAGGTCGAGAGACAGATTTCTGATAGTATTGGCCCATTGCGGGCTGGATTGTAGGTATCCTATTATAATATGCCATACATTGGGCCGACATTTTGCCGATGTAGCTTTGACGTTGCCAGCATATTGCCGACCGATTATGCATTGGGCCAGAAGACGGCCAGAGACTCATTGTTTGCTGGGGAGTGTTCAAATTACCCTAATATTTGTTCAATTTTTTATTAATCTTTGGGACATTTAAATTGGAAACAAAGCTGCACAAGGTGGAAAATTATAAGTAAGCTTTCAAATAAACATATTTGTTTTGAAATTCAAAAATTCAAACATCCACTGACAAGGCCCATTGGGAATAGATTCTACTCGAATCTATCTGCTACCCTGCTAGCCATCTCCTAATCGATTGGGATTTTTTCATTATAAACAGAACGAATTTAAGAAAATAAAAAGTGAAGTTGAACTTATTTTTAACCACCTTTCCAAATATCTTCCGTACAGCATCTTATAAATAACACAGTGTATAATCTTCAGTGTTCATATTTATGAATTTATTCACAATTGGTGATGAAATACTAACAATTTACTATTTTCATTCCTCGTATTCATATAAAAAATCAATAGACCACTACAAACGCCGCTTCGTCGGTGTTATTTGGCACCGTTAACTTTATCACCACATCTACTTTTTTCCCTCAATAATAGTTTCTTGCTAGAGGTAGTATATCGATCATACATTTGTTTTGATAGTTCATAAAAATAGATCCGGACATGAATTGTTCACATATTTCCACAGAGTTTTCGAAAAGCCAACGAAAAACATAAGCACATATCAAGGGTTTCAACTATTTTAACTTGAAATTAAAAATTGTTAAATGTTTATATACCTACAAGAGAAATAATATCTCCATTCATTCTTTCATCATTCTCATCAACTACCCGATTAATTCTCCGCCGTTAATCCCCTTACATACCTAAACTAATATTCATATTTTATAGTGTGAGAAATTCCAAGGAACAAATTTTATAAAGATTAAATGAGGGCGTGTAGGTAAGAACATGTCAAATGCGTATTTCCTACGTTGATTTGATATATATTACTTCCAATTTTTACAGTAATTTGAATAAATAATTAATTCCGAATCGCAATATTTATGTTACAAAAACAGTTTTTTTTCTGATGTTCTGTTTCTAATTGTTGTTAGTTGTTAGAATAGATGTTCGTGATATTTTGTGTACCAATATTTATTCTAACCTTTTAATGAAGGCACTCTTTTTAATCGCATGAAAATCACAATTTTCTGGGCCATTTTCAAAGGTAAGTAATGAAAGCTATATAGAGTAATTACCAATACACATATGTAAAACCTCGCACATCTACATAAAAACGCAAGATTGTACATGCGTAACTCGGTGAAAATATATCACGTAGTCGTAGGATTATCTCAATCGGCTTGAGCCTCGTGAGACAATCCTTCCCACTCGTGTGAAAAATTTCACTTTCCGCACGCGTTGCGTGATATACTATATATAGTATATGATGTATCATGTGGCCAATACCAACTGTTTGAATTTCAATTTAAGTCCCCATGTAGGTATTATTCATTTTTTAAATTATCCAGAAAATTATAAACCTAAGTTATGTACAATGTCCTACCTGTATCTATATCTGTGGAGTAGGGAGGGTTGGAGTGGGCTCACAGCACTTAGGCCACCTATGGGATTTTTACGATAAAAAGACGATGACGTCACATTTAGTTACTTTCCTGCTTATCAGAATAAATAATAATTCACCAACCGTAAATACAATTTATCCTCAACAGCCAGTGCAATTTACAGCTAACGGGTTGGCAAAACTTCAAAACGTTGTCAGATGAACTGGTAAAATTCCCCAGTTTTTTTTGACGTTTATTGACATTCGATCATTGTCTAATGTTCACAAGTATTTTTGGTGCTTTTGAATTCATTGTTTCTTTGAGATTAAAAAAACAGTTATTTCCATAACTAATTATTCACGCAAATCTGCAGTGTGTAGTTGATAAAATGCCGAAGCAGCTGAACAGTGAATGTCAAGAGATGGTAACATCTTTGTTAAGCTATTTTGAACGAGAATGCCGAAACGGGGCCCCGCTGTTCCCGCTAACTGCTGTAAGAGACGTAATAATATTAGTTATTTGTATTCATTATTATTGATATTATTGTTACATATTTAAATGTAAAGGTTGAATAAACTTGATATATTACTCTTTCATAAATTGTAATACCTAATTATGTTGTAGAGATTTGCAGAAGCATTACAACTCAGCCTTACTACTGTTAACCGTATTGCCGCCAAGCATAATAGAGGTGAACAGCCTAAAAGCCCACCTAAAAAGAGACAACGCAAAAAAACCTACTGCTGAAATTGATAACTTTGACCAAAATGCTTTCCGAAATGTTATATACAAAATGTATGGACTCAGCTGGTTTGAAAACCAGCTTTTAGTGAACTTGGGAGAGTCTGCCACAATTGTAATGGATAATGCAAGTTATCACAGTACAGTGATCAATAAAGTACCAGCAACAGCTACCAAAAAAAGGCTGATATACAGAACTGTTTGATACAAAATGATATTCCGTTTGAAAATACTTTCTTCAAAACCCAATTATTGAATTTAGTACAACAGTGAGTTGATATAAACATTTTTCAATATATTATGGTAATACTGAGCTAACTTATTTTGTTTGAAAATATGCATGCCTTAATATTTTTGTAGGAATAAACCACCATTAGTGTATGAAGCTGACATATCTGAAAAATATGGTCACAAAGTGCTTCGACTTCCCCCTTACCACTGTATGTTCAACCCAATTGAACATATTTGGGGGATAGTTAAAAATTTTTATAGATATCATGTAGAATCTGATGATGCATCAACAGAACAAGCAATTGGTGTATGTAAAAAGGCTTTAGATTAAATAATTGTATCATAATAACCAACCAGTTAACCTATTTGAAATAAAATGTATATTCACAAGTTATTGTTTTCATTATTAACATAAGTAAAACTTAGAAATACAATATAAAATCAGGTAGGGACTTAATGTAATTGTCATAAAGTCTTCAAATTATTATCAGAATGAGCAGAGACTTTGAGCAGGGTATTCCAGTTATTGACAAAGAAATGTTCACTCAATATTTCATTATTTCAATTTGCATTGGTGGATTATCACAGCTATATATAAAAAGTCTAATAGGACACCTATACGTAGCCAGCTACCCAAGTCTATATAAGTATTTTCGTGAATAACACCTCACACAAAATTAAAACTGCATAATGCATAATATGGAACAGATACGAATGAAACCATGGAGCATCTTAATTCAATTTCCCAATGTATAATTGTGTAGAAAATACACTAATTATATCACAAAATTATTCAGGTGATCTATATTCACTTCTTGTTCCAAATAATCTAGCAGTGATGATACAAATGTATACCTTCATAAGTGAGGCGATCTATATTAATTTTTTTCATTCTACTTTTATTATAATAAATATAATAGATGTATGAAGAAACAATATTCAAATTTGCATGAAGATGATTACAGCTGTATGGATATTGGATTCCTTTTACCATAAACTCGTGCAGTGTTCTAGAGTCTCTAGCTAGAGCATAGAATGTTTTCCATATCTAACCCTCTTCTATTTAAAATCAAATGTTCAAATATAAAATTATTGGTTACTATTTCTTCTTGTATCTTATCCATAGTTTTTCATAAAGAAATATTTATATTTAATACAAGTCTATCCTACAAGCCTTCAATTTTTATAGATAAATATTTTTGACTTAGGCTCTACGAGGCACGGACCAATAAAAAAAAAGAATTGTCAATCTACACTCGATAGTCGAAATTCTGTAAAGTGAGTCAGAGCTATGTAATCAACACTTTGGTTAAAGCGCAGTTGCCATATGTATTCTAGAGAGAAATGCTTTTTATTTAGGACTATTAAGAGCCCTTCAAAAATGATGCGCTCATGAAGTTCGCTTCTGCAACTGATTTTATGGACAGTAAGAGCGATGAGTCACTGTACAGAATTTCGACCGTCGAGTATAACATCAAATTGTGTGTGTAACATCGCACACAAAACACAGGGACATAGCAACTTGTGTAGATGGTGTGGAGAGGAGGAAGAGTCCCCGTGTCATTTCCTATGTAAGTGTCCCAACCTAATGGTACATAGACATAGATGGTTGGGAGCAGCGATCCTGGACTCAGAGTTATTCAAAGAGACTAGCATTGACAACATACTTGCATTTTGCAAGAGTGTTGGCTTTATTGCACATCTCTCTGAAGCAGCCTAAGCATAGCTTAAGTACGAATCGGGGGGAAAGGGATACAATGGCGAAAGCTAAGTGTCCCTGAGCATTGCACCCCGAATCACATTTAATAATAATAATAATAATAAACATCAAATTGACTTTTCTAGTTTTCGTAAAGTAAAGAAAAAAACTACAGCTTGGCAACATCACAATATTTTGTTTTGCAACGTCATCGTCTTTTTATCGTAAAAATCCCATAACTCACCCGTTTTACATCCTCTTGAGGAGTTGTCCTCTTAGATCATCGTCTATCCTGTCCTTCGCAGGAAGGTGGACAGATCACAAGTAGACATCTTTATATGTGGGTACAACAAAACATTGAGTAAGACGTTGGTCGTGGATTGATGGTTTAATCAGGATGTAGCTAAAATAACGGCGAATGTCATTTATAGAATATATAGGATAGTATACAGAGTGAGACTTTCGAATGCTGTAGATTGGAATTGATATTGTGGCGAGTAGAGTTCCAGTACAGTAAATGAAATGTTTTCTATTAAATATGAATTATTTTCCATTCCCTAACAAAAAAATAGTTATAACTAAGTTTAAATAATAAATTAATTTACATTTACATAGTGTGTACGTAAGTTATTTGTGCTGATAATTCTAAAAAGTGCTCCTCAAATTTTAACGTTTTAAAGTGGTTATAATACCTACGTCTAAAATTGTCGCTTTTTGACTGGTGGAAAATCCTGGAAGTTTTCTTCAAGTTTGTTATAAATTTGCGATTCCCCAACATTTGTAACTAATGCAATTGTTTAATCAATTCTCTGCATTGATCTAGCCATTATAAGAAAAACTATCAACAAAAACCTGTTCCTGATAACAACAATTGACTTTTAATTTATTTACCAATAGTCTGGTAGCTTACAGACAAATTTTATCAATCTGATTAAAGCTTGTCACTCGAAATGACTAGTAAATGTGAAACCTGCGGTGATGTTCTTGGTGACAAGTTTATTGCTTGCGACAGTTGCCATGTCTTGATTCCCCCTCAGAGGGTTGCACTGGCCTGGGGGCATCCGAACTGCGTGCTGTTGTTATACAAAAAAGGACTCTGGTTTATTTTTGTGTGGAGTGTCGCCAGGCTTTTAAAAGTGTACCCAAACTATTGAGACAAATTGATAACCTTAGATCAGAAGTAAATTCATTGAAAGATGAAGTCAGGAAGCTCAAGGATATGAAGAAAGATACCCCGATGAATAGTGAAGACATTATTAGTGAACTCCATGAACGCCAAAAGAGAGCCAACAACCTGCTAATCTTCAACCTGCCTGAACCAAACAATGTCTCTGATGATCTTAACCAAGTTAAAACTTTGGTAACAAAAGCTGCTGGTGCCAGTATCACTGACATTAATGATATTAAAGTTTTCCGCTTTGGAACGAAGAATAAAAATGGACATAGACCGCTTAAAGTTGTGCTGAAATCCAATCGAGACGTACACGCTGTTATCAAAAACAAACACAATATCAGCCGCGAGAAAAAGGTCTTTATACATCTGGACCAAACTCCCAACCAGAGGAAAACTCTGGAAACTGTCAGAAGCGAGTTATCGAGATGTCAGCAAGCTGGTGAGCAAAATTTAACAATAAAATATGTTAACAATACTCCCGTAATTATAACAAAAAACTAGATGCGGGCAAGCTATCTGTCTATTACTAGAACGTTAGAGGACTTCGAACAAAACTAACTCAACTATGTCTTAATGTTACAAATTGCTCATACGATGTAATTATCCTTGCTGAAACTTGGCTCACAGCTGATATCAACGATGCCGAACTTGGTTTAAACGGTTACAACATTTACAGACAGGATCGAACACCCCAGTTCAGCATCTTTAGCAGAGGTGGAGGTGTTTTAATAGCTGTTAGGAAAACAATCTCCTCTAGTATTATCAATTCCAACCCGTTAATTGAGCAACTTTTTATTCACTTGGACCACAGAAATTGCAAACATATTTTAGGAGCGATATATCTTCCCCATAAATCTCACCCCAATCTATACCAACTTCACTATGATCAACATTTAATATTAAATGAGCAACATCCAGACAGACAATTTTACATATTTGGCGATTATAATCTACCTACAGCTACATGGGATATTGAAGATTTCTGCTCTTCAGCTTCAGCACAACCCAGCTCGTCAGCATATGAAGAAGGTGCTATCGAAATAGTTTCAAATATTTGCGCGTTTCACAATCTGTTCCAGTCCAACAAAGTGCTCAACAAAAGGGGAGTCATCCTCGACCTTGTTTTGTCCCCAGTTGAACTTAAAGTGTTGACAGCCGCAGACATTTTGATCCCACCCGATGTTCATCATCCTCCTCTTGAAGCTTCAATACAATATAAGTCGAACTCAAGTGCGACTCCTGGAGAAGATTTTTATTATGATTTTCGACACGCCAATTTTGAAGGTATACGCCAATGTTTGGAAGCAATGGACTGGGATGGGCTTCTTCAAGGAAAGGAATTTTCAGAAATGATTTTTACTTTTTATGACGCTTTGTACTCGGTAATTGAGTTGTTTGTTCCCTTGAAGAAATTTGTTATTAACAGATTCCCACATTGGTATTCTTTTCAACTTAAAAGCTTGGTCAACGATAAAAAGGTTGCACATGGGATTTATAAACAAAACAGAACTCCCCAAAATTATGAAATATTCAGTCAGTTAAGAGAACAATGTAAGATTATATCTAGAGAATGCTATTTAAATTACATACATTCTGTTGAATCCTCCGTTAAAAGAAATGTTAAGACCTTTTGGAATTTTTTACGTACTAAAAGATCAAATAACTCCATACCTGATAATATGAACCTACACTCTGAAAAAGATTTTCTTGAATAAAAAAAATTTTGTTCAGGATAAACAAATCTGAAGTTTGAATAGAGTCAACCAAACGTAGGTGTTAAGTTAAAATTTCGATTTGTTTAAAATTCCAAACAAGAGTTTGGTATCATTCAAACTAATTGTAGTGTTATATAAAGAGTCAGGTGATTAAATTCAAGGAAATTATATCTTTAGTCCAAACTCCAATTTGTTTACTTCCAACAATTATTATTTTAATATAAACAATTAATTTCTTTAAAACGTTATGACCATCTCTAGTTTTGAGACTTGAGTTATTCATTTCAAACAACTACAAGTTTAAATTGAACAATAGATTTTTAAAACTTCAAAATAATTTCTTTTGTGCAAACTCGAGTTGTTTACTTTAAAGTATCACTATTTTAAATACAACAATTGATTTCTTTGAAAATCCATTCTCCGTTTTTTTTTTAAATTGTGATTTGTTTTAGTCAAAAAGTACATTTTTAAAATTCAACAATTAAACAATTAACTTTTCAAAAATGCTAGATTACTGAAAGGGTAATTTAAGTAAAAAGTCTTGCCATCTGTCCATATTTATTAAAGAATTATATAATAAAAACCTAACACAAACATAGAAACATTGATTTTGAGTGAAAACAAAAAAGTAATGTTCTACATTTTTACAAGATATTTCATGAAAACACCTTATTATAATGACAAACACTGGTGTATAGTCACTCTATATCACAAACTAGATATAGTCAGTGTAGCCCATGGACAATATTTGAACGAAAACTAAATCGCATTTAAAACAAAACTATGTAGCACAGAGAAAATAATCTGCTTACTGTACGTCAACTGTACAAATTTTCCTATCGCACAAACACTCCCTTAGGTGAGACACATCCAGTAAATCCATAACTTGGCAACAGGTTAATGATGAGATATTTTTTAATCTGTGACTTGGCAGTAAATGTTCAATTTCAAAGTACAAATTCATACACAACACCATAATATAAAGAAATGGAACTTTTAACGGGTTTTGTCTCAGATCCTATGCAATACCTACTGTCCAAGATTTAAACACTAAACACGTGGCACGTGCTAAACGTGAAAGTAATTTACTTTTTACCATTTTTGAAGGCTTTGGCACTATTATGTTCATTATCCACAATGAAGCATTCATTGGGATTTGTGTTACGAAATGACAGTTTAACTGACCAATTAACACTAATAACCCTAAAAGGTTTATATTATTCTGAATAAACTTCTTAATCACAGTTCAATGAAAAAAAGTGGAATCAATAACCAGTGTATAAATATGAAGATACAAAATAAGACAACTTAAATCAAATCTTTAGTGGGGTAATAGTTTCCAACATAAACTAGATTAATTAACTTCCTTCACCATTTTGCAGCAGTTTATTTGTAGAAATCACTCGGGGTACTGTTACATTAAAAAACTATCTAGTATTCGATTTTCCTGTATTTTTGGGTCTGTTCTCCACGTTGAAAAATGTATTATATATACATTCTGCTTCTTCCCAAGCACCAATGCATTCTGAAGGCAAAAAAATGACTCAATCTACTTGAACTTCATTCTAACGCTGTTTGATACACGAATATTTCAATAAGGACGCTCCCGGAATTCTCGTATTTGCACCTTCGTTTGGCAGATTATTACGAATACAAATGTGTTGAATTCATCAGTTTATTACCTAATAACGTTAATGGCGCGTTTGCTTTGAAAATACATCCGTCATCCTTCCATCAATTAATTCTAATGTTTAGCAGTATCACCAACGCTGTCTCTCACTAATAAAACTTTTATGCGAATGTTGTCTTTTATAATGTAATAATCAACGCGAGAATGAGAATTCTGCTCAATTTATGAATCCATAATCAGAATTCTTCATTAAGTGCTTTCCATTATTGTCATTTATTTTAAAATGAATACAGGAAATCGGTTGTTGGATCTAATTGTCCTAAAAGGTCGAATATTTGAAGCTTTAGAACTTAATATTTTTTATTTTTCGCGGTAAATGTGTAATTTTATGGAAGCATTTCAATCCACTGTCCATTTGTTATTTTTTCTATCACAGAGTTATGTATCAATAAATCAACTAAAGAAAAGTCACCCATGTGATTTTCTGTATTTCGAATATTAGAAAAACTGTTCTTTATTACACATAGACAGCTTTTAAGTTCAACGTTAGTTGAATAACGTTACAAACAAATGTCACAACTCGAAAAATCCTCATTATCAAGGCTTAAACTTTTAAATTGCATGAGCTGTCATGAAAGCAGATGGAAACTATTCTCACTTCAATTCTGTGAATCCTTATATGAAACTTATCGTTACAGACTCTGACAGGAGGCAGGCTGCAGTTAAGCAGCAGAGACAATACAACACATCACACCAGGGTATTAAGATTGATTATTACCTGCACAATTTACTTTGCAACATAATCTTTTAAGAGTTTAACATTAAATTTGGATTATAAACGCCTCATAACAAGTTCTAAGGAATGATAAATTCAGACGTTAGGTACCTACGATAGGTTAATTGTCACCGACAAACAGGTTACGAATAACCGTCTGTTTATTAATATGATATGATTTGGATTTACTAGATAACGAAATTATTCCTGCACTTCAACAAAATTGCCAATTACCACAAAATGTTTGGTTCCGACAGGATGGAGCACCTCTGAACTATAATAGACGGGTTGGGGATTTTCTGGATGCGTATTTTCCAAATCGATGGATTGGAGGATTCAAGCCTGCTCGTTCTCCAGATCATAGCCCGTTATATTTTTCTGGGGGTTATTCAAAATCACATGTTTACGCTAGACGACCAACAAACTTACAGGAATTGGGACAAAGAATCATTGATGAATGTGAACTAATTCCAGTGTAACTGGAAGTATATTATAAACAGAAAATGTTCATCAGATGAACTGTGAAAAGTTTATCTGATGCCGTGTAAGGAATGCAGTCGAAAACATTCGATATTGCCACGTTTAACTATGAAAATGCTAAGGTGTCACTTAGTGATAATAATTAGAAAATGGACTTTTTATCATTAACAATATGATTAAACGTTTATTCTTTAATGTGCTTGTATCCTTGGATTTTGTCTATTAACATAATATTTTTAATTTGGAAATATCAAGAGATGAACACTTTTTTATGGACTTTTTCAAGCTCTGGCAGCGCTGTGCGACAATCGTACTCACCACACACCACAGCTGACTTCTCATTGGCAAGCGCATGAGTGCTTTCTTCCTCTCACTTTTTCAATTGACTTATATTGATTTATCCAATGGTGTTGGTATTGTCAGTGACTTTGGTATTTCCAGTTTCACTTAATAACATAGGTACAGTTCGTTTATGACAGATATGCGCCACGTTTCCTCGCCTCTCACCGATGTCCCGTAGTTTCAGATAAACTATAATGTTTGGTAAGTTTATCTAAACCTACGGAGCATCGGTAAGAGGCGAGAAAGCATGGTGCTTATCTGTCAAAAACGTACAAATGGCGTACTGTACCTAGTTTATGGAGTAAAACTGCAAAAACAAAGGTCACTGACAATACCAACGCCACTGGATAAATCAATATAAGTCAACTGACGATGTGAGAGGGTAGAAAACACGCAATTATATAATTCGAAGGGTTTGGTGATTATGGTTTTTGCACAACGATGCCAGAGCTTGAAGAAAATCATAACAAATTTGGAAAAATGTTCATATCTTAATATTCATAAACTGAAAAAATTAAGTTAATAGACAAAATCAAAGTAATCAAGCACATTGGGGAATTAACGTTTAATCAGATTGTCAATACTGTTTATAGCAAAGAGTCTATTACCTCATTTTTATCAATACCTACTTAGTAATTAACTTTCCCATAGTTAAACGTGGCAATATCGAATGTTTTTGACTGCATTCCTATCAGAAGTTTAGATAAAATTGCCAAACTATACATTTTGTCCATTGCACTTACCTGCAAACTTTCATAACTATCGTTCTTTTCATTTGAAAGATATTCACTTGTTTCCATACTTCATCCCAACCCCGTATTATTTTGTCATTGTTCATTACCAGTTTCACATTTCCAATTATGGCGGAGGTACACGTCAACTTCGCCATTCACTCTTATGTTAGATTGATAACCGAGCTCACCATTATTTTAAATATTAAATAATAAAATAGATAAAATTTCAAGTTTCATTAACGAGTTTCCTGGCGTTACAATGGGGATATGAAACCAATACCTGAATTATACAGGGTGTGCCACTATGAGTGAAATCTGTCTGTAAATGGCAAAATACTTACAGTAAAATCATGAAAATTTCTACATTTGGGTTTTCGGATACGATCTTTTCAACTAAAATATTTTCAAAGATCGCCGACTTCCGGTTCTACCGGAAGTCGACTGTAACTTTGTTATTTTGAATTCATTACCCTGTATATTAATACATATTTGAAATCTACGTAATATTCCAGTATACTTTTGTCTGGAAACTTTTTTCGAAAAATGCGCACTTTTTGAGTTATTAATTTCTTCGACTGTTAAAGACCCTTATAAATTATTTTCTTACGAGGAGACCCTTGAAGATAATATGAAATGGTTTCTGTTTGGTTGCCTTAAGCAAGATTGAACGTATTTGAATGAGATTTGAATCTATGTTGAGAAATTCTCCATTTCATACAGGGTGTCTATAAAAAGTGTTCAAAGTTTAACTAAATGAATGAAAATGAATTAAATTCCTTCATTTTTTCGAATAGAGCCACCCTGTTTTTCCCATTCAGGAAAAAAAAATAGGGTAAGTTCATGTATAATTTCCTATACCCAAACCTCACCGTTATCCAGATATTAAATGTTTTCTGTAAATTTTTAGAGATGCAGGTGTGTTCCAAATTTTACTTTGACCCGTTAATACAAGCACTAAGAAATAAAAAATTATTTTTCTTCATCTGTCTCTAAAAAAGATCGAATCAAATTGTATTCATTAATCCTATTCCACCTTTTAGTCGTTTCCGAGATATTTGAGGTTTTAAATTATTCCTTATTAGGTATATTTTTTAACAAGTTCAAATTTTTCATGTATACCTTCAGTAGGCTTTGTAATAAATGAGACTTATTTGACTGACATTAGTTAATTCATGACACTTAAGAAAATCGTTGAAATGGTTCGTTTCCAATATTCAATAACGAAGTTTATGTAAATTTGTTTTTAATTCTACATGGTGAATGTGAAAAAGTTGTTACAAGAACATGTACTTTATTTGCTGCAATATATCCAGATAGACCACGACCAAACTCGCATACTGTTAAAATAATCCTCAACAATTTAAAGCTATATGGTTCATTTAAAGCAGAAGTTAATCGAACTAAACCAGTTATTGACAATAAAAATGCCGAAATTAATGTTGTTGCTGCTTATTTCACTGCTTATCCAGAAGAATCAATACGCGTTGCCGTAAGAGATCTTGGAGTAATCAAATCATCGATTCACCGTATTTCGCGAAAGCATAAAATGCATCCCTATTTGTACAATTTGTGTCAAAATCTAAAACCAACCGAATTTATTGAGCAAATAGAGTTTGCCGAGTTTTTAATAACAAAATGCCAGGAAGACGACGATTTTTCAAAAAACATATGGTGTAACGAATCGAAATTCACGAAAAATGGATTACTTAATGAACACAATTCCCATTATTTGAGTCAAGATCTTCATAATAATAATCAAATATTAGCACTACATTTTTTCGAAGGGAATTTGAAGGGCTAGGAAACAGAATCAATTAATTCAATACTAATCAATCATGTTAAAAACACTGTTTTTATATTTTTCAATTTTTGTTGTTGTATTTTTAGGTGAAAGATATCTTGATATTTCAAGAAATTTGAAACAAAATTATTAAAACCGCATGCCACGAGACGAATTGAGCAAACCTTTTTTTTTCATGACGGTGCCCCTGCTCACAGTTCAATCGTCATAAATACATTTTAAGAAGAGCAATTTGAAGACAGATGATTAACAGATAATGGTCCTTTTCAGTAGCCCCCTCGTTCTCCCGACATGACGCCTTTGGATTTTTTTTATATGGGGTCACATAAAACAAGAGGTTCACTCACAAGCCTTATCACCTGGAGAAGATTGTGAGCAAAGAGTTCGAAATTCCTTCAATTCCCTTCCTGAGATGATGATCAGCCGTGCGGCGAATGTAGGCATACTGAGAAGGGTTGACAAATGCAAGTTCAGGGGAGCAATTTTGAAGATTTACATTGAAACATCAGAATATTTTTCTTCTGCTTTTAATTTTCCATAAAATTTTGTAGCATATCTTATTATTCACAAATGGAATAATTCGATTAACTCTTGCTTAAAATGAACCGAATAGCTTCAAATTGTTAAGTATTCTTTTAACAATCGCGGTCAATCTGGATATCTTACTGCAAATAAGGCACATGCTCTTGTAACAACTTTGTCATATTCACCATGTATTAAAAGTGAATTCACATGATAGGTATTTTTTATTTCTTAGTGCCAGTATCAAAATTTAGACCACACCTGCATCTCTAAAAAATTACAGAAAACATTCAGTATCTGGATAACGGTAAGGTTAAGGTATACAAAAGTATACATGAACTTGCCTCATTTTTCCCCCTGAATGCCTTATATTCAGCCCTGAATGCATTAAAATAGAAAAAACAGGGAGGTTCTATTTGAAAAGATTAAGAAAGGACCCCGCACTTTTTATAGGTAAAATGGTTCTTGGTGAAATTGTCTGAATTTTTAGTATATTGTAGTATTCGATGTACTGATTGAACGCTGGAACGCTACCGAAACGTTGAAATAAAGAATTTGAAAATATTGTGGTTTGATTTCTCAAGAAATTGAAAAAGAATGAATAATATACCACAAGGAACATACAGAAGATAATAATTAAATATTGTTAATAGTACCTATATTACGTAACGTGTGTGGTAAAAAGCATTTTACGCACGAATGGAAAAGTAACAATGCGTAATTTCGTGAGTGCATAAAATTTTTTGCAACACGAGTTACGTACTATACTTTACCTACGACCTGCTTCTACTTGTATTTTATACTCTTATTATTGATAATACTTGAACAACATCAACAATATTTGGCTATTTCTGCGATTTTCGTAATAATATTAAATCCATCTCACACACAATTTGTTAGTTGAATAAAACCTTCCACAAAATACACAAACCAGTTATAAGTTATAGGGATGATAAAAAAGTGTTTTGAAAGTTTCTTGACAGTTCTTACGCAAATCGCTATTGCAGCCTACTTAAGTTTGATGTTTTGACGGCTTATGTCATATTTTTGAATAAAATTGTGACGTCTATTGACAGTCGCTAAGATGTTGCTATGGAAGCCGTGCGATTTACTTTACAGCTGTGCGTTTTTTTTACCGTGCGTAATAGACGTCATTACATTAGCGCCGACTGTGTGTTATTGACTGATTACAGAGGGGGTCGTGGGTAAAATTATTTTAGCATGCAATATACTATTTTCATTCCATAATTTATCACAATTCATATATTTTGTACAGGGTGATTTGAAAAATTGGTGATATAAATGGCCGGTTCTTTTGTACACATACTGTATATTCAAGTGAATTATCATCCTCTGATACCGTATAAACATGATCTCGTTGAAATATATAGGGTAAAAATGAAAATTTTCGATGATAAAAATGACAAAATTTCAAAGTTTCAGAAAACACCCTGCAATTTACGATTAACCCGGTGAAATTCCTTTATTATCATACAGGGTGTTCAATTCAAAATATCAAAGTTGCAGTAGAACCGGAAGTCGGCCATCTTTGAAAATATTCCAGTTGAAAAGATCGTATCCAAAAACAGAACGTAGAAATTTTTTCTTGATTCTACTAATGTCTTACAAATTTATCTGAGCCTCTGGGAGGAATGCAGTCGAAAACATTCGATATTGCCACGTTTAACTAAGGAAAAGTAAAGTACTAAATATGTATTAATAATAATAAAAAAATAGACTTTTTATTATCAACAATATTGACAATCTGATTAAACGTTAATTCTTCAATGTACTTGATTACTAGGATTTTGTCTATTAACTTTATATTTTCAAATAATGAATATTGAAATATGTTCACTTTTCCAAATTTGTAATGAACTTCTCCAAGCTCAGGAAGCGTGTTGCAAAAACCATAATTACCACACCCTCCGAATACATAATTGGTGATTTTTATCGACAGCTGACTTCTTATTTGCAAGCGCAGGCGTGTGTTCTTCCCTCTCACTTCGTCAGTTGACTGATATTGATTTATCCAGTGGCGTTGGTATTGTCAGTGACCATTGTTTTGTCAGTTTTACTCCGTAAAATAAATACAGTACGCCATTTGTACGTTTTTGACAGATAAGATCCATGTTTTCTCTCCTCTCACCGATGCCCCGTATGTTTACATAAAATTGCCAAATTATTTTGCCATATAGAGATAGTTTTCACTCGTCGTGGGACACCCTGTATATCTATAAAATCATATAACTATTTCGGAAAATGATAATTTTCTACACGACCGATGTTTGAACTTACGTTGAAGAACTGAAAATACTCTTTCCGTATATGTTTAGAACAACATTTTTTCTACAAGGAAAATGAAAAGAATGTCATTTATAGTACGCATAGAAAAAGTGAATACAAGAGTTTATTAGGTATTTTCTGGTTACTGGTTCAATCAATATTAGTAATTAATGCAATATTCAGTATGATTTTCATAAAATGCACTAGTTGATAGCTTGCGTGAGGAAAACTTGCATTTAGCGTTAGGGAAGGATTCCGTTCTGCACGGAGAAGTGGAAACTTCTGAACTGAATTGGGTTTGGAAAATGATACTCCCATGCTGGCTTGTGAAAAAAACTCTTAACCTTTTCCATTATCAATAGTTATCCAAATTGATGTTGGTTCTCAGATTGTTCTTATGTATATTGCAGATTGTAACATGCCTATTCACTTGTTTCGATTTTCAAATTTACGTAGTAAATTCTTTCCAATTCTCGCTCGTCGTCCCATAAGCCAATTTTTTCCGTTCGGACAAATAACATTTGCCAACGGCCACCTCAATGTCTGCAACGTCAACCTCGCTCTTTTCGCTACCGACCGTTTGGAAAACAGCGCGTACCTTTTTGGGATCGCTTATTTTTCTGAGTTTCCACTTCAAATTGCTGTGGTACTCTGTAACGTCCTTTCCGTCGCTACTCGTATATTTGACGCCTAAACTCTGGTAACGGATGCCTCGGGCGCCAGTTTTTTAGAGTGGTATGCTCCACTTGCTCCGGGCAGTGTCAGTGAAGAAGGAAAATACTTCAGGGGTCAATATGTTGTTGACGGATGCACTGTAGCCGGTGAAACAGATTTTACCTGTCCTCCTGGATTGCCAGCCTGGGTATTCGCTGCTGTACTTTTCCTCGGAGTTGCAAGAAGTTGAAGGAAAACAATGTTTATTCTCAATGTATTTATTAAACCCTCTAATAACAAAATTAACAAAAAAAAACCACTACTCTAAAAGCAACGGTGTCTAAAAGCAACAAACTACGGTTTATTAATACGAGGAACGGGGTGTGCAAGCGAAAGCGGGTGCATGCTAAAGCGAAAAGTTAAACGTGCGCAAACAAAGCTCTCGACCAGTCAAAGTTCTACGGCAGGGGGGGGGTACGGTTCTCAGGCTACGCGTTATGAATTTCCCGCCCTGTGTTTCTTGTAACACTTTTCCCAATATGCTACTCTGACTCGGTTAGCTGAAGGCCCAAACACGACTACCACTGAGATGTGAAAACTCAGCGCCCTCAATGGCAGTTTCGCGACTACTACTGAGATGTGAAGACTCAGCGCCCCCAGTAGCAGTTTCCTTTCCCTCGGTTTATCAACGGGTGGCTGAAGGCCCAAACACGACTACCACTGAGATGTGAAAACTCAGCGCCCTCAATGGCAGTTTCGCGACTACTACTGAGATGTGAAAACTCAGCGCCCCCAGTAGCAGTTTCCTTTCCCTCGGTTTATCAACGGGTGGCTGAAGGCCCAAACTTAGAAATGCGACGGTTGAGAACAGTACCCAAGTTCTAAGCAAAACTCACCTCGGAATACGAATTGCGGCCTCGGACTCGGACTCGGACACGACTGACTTACAGCTCCTAAAACAAATACTTATATACTGAGCTTCTCCCACCCAGTTTCAATCGGACTAGCGCAGAAACTCTGCAACGGACTTAGTAGAAATAATGCGAAACTTACTCTGGTTCGGTTCTCGGCGTGGTGTTCTTGCTGCTATATCGGCGGACTAACTCTGCCTTTCGATTCGGTGGTATGCCTTTTAGTGCCACCAGTAAAGTATACGTCGGTGTATTATTCGGCGTGGGGGCTGGCCTACTACAGAGCTTTCAGAGTTGTAACGGCGCGCGGAGGTGATACAACCCTTGTTAAAACTAATATCGCGGAAGAATTAAATATTACATTAAAACCGGGCTATTTTCCTGATCTCAGACGTACAAGAATTATATTTTCACGTTAAGAAATAACCGTAATACAAATTTACATATAAAACCGGAATAATTGTTGCTTTTGCAAATCTGAAAATTAGTAACTTCGTTACAACTCTTAGGATAAACCAAGAACACCTTATTTCAAAGCTACCCTTGTCAACAAGCTAAAATAAGACATCTCTGTATTCGCCTAATGTGCTCAAGTCATGTCTACCTTCGCTTCGAATCTACCAGAGCTATAGGGTATCGAAGTGTTCAAAAGTTTTTGACTTCCAAACTTTCTTGATCTTTCTTGATCAATTCCTACAAATTGTTTCCGCCTTTTTACCCTGTTGATCTTTCTTGATCAATTCCTACAAATTGTTTCCGCCTTTTTACCCTGTTTTTCTTTTTAGTTCAGTTCACTGTATTCTTCCGTCGATGTCTGGAAACTTGTTGTTCTATAGTCTGTCAATCCTCTGGCATACTCAGTGTAGCATTAACATGGAGTCTGGGGCGACGACTCAGCACTGTAGTAAGACGCATTTGCTGCGATAATTACAGTCAAGCAGTGTCGACCATGGTAAGCTCTTGGATAATTCACCATGCCCGGGAAAACTATCGTATAGCCGACATCGGAGTAGCATATCACAGCTCTCAGGCATTATACCAATGAGCACGAGGTATAATGTAGATATGCCGTCTTTCGAAGGAGACGTGAAACCGAGGTCCCGAGTCCATGAATGTTGGGCTCGTTAGAGAACGCTATACCACTGGTTGGAACACATGTGGGTTCTCCAAAATTTCCGGTTAGGGGTTCCCGGCGTCGGTGATTAACATTAGTCGCAGAAATGGACCAACGTTAAATAACCGAATAAAAAAAGAGCCTGAAGGCGATAGTCATACAGAGGCGTGGAGGATGATTCGTATGTCGCCCGAAGGTATATCTATTAGTACCCATGGTACATAAAAACTTTCTTGTCATACCAGTTTATTTTGAATAATATTTAAAACAACAAATAATGTATAAAAATGAATATATATTGTGTTTGTTGATAAGTTGATCGATAACAGTAATTTTGCTCCTTAATGCACTCGCGGTATCTGAGGTTTGATAACACAATAATGAACTGTTATGACATCATTGTTCCAGAAAAATCTTGGGTTTAATATTTATAAATAGTTAGGCGTGAATAAAAAGCTTCAAATAAAACGTTCCTTTTTTCCATAATATTTTTAGGTACATCCATTATTAATTGATTTGGAAGTGGATATAATGAAATTTCCCCAACATTCTCCTCTCATGATGGGTATCTTAATACGACATCAACGACATTCCACGAGAATCGAAAAATTTTATTGATATGAAGTTTAAGCCAAATTTGAGACAAGGATTGAAAATAGTTGACATACACTATTTTATTGTAAAATATCACAGCGGTATTGCGATCACAACACTTTGAGCGTGAAAGCTACACTTATAATACATCACAGCAGTCTCATACACAATACAGGAAGCCTTCACTCCGTGGTCTGACTGACAAGTAAGTTGTCTGTTTTAGCTGCATAGATTATGAAGGTACTCCTTATGCCATCAATCATTTTTGGTTGAGCGCGAATCTTGAACTAATGGCATCCAAATTCAAATAATTTAATTTTGATGGGTGATTTCAAGCAACAAATACGTTAAAGACAATCTCCTGGGTTTTGAAAATTATGTTGCACAAGTTTTCATATTGAACTACTATCTCTGAATTCTCAAAAAATTATTATTCACCAATAGCGAAATTCAACTTTTCAGTTGGCAAGAAGAAGCAATAATTATCAACTTCACAGATGGTAGTGGGGAAAAAGGTTTCCATGTTCGATGGGTGAGTGGGTGAGTTACAATTTGGAATTTAACATATTTTTCAAATATAGTGTGGTGGTTTTATCCAGCCGTTTCCAATCTTAATTTCACCGCAATGGAAGTTAGGGAGAACATGAAACCAATTAAATAAATCTGTGTTTCTTTGCATATTTTACCGCTATAAATTCCGTTACTTAGAGGCGGAAGTCTTTTTCGGAGGCTCAGCATTTTGTGATAGCTGCGTGTGCATTATTATCCGTTTTGAGTTAGTTGTCATTGCTCCTTTATTATCGTATATCTATCCCATGGTACGCTCACAGTATATATTTTAGTATACTGTGGTACGCTTTTAAATCGAGTCTTAGGAGGTTATAAGGCATCCGGTTATGACGTTATATTTTGTTAAATGAGAAATTGAGACGAATAAATTAATCAAATTTTGTCCTTCCCAAATAAAATCACTTCCTCTGAACTTTTTTTTTTTAATTTCCTGGGCACAATGTTCAGGAATCATTTTCAAATGCCTTTTTCATGCGCATCCTTTTCAGGACAATCACATACTAAGCACATCTTAGCTACATTGCCTTTTAATATTATAAAGTAGGTAATTACCGTACTGTATAAGTCGGAAGAGTTTTTAAAAAGAATTTATTTATTACAAAATTACAATTGAACTTAACAATGCTTTGACAAAAATTAGAATAAGCTGAAAATACAATGTTCAAGAATTTATATGCTCGGTAATAATTGCTGACACTGCACCGAGGCTGATGTAATACAACTTCCTTACGGTGTAACATAGGGTGGAGGTCCTACCATAACTCCTCCCTTATTAGAGAAAGACTTCGGGTTCCACAGGAGAAGGCTTTCCTTGGGGTTTTCGTAGTTTCTTGAAGGTTTTCTTAAGTTTACAGATCCACAATAGGTATGCTGCTGCAGTTAATGTTAAAATAATTATAAATGCCCATTGTAACCAATTAATTGATTTTAAATTGTGAATATCTTCTATTGATAATGGATTGGCTGCTGTTAAATCGTTTTGAAGTGTGTGAATATCTTCTAAAGGAATATTTTCAATAGTCAAAGGTTTCTGTTCTAGGACTTTTTGGGACTTGAAATTGCCCATTTCGATGCTCGGAAGGAACAGCGGTTGGCCAAATCTTATAGTTTCCTTGTTTCCGGCTTTTTCTTAATCAATGGTATTACGGAGTTGTCACTAATGGTGAGGAAATTCTCGTCTGGACAGTTAGTTTTTATTTTTAATTTTTCACTTGTAATGACGATCAGATATTCATCGTTAATTTTATTGAATATCTGTGACGGATGCTTTATAGGTACGTGCACACATGAAGTTCCAATGTCTTGAATAAGGTCTTCAATACAGTCTGTGGTTTTCACGTTTAGTTGCACTTCTTCACTTAGAGCCAGAAAAGGTTTTTTGGGTATAATTATTGTGTCACTTTTGGTAGGGATAGGATAAAGGTGGTAGTATTTAAAAACATTGGGGTGAATGAGGCAAATATTATATTATCAGCAGTGAAGTAACAAGTTGCATGAATTACTGAATACCATGAATTAATATTTAGATTTAATATTTCGTTGCTTCTGTAATTATCATTTAATTCAATTAATATTTCTTTCAAATTTTGATGTGTTAAAATATCTGGGTGTATTATATGTAATTTGGCAAACGTGATGGCGTTTTCCAAATTTTCGATAGGTGTGTTGATAGTATTGGCATTTAGGAATATTTGGTCAAGTATACTTGAATACATGGAAAATTTGTAAAGTTCATTTGTGAGGTTATCTAAATAAGCCTTATAATCTACGATTCGCTTAGTTATTAATTTTTGATTACTAACAATAGTATCTGAAGCTGTTGAATGTTTGTTTGTTAATTTTTGGATAATGAAATTTGTGCATTTACTTCCCGGACTATTTTTTGTTGATTATTTTTTGATAAATTCAAAGCATTTTCGATTTTTTCTCCATCTGTTTCGTCTAGAGTTCCGAATAAAAATTTGGATATGCTACCGCCTGCATTGATTAGTCCACGTTTTTGTTTTGAAACTTTAAATGATCTAATATTATCAAATTTATTCAATAGTTCATCGATTATATGCATTATAGGTGATCAAGTTTTGGTTGTAGATTTAAATTATGTGAAAATTTTTCCTGATTAATTGACAAATTCATATTGTGACAAAGTACAATTAATTTTCTAATTTCTTCTTCAAGCATTTTTATGTCTATATTTTGTAAGAAAATATGTTTACTAGTATCTATGTTTGCAAGGCCAAGTTTAAAAGGAAGTATTCCAGGAGTAAGACTTATATCAACAACTTTGATTTCTTGGGTGCTAACTATCGTCAACATTGCTATCAGCTTCCACACTGTTCCGAGTTTCAGCATTTTCTGGATTCTGAAAACAATGAGGTGTTCTTAATTCTTTAATATGTACTTCAGATTTTTTGTGTTTATTATTCACAATTTCAACCTTATTATTATCTAATAACTTAGTTATAGTGTAGGGTCCTATAAATTTATTATTTTTTTTTGTTCCTATAATATGGATTTTTCTTATAAACTACTTGGTTAACCTTAAATTTTAAGTTTTTATCGCCAGCTGTATTATGTTTTGTTACAACCTTTTGTTTATCATTTTCTAAATGTTCATTTACATTTTTGTAAACATGTTTTAGTTTTTCTCTGTGATTTTCCACATAGCTTGAAAATAGTTCTTTATTTAGAAATATTCCGTCAGGGTTACGCGAATTAGTGTGTCCAAATACAAGTTCAAATGGTGTGAATCCAGTTGCACTATGTATTGAACTATTATAGGCAAGAACAGCGTAATTGATTAAATCGGTATCATTGGGATAAACTTCTTTTAAAATACGTAAATGCTCGATAAGTGTCGAGTGAAATCTTTCTATTATACCATTGGACTCATGATGCCCTGGTGTCGTGAAATGTACTTTAATTTTATGTAAATTGAGAAGTTCGCGAACTGTATCGTTTTTAAATTCAGTACCACTGTCTAATATAATCTTTTGTAGTACTCCAAAACTGCAAAAGTATTTAGTTAACGCGTCGCAAATATTTATGGCTGTTTTTCCAGTTATTGGTAATGATTGTGCAAATTTTGAAAATGGATCCACTACGGTTAAATAATAGTTATTTACGTAATAAGTGGGATATGGACATTATTAACGCACGCATGTGAAGTTTGCACGACGAGGCCGTAGGCCGAGTCGTGTAATCACATAAGTGCGTTAATAATTCCTATCACACGTGTTACGTACAAAATTTTATCTACAACTGTTTATTAGTAGGTATTATTAAAAGTTCTTGTATCATAAAATTTTATTTAAAAAAAATACTTCAATCAAACGTATTGACTGCAAACATAAGGTACTGTGATCATATTTTCTAACCATAGTAACCATAGCAAAGTCAAACAAAGCTGTGGAAATAAAATAAATTAGTTGGCATTGAATTGTCAAAGTTAAATGAACAACTATCTTCGAAATGAGTTCAAGCGAAGACAATCTCCCTTCAGATATAGAAAGTGCAGCTTCAAGTGTCATTTCAAATCTTGTACCAGAGAAATCACGAGAAAAATACCAGCTGGCTTATGATCGTTACGAGAAATGGTGTCGAGAAAAGAAGGTTGGAAACATGAGTAGTGAAAAAGCATTATTAGTATATTTTAACGAGCTAAGCAAGATACAGAAGCCTTCATCCCTTTGGTGTTACTAATCCATGTTACGAACAGAATTTTCAATTAAGCAGAATGTCGACATTAAGAAATACTTACATTTGATAGCATTCCTAAAACGAAAATCAGAAGGGTACAAACCTAAAAAGTCAAAGGTATTTACAAAGGAGGAAATAACCAGATTCTTAACAAATGCGAACGATGAGAGATATTTGTGCATGAAGGTATGTAAGACTCCTGTGTAGATGATAAAAAGTTGTATTCATATTATATTCACTTTAAGGTTATATTGATCTTTGGTTTGGCTGGTGCATGTCGGCGGGAAGAGCTAACAAATATGTTGTTTGAAGATATGGAAGATCAAGGAATTTGCTATCAAATTACTATACCAAATACCAAAACAAAGGTGTCTCGAGAATTTTTTATAACATCTGGAAATATTGACGGCGTGAATCTAGTTGAAGTCGTCAGAAAATACGTTGCATTGAGACCTAAAAATTGCGAACATAAACGATTTTTTGTTGGATACGGGGCTGGAAAATGCATAAAACAACCAATTGGTATAAATACTATTGGTAATGTGCCGAAATTAATTGCCAACTTCTTGAATTGCCTAATCCAAGAGAATATACTGGACATTGCTTTCGAAGATCTTCAACCACACTTTTGGCTGATTCTGGGGCAGATCTTTTGAATATAAAAAGACATGGTGGCTGGAAGAGTAATTCTGTCGCTGAAGGCTATATCGAAATGTCTGCTGAAAATAAAAAACGAACAGCAATGAAAATTTTGGGACAAATTGAAAACATTCCTTCGACATCGGGAAATATTCAAAATCAAAATATAAGCAATTACTCTTGAGCGTTGGGCATGTCAGCGTCTGGAATTAATTTATACAATTGTAAGGAGTGCACTGTAAATATATACAATAAATAATTTGATTATATGTACCCTAAACTACATGTTATGAAATAAATATTTAATTCTGGTTTCAATATTTTTCTTGATTCTTATTACCGCACTAGTGCTCCCCCGAGGAGCTGTGAGACCTGGTCGTTGGTGGGGGGCCGAGTAGCTATTCCTTCTCGAAGGAATACGTGAAACCAAGGACAGCTCAACGGATTCCTGTGAAATGCAGAAATCCGATATCAGGATCTTCAGCGTGGAGAGTGGACTGATGTCCCGACGGGTCTGCTGATAGCCGGTCGATAGCCGGAGTCAGCGGGATCGTCGGAGCAGCAGACTGCTTGTGGAAACCTGTCTGATATAAACCGTATCTAGTGGAAGGTGGTTGATGAGGTATATTCACTGGATGTGGGGGCTTGCCTTAAACAGCTGGAAGCCAAGTGGAAGGAGACCACAATAAAAACCCTCCAAGTCAAGGTGGAACAGCATATGCCGAGGACTGCGTGGTCAAGGGGAAGCTTAATCGCTAATATGCGGACTCTGGATACATCCAGTTTCAATACCCTTACTCCAGCATGCGGGGCTCTGCAGGAGTGGACCTTATGCTTCCCTAGCTACTCGTGGGATCAACCATGAATAAGAAGAAAGAAATGAAACCAAGCGGGCATGCACCGCAACCGGGCACAAGTAGGAGCAATACATACACAGTGCCCATTAATACAGGAGCATCTTCCTCACACGCGAGCAGACCTCGTGTAGAGGAAGTTAGAGAAAAACAGGAGAGGAGAAAGGCAGGGGAGAAATCCTGGACAAAAAAGAAGAAACCCCCCCTTCTTCCTGAACTGGGTAAACCCGGTGGAAGGGATGATCCACTAAGGCGTGGACTTAGTGGAAAGGGGGTGAGATGGTATGTTCGCTTCCTTGAACAGGGATTCACACCGGAGGAAGCAAGGAAGAAGGCTACAGAACGCAAGAAGCAAGGAGAGGAGAAAAACATCCCTCCTAAAGGAGAAAGGAGAAAGCGGGGAATGGCGACAGCCCAAGCACCGCAAGCACAGGCGAAGAAGAAAAAGAAGTACAGAACAGTCATCCCCTCTTCATCTGGCAGCTATGCAGCTGCAGCAAAGCTGAAAAGAATGGCAGTTCTCCCAAGGGCGTACCCTGAGATTACCCTCAGTGCGGACGACCAAACCTTGCTGGAGAACGCAATAATAGAAGAAATGTATGCTGGATGGGAATACAAACTCCAGTTTAGTGGCATACATTTCAGACCAGGAGTCGTTCTAATCGACTGTGAAACACCACAGACTGCAGAATGGCTCCGGTTGATAGTACCAAAGCTGGAGAGCTGGAAGGGGGCAGAACTGACGGTGTGCCAGGGAGACGAAATCCCAAAAATGCATACCGCCACGATCTTCCTACCAAGAAGCAAAGGCGTAGAGGAAGGAAAACTTCTTCGCTTAATCAAAGCGCAGAACGAGGGTTTGGAAACAAACCAGTGGAAGGTTCTCAACCTGAAGGAAGAGGGCAATGGCCTAGTCTTGAGGGCAGGAATAGACAATCTATCCTGCCAGAAAATCAAGAACAACGGGTTCACCATCCATTACCGGTTTGGGAAAATACCCGTACATGGCCTCAGAAAAGAAGAGGAAAGAAGAACTGTAGAAGTTTCCATTTCCTCCAAGGCCAGTGACGACTCGGGGAGTGTAGAAAGTCTGCACATCTCCAAACTCCTTGGGGAGGAGTCGCCGCTGACCGAGGAGGAAATGGAGATTGTGTCGGAGGAAGGGGACAGTACTCTATCAGAAGGGGACATCACCCTGACGAAGGAGGGAAACACCCAAGAAGACGACAAACAGGATGGTGGGAGTTAACTTAGCTCAAGTTAATGCACACCATGCCAAAGGAGCATCGGCGGTGATCATAGGATTGTTCACCAAGGACCAATGGGGGATGTGTTTAATCCAAGAACCTTGGGTTAATAATAACCAGGTAAGAGGATTAGCATGTAAAGATGCTAAACTAATATATCACACGGGCAGTGATATACCAAGAACATGTATTATGATAAGAAATAATATTAACTATTTTTGTCTTTCAGAATACATGACTCGAGACCTCGTTCCAATTCGAGCATACCTCGAACACAAGAAGGAGGGTGAAGAAATAGTGATAGCATCATGCTACTTTGAGGGAGATGGGCCTGCACCACCCCCAGAGGTACAAAAGCTGGTGAAGTATTGCGAAGAGAAGAGACTACCTCTACTTCTAGCATGTGATGCCAATGCACACAACACCGTTTGGGGCAGTAGCAACACCAACAAAAGAGTTGAGCAACTTTTAGAATATATCCTTAATAAAAACCTTAATATCCACAATATAGGGAATACACCTACATTTGTAACAAGGGTAAGGCAAGAAGTTTTAGATATTACACTGGCATCACAGGATCTAAGACAAATAGTAGAAGATTGGAGAGTATCGGGTGAACCGTCTCTCTCCGATCACAGTATCATAACATTCAAATTAGAACTGGGCATACCAGAGGCAAGCCTCAGGAGAATACCAAGAAAAACAGACTGGGACACTTATAACACCAATCTAAAAAGAAATTTAGCACAAATCCAGAGAAAAGGAAGGGCTAAGCACCATCTCGACCTGGAAAATGAGCTACAGGATCTGAACAGGGCAATAATTGATGCGTTTGAATCGAGCTGCCCTCTTCAAAAACAACAAAGCAGCAAAGATGCACCCTGGTGGAACAAACATCTGTCAGAACTAAGATCTCAAACCCGGGACCTTTTCAATAAAGCAAAACTCACCGGAGACTGGCAGAGGTACACCGAGGTGAGAAATACCTACTACAAGGAAATTAGAAAAGCTAAAAGAAATAGCTTCAGAAAATTCTGTGAAGATATAGACGCAACACCTGCTGCGGCAAGACTTTACAAAGTCATGGCGAAAAGTAGGGTCAACACAGATATGGCTTTGAGAAAGCCAGACGGCAATTATACCGAAAATGAGGAGGAAAAAGTTCGACTCTTACTAGAAACTCATTTTCCTTGGAGCATCCCAAATAGGAGAGACAATCCTCTCGAAGCTCATAACAGACCTTCGAGGGCAAGTATTACAATGGCCAAACACATTTGTAGTAACGATAGGTTGAAATGGGCTATGAACACCTTTTCGCCTTTCAAGACACCGGGAGCGGATGGAATTTTCCCAGCATTGCTCCAGCAAGCTCAAGACGAAATTCTACCGCATCTGGTTAGAATTAGTCGGAGTAGTTTAGAACTGGGTTATATACCAGAAGCTTGGAGAAGGGCAATAGTAACCTTCCTTCCAAAAACTGGGAAAAGGGACACAACAAACCCCAAATCCTTTAGACTAATTAGCCTAACATCGTTTGTACTCAAAACGATGGAAAAAGCAATTGACAACTACATTCGAACGGAAATCCTAGAGAGACTACCTCTCCACCCATGTCAGCATGCTTACCGGGCAGGCAGATCTACGGAGACTGTACTGGTACAACTGACGGAGGATATCCGAGGTGCTCTAGACAACCAAGAAACTGTAGTATGTGCATTTTTGGACAAAGAAGGAGCTTTTGACAACACTCCACATGAGGCTGTCAAAAGAGCATTAAGCAGAAGAGGTGTTGACAGCACAACATCCAAATGGATGTCGGAACTGCTCACCACAAGAGTAGCAGAGACAAGGACAAGCAAAGACATTGTCTCCATCTGCACTACCAGAGGATGCCCACAGGGAGGAGTAGCATACCCTTTAATGTGGAGTCTGACGGTTGACGAACTCCTGTGTGGTTTGACGAATCTAGGAATATCCTGCCAAGGATATGCCGACGATATTGTCATAACAGCCAGGGGGAAATTCGAAAACACCCTTTGTGATATTGTACAAAAGGGTCTGAACTATACAAATAGCTGGTGTAGGCAAGTGGGGCTCAGCATCAACCCCACTAAAACCATCTTGATTGCCTTCACTAAGAAAAGAAAACTCAACCTCAAAACCATAAAACTTGATGGTAACGAGATTGAATGGAGACAAGAAGTCAAGTATCTAGGTTTGATTTTAGACAGTAAGCTCCTGTGGAACAAACACGAAAAGGAGATTACTCACAAGGCGAAAATGGCTCTAATGGTCTGTAGGAATCTGGCAGGGAGAAATTGGGATTGCAACCCAAAAATCCTAAGCTGGATGTACACTGCCATAGTGAGACCAATTATCACTTATGGAGCCATTGCATGGAGCAGCAGAACTAGTCTATTGACAACGAGAGAAAACCTCTCCAAAATTCAAAGACTAGCTTGTATATGCATTACAGGAGCAATGAGAACATGCCCAACGGCAGCAATGGAAGTAATTCTCAACCTCATCCCTCTACATATAGTGGTGGAAAGTGTTGCAGAAAAAACAAGATACAGACTAAGTAGAGAGGGAATCATTGAAAGAAAAATCACCTCTTCACTTCTTAGAAATCAGACAACCTGGGACATGCCACAAGACGGTATGATGAGAAAGTACAACTTTTCGAAGAAATTCGTTACAGAATTCACCAACAAGAAGGAATGGGATCCGAATACCATTACCAGAATTGGAAAGAATGCCATTCAATGGTACACAGATGGCTCAAAAGCAATAGGAGGAACTGGGATAGGAGTGTTCGGGCCAGGAACCAAACACTCCGAAAGCTTGGGAAAAACCCCAAGTATCTTTCAAGCGGAAATCCACGCCATAAGAAAGTGCGCCCAGTTCAATATTGATAAAGGATACCGAGGACAAAGGATTATCATAATGACAGATAGTCAAGCAGCCATAAAAGCACTGAGCTCTTGCGTAATCAGTTCTAAAATGGTTTGGGAATGCCTAGACAAACTAAATGAATTGGGCGAGAACAATATAGTTACCCTACTATGGATTCCAGGACACACTGGAATAGAAGGAAATGAAATAGCAGATGGACTAGCAAAGAGGGGGTCTGAAATACCCTTCTGGGGGCCTGAACCCTTTTGCGGAATCAGCTTCAAGGTAATATTGGAAGAAGCCGAAAGAAAGAGAAGATCTGACCATTGGAAAGATCTAGTAGGGCTTAGACAATCAAAGATTCTCCTGGGTGACTACAACCTACGGAGATCAAATGAATGCATAAGTCAAAGCAAGACTGCGCTAAGTGTTTTAACGGGGATCCTAACGGGACATTGTCGCCTGAATGGGCACCTGAAAAAGCTCAAACTAGTGGAGGAAGAAGAATGCAGATACTGTGGCATGGAAGAAGAGACCTCCATCCACATACTTTCCAACTGCACAGCACTCCAGAATCCTAGAGCACAGTACCTGGGAGATTACTGGATAGAAGAGGAACATTTACCTAAGTTGAAGCCTGCAGATATCCTAAAATTCCTCCGGGAAATAGGACTAAAGGAGCTACTAGTTTCAGAGACTCTCCTCAGGAACTAAGTAGAAGTAAGGGGGCACAATAGATCTTTTAGGTCTCAGTGAATGTTACCCCAATCATACATACATACCGCACTAGTGCGGTAATGTATTCAAAAACGCACTAGTGCGATAATTTACGTCATTATGACACTTAAAATAGTGTCAAATCGTACCTGTTACATGACAGTTGTAGATAAAGATTTTTATTGTAATGAAAAATATCGGCATGTAAAATCTCGAATGGTTTTGATGCGGTTTCTGTTAAGTTTAGAGGGACATACGGGGGTTTCCTAGAATATTTAGTTCGTTGGCAAATGTCACAAGCATTTATGTATGTACTAATTGTTTTCTTCATATTTACCCAAAAATAATGTTGCTTCAAGTAATTTAGTGTTTCTTCGATATCACGATGATTGGTTTTACCTTCATGTCTAAATTTTATTAGCATTATTTGTTCGTCCGTGTCTTTTATCGTATTTATTAACCGAGTGCACATAATGAGTTTCAAATAATCTTTCCGATAATTTTCCGAATAAATGTGTACAAATTGTGGAATAAATCTCCTATTTTCAAAATAAATGTGATAGGTAGAATTGGGTTTTAAATAATTTTTTAAAAGATCTATAATTAAATCTGAATTGTTTTCTATAGGTAAAGTAACAGTAATTATATTTTGTTTGAAGTACTTTTCTGATTTGACTGTTAGTTTTTCATTGTTACGTTCATAGACTAAAATTTGGTTATTTTTATTATTGATTATTCCATCTAAAATTGGTATACCTTCATTTGCGATTTCTTTTGAAAGAGAACGGGAAGTTTCATCATCATCTGATTGTTCACTATGACTGTGAATTGATTCTGTATTGTTTGGGGGAACTATTTGAACATCTGATAAAATATTAACTTTGGGGACATAATTGCTTGGACCACTCTCTTCGAAATCTTTATCAGAGATATAATTTCGTGGGTCGTCAGCTATTTTTCGTTCTCTATTTATGTCACCTGGATTATTGAATATTGATTCTGTTTCTAAGGTATTTACTTGCACTCGACTTAAAGCGTCGGCATTACTATTTGATTTTCCTGGTTTATAAGCTATTTTATAATCAAATTCTTCTAATCTTAGGCGCCACCTTACTAATTTTGAATTTGGCTCTTTTAAATTGAATAGCCAAGTCAAGGGTCTGTGATCAGTGACAATAGTAAATTGTCTACCGAAAAGATAAGGCCTGAAATACTTACATGCCCATGTAATGGCAAGAAGCTCTTTCTCTAGTGTACTGTAATTTTGTTCAGATTCATTAAGTGTTCGTGACGCATACGCCACAGGTCTATCCTGGTTAATAGTGCCTTGGGATAAGACAGCTCCTAGTGCCACATTAGATGCATCTGTTGTCAGTATAAACGGTTTTTCGAAATCGGGATATTGCAGTACTGGGTTATTACATAAGATTTTTTTACAAGTGTTGAAGCTTTCAATGAATGCTTGATCATGAATGACTTTCGCGTTCTTTTTAAGACAAAGTGTCAAGGGTTTTGTAATTTTTTCCAGATCTTTTATAAATCTGCGATAATAGCCAATTGAACCTAAGAAAGACTTAATTTCTTTATGTGTTTTGGGAATGGGAAAGTTTTGTACAGCCGAGATATTATCCGGATTTGGTTTCACGCCATCAGTTGATACGACATGTCCCAAATAGGAAACTGATTTTTGTAAAAAGTCAGATTCATCTAGCTGTACCTTAAAATTTGCCTTGCGAAGGCGATCAAAAACACCTTTCAATCTGGAAACGTGTTCTAAAAATAAGTATATCATCTAGATATATAACACAAATATTATTATTTAGCCCTCTCAGGACGTTGTCCATGACCCTCTGAAAGGTAGCAGGAGCATTTTTGAGACCGAAAGCCATACGGGTAAATTCGTATCTTCCATTTAGAGCTGTAAAAGCCGTTTTAGGTATGTCTTCTTCTTCAATTTGTATTTGGTGATAGCCGGATGCTAAATCTAGGGTTGTAAAATAGTTTGCCCTACCTAATTCATCTAATAAATCTACAATGTTTGGGATTGGGTATTTATCATTAACGGTTTCCTCGTTCAACTTCCTATAATCTATTACCAATCGATAATTTTGTTCTCCAGTTTTGGAATTGAATTTTTCTGGAACAACCCATATATTAGAACTATAAGGACTAACTGAATGTCTAATTATGCCCTGTTCTAACATTTTATTTATTTGGTTACACACTTCTTGTTTGTGTATTTCAGGAAAGCGATATGATTTGCTAAAAACTGGTTTATCATCTGTTAATTTAATTGAATGTTTAATTTCATTTGAAAAACTTAAAGGAATTTTATCTGAATAGAAGATATCTCTGTATTCGAAACATAACTTAGATATGGCTTCTTTTTCTTCGGAATTACAATGTTTCAAATTTAGTTTAGATAAATTTTCTTTTAGAATCTTATCAACATTTTGCTTCACTCCGTAATCTTTGTTATTTGGCATATAATTTAATTCGTTGACATTTAATAATTCTACACCAAATGGTGCTGAAATAATAATCTTCTGTGGATTATCATTATAATTTGATATTGTAGTTAATGCAAAAAAAATTTTTATGTTTACAATTCCCGTGTGAGTTAAGAGATTCTCGGCGAACTTTATCTGTTCTAGTAATCCAAATCCATTTTCCTGATTTACGGGAAGTCTAACGACTTGCTCTGTGTTTCCAGGAATTGTTATTACATAATTATTTGATAATGTATTATTTTCATTTATTTTCAAACGATTGTTAAAAATTAAAGGAATTTCAATACGAGGGGTAATCAATAATTGCGAATCAATATTAATGATAGCTTGTAATTTTTTCAATAGGTCCATACCTATTAAACCTTGATAATTGTTATTGAAATTGAATATATAAAATTTATGAGTGCCACATACATTGAAAATTTCAAAAATTGGTATAACCACTATTTCATCATGAAACGTTATATCATGAGAAGTTTGAATCTGGAAATGTTTGCGTTTTCTTGAATTGGGGTAAAAACGTTGAGCTATTTCAGAATTTATTAGACTACGTGAACTACTTGTGTCTATTAAAAATTTTGCGTTTAATTGGGGTATATGAATAGATGGTAGCTCGGTTTCGAATAAATTATTGATTTTTATCACATTTGTTGGTTTGGTGATATCACGTTGTGAAAATTTATATCACCTGCCAACATATTATCGGACTGATATTCGTTGCAATCAGTTTCTTCAATGGAACAAAATACATTTTCGGTTGTATTTCCGTTATTATTAGTATTATCGAATTAGTGTCTGCAATTGACATTTCGGTTACCTTGGGCTGTTTCTATGTTATATAATTCTTGGTGAGTTAAATTTTTGGGACCGGTACTTTGAAAATGATTTCTATTGGAGTTATGCATTTGAATAGTGGGGTTTCTGGTAGAAATAGACATTGGTTCAGGGATATTTTTGGGAGTTTGGCCCGTAGGTTTGAACACATTAGTTCGGGGTCCAAAAACTTGGCGATTAGTGAAATATTTAGGTGCAGGCATATTCTGTCTTGCCTGAATATTAATGGGTTGTGGAGGAAAATTGTTATTTTGAATATCTTGGCCATAAGATTTATTATTACCATAATTTTGAAAATTCTGATTTGGATATTGATTAGGTTTCGGAAAATGGTTGTTTTGATTATAAGACATATTTCTATTATTTGAGTTTTGTCTGGAATTTGTGTTTTGAATAAAACCATATTGTTTTTGACTTAGGGTGAAATTTTCTTCTTCTACGACGTATGACATGGCTAACTCTAGTGAGTCTGGATTTCTTAATCTAACTAAATCTTGTGTACGGCCTGTTAAACCGCGAATAAAGGTTTTTAGTGCTAATTCATCGTAATTTTCAATTCGAAATGTACGTTCCTCTACGCTTAAATTCATTGATATTAATTTTGAAGCAATCGAGCTTCCGGTTTTTTGAATTCTTTGCCCAAATGTAAAGAATGATTCATTTCTAAAAGGTGTCATAATTATTATGTCTTGAACAAGACAATCTAGGTTGCTTTGATCTCCAAAACTAAGCCTAAGTTTACCTATCACGGCTCTTAAAAGAAAGCTATTTATTGGATCATTAAGATTTTGTAAATTTTTTTATTGATTTATAAGGCAATCACAATGTTCCAAAAATATTTCTAAAGTGCCACTATCACCATTAAAATTAATTAGGTATTGTATCAATGTATAATTTCATTAAATGATAATTTACAGGAATTTCATTATTAGGCATTGTGTTATTTTCTAATGATAGATTATTCACTATATCAATTAATTCCTCAATTTTTGTAAATTGTTAAAACTACAAAGCAATAAAAAATCGTACTCTAGTTTTCTTAACACTCACTTCGAAAAAATATTATATTCACTAATATTTTAAACAAACAAACGAGAGGAAGAACAAGGGAAAAAAAAATAAGCAAAAGAATTATGTGAATTTCTATATGCTTTAGTTACTCACACCTGATTCAAAATTTTTTGCCAAAAGAACAATTGTAATTGATTTAGGTAATAAAGGAAGGATAAAAGGATGGCTCACCTAATTTCCAAGTCTTCTTTAATGGTGCTGGGACGTATTCTCCGTCTGGACACTCACAAGGAAGTCTTTAAGTCCTTTTTCCTATTTTTCGAAAACTGTAAGTTCGTTTCACAAAGAATTGAAATTCACGACGTTTCACGTTATGCACACGAAAAACTGTCTCGAAACAATCCTACTGACAGCGCCAATTACCGTACTGTATAAGTCGGAAGAGTTTTTAAAAAGAATTTATTTATTACAAAATTACAATTGAACTTAACAATGCTTTGACAAAAATTAGAATAAGCTGAAAATACAATGTTCAAGAATTTATATGCTCGGTAATAATTGCTGACACTGCACCGAGGCTGATGTAATATAACTCCCTTACGGTGTAACATAGGGTGGAGGTCCTACCATAACTAGGTACATCCTACGCATGTGCTATAGGCGTTTATACTATACTATACCTCGTTTTTGAACTAAGAGGAGCATTTTCAGAAACCTCAAAAACACCACTAAAAGCTACTAGATTGGGGGAGTGTTTCGAAAGGGTCGTGTTCAGACTTTTTGAACTAATTGACACTTATGTGAAATATGTATTGTACTGCTCGCATTTGTCGTGTCAAATGAGAGATCAATGTCTGAATACCTTATTGTAATTGGACCTAGGACATGAGGCCAGACAATGGAGAGCACAGCTACCAAATGTCGCATTATTGTGAAAGCATTGTGGTTATATTATGTGAAATATTATGAATGACCATTTAATAATTTGAGTATAAATTAGGTGGTATACTTGGTATGTATAAAATGCAATTAGTTTATATGCTGAATTATCCTTTATTTACATTGGAAGTTTAGGTATAACACAAAATAAAGCTAAACAGGTTTTGATTTAAAAAAAATACGATAATATTGTAGTTACCGTTATGTGTGTTGAGACTATTATTAAAAAGATTTTACTTGTTACTTTTAAATTTTGCTTCTCTGTCAACGATAAATGACCCAAGCTAATAATTTACTTCATTTCGGGGGCGAAGGAAGTCCACTGGTATTTGGAATACAGTGAAAGTCTAGTTTAGTAGTACAACGCGGATTTTGATGAAATATTTTTTTAGATTAATTCGAGATCCCTGAACACAAGAATGAAGGAAGAAATGTGCGCTCTCTCACCAAAAAAGAGTTATGAAGTTTTGAAAATGTGTTGAGATGAGTACTGCACTGGTTTTATTAACACATTATCACTTTTATAATGATCTGTTATAACTGATACACAATATTAGTGATATACTATATTTGATTTTGGAGATATTAATCTTACACGCACATTACAAAACCACCATACCTATATCTATGTTTGGGTTGTAGTTTCCCGTCTCGGGATTAATACTTTCGAAATTGGTTTCTTATATGGTTTTATTTTCTACTTATATGACATATATATCAAATCTGACATCTATATTTATTTATTAAACAAAAACTTGGTTTCACGACAACACAATATCAAAAGCCTTAACATATTCCCCCCGCTTGAGAAGGTGAATAATTCTCAAGGTAAAACAATAACTAATACTAATAATTGCAGTCTGTTAATTAGCAAGAATAACATTCTTCCTATACATTGTCCCCGTTATCAGGAATAGGTAGTACACAAATCTTGGACCATGCTCTTTTGATTGTCCCATTCGCAGTGGTAATACTTGCTACCCTTGCAACACCATCATTTCCAGGATGAAGCTCCGTTATTTTGCCCAGTTTCCATTTAAGAGGAGGTAAATTGTCTTCTTTAATTAGAACTAAAGCACCCTGCTTCAGCCCTTGGTGGTTATCTTTCCACTTCGTACGAGTCTGTAGTTCGCTGATGTACTCTTGAGACCATCGTTGCCAAAAGCTGTTGCATTTGTTGCAGCAGCTGGTATCTAGATAACCTATTAATTGGGACTTCTCGAAGATCTGGATCTGGTATAGTTGTTAGTGGCTGCCCGATGAGAAAGTGGGACGGTGTTAACACCGAAAGATCACTAGGATCAGATGACAATGGAGTCAAAGGACGTGAATTTAATATCGCCTCGATTTCTGCGAGATAAGTTGTAAGCTCTTCAAAGGTTAAAGTTACATTTTTCATTATGCGTTTCAAATGACCCTTTGTCGATTTAATTCCCGCTTCCCAAATACCTCCAAAATGAGGGGAATATGCAGGTATATACTTCCAAGAAACACCTAAATCATTAAAAGTTTCTTGAAGAGAGGTTTGGTTATTTAAGAGAAATTTGGCTAATTCTTGCAATTCAGATCGAGCTCCTACAAAGTTACTGCCATTATCTGAAAGCATCTGAGAGGGTTTACCACGTCTTGCACAAAATCTACGAAAAGTAGCAATAAATGCTTCTGAAGTTAAGTCACTCACCAATTCCAAGTGTACTGCTTTTGTAGAAAGGCAAATAAATAGGCATATATATGCTTTCCATGATTTTGCTCCGCGTCCCTTACGATCTTTTATCATGATGGGTCCTGCATAGTCTACACCGATTGCTGTAAAAGGTAATGTAGGGCTCAGCCTAGAGTTTGGTTAGTTCCCCATGATAGGATTAGTTTGTGAAGGTTTGACTCTAAAACAGTCCATGCAGGAATGTACAGTTTTCCTGGCTAAATCACGACCAGATAGGGGCCAAAATCGATTTCTGATGGAAGCTAACAGCAGCTGAGGACCAGCATGAAAAAGTTTGATATGTTCATGTTCGAATATAAGTTTGGTTAAATGATGTTTGTCTGAAAGTAGCATTGGATGTTTTTTATCGATATGAAAAGATGACGCTTGTATTCGTCCCCCTACACGAATAATATTTTCGCTATCCAGAAATGGATTTAAATTAAGAATACGCGATTTCTTTGGTATGGGTTTATTTTTTTTAAGAAAATATCGTTCCTCAAAGAAGCACTCAATCTGAGACAATCTAACCAATGTTAAACTGGAAGAATTTAATTCTGATGCTGACAATACACCATACTTTCGTAGAGAGGGTTTATTTCGACAGTTAAAAATGAATATTTGCACATAAGCCATGGTTCTTCGAATTGCATTGAACTTGGAAAATTTGTTAAAGGGAAAATATTCAGTGGGCGTTGATATCATGAGACTTAATTTTTGTTTCCTAAGCTCTGGTATATTTTCTGGAGTCTTAACGTCTGAGAGAGGCCATTCTGCCTCGGGTTTTGATAGCCACCAGGGACCAGACCACCAGAGACAAGAAGTCAATAAAGTTTTTGGTAGAACAAAAGGTCGGCAGGATTATCCTTGGATTTTACATGAGACCATTCTCTTGGGTTAGTATAAGACTGAATTTGTGAGACTCTGTTTTGCACAAAAGATTGTAATAAATTTGGTTGTGATTTAATCCAACATAATACAACTGCAGAATCACTCCAGAAGAATTGCCTGTTAATTTGGAGCCTTAGCGATTTTCGTATTAAATCAGTTAGTTGACACAAAAGATGTGCACCACACAATTCCAGTCGAGGAATGGTTAATGATTTCAAAGGTGCAACCCTTGATTTTGCACATAAAAGTTTTACATAAACTTCCCCGACACTAGAAATGCTTCGAAGATAAATGCACGCCCCATAGGCTTCTAGAGACGCATCACAGAACCCATGAAGTTCAATTACGGTTGGATTAATACAAAGAGTTATTCTAGGTATATGATAGTCATTTAAGTTTATCAAGTTTTGCCTAAAATTAACCCATCTTGTATATAATTCAGAAGGTAATGACTCATCCCAATTGAGTTTTATCATCCACAATTGTTGCAAAAGAATTTTTCCTACAATGATACATGGAGCTAGGAGACCTAAAGGGTCGAAAATCTGTGAAATGTCTGACAAAACAGACCTTTTGGTTACGGTTTGACCTTGTTTACTTGCCACTATATTATATTTTAAACTATCATTTTCACTATTCCAGTACAATCCTAAAGTTTTCATACCTTCGCCATCTCCAAGTTTTTGTAATGCCATGGGATTTTTGGTTCGAACATACTGTAAAATATCTTTACTATTAGAAGCCCATTTTTGAAGCAAGAAACCACCACCTGATAAAATAGTTTGAACTTCGTCAATTAATTTTTGTACACTTTGAACTGAATCAGAACCTGTCAAGATGTCATCGACGTAAAAATCCGAAGCCACAACTTTCGATGCTTCAGGAAACTTTTTAGAATTTTCTAATGATAATTCTTTTAAACATCTTATCGCTAACCACGGCGCAGAGGCAGTCCCATATGTGACACTATTTAGTTCAAAAACCTTAGTTTCATCAGTGGGTTCTCGACGCCAGACAATTTTTTGCAACGACCTTTGATCAGGTTGAACTAGAATCTGTCGATACATTTTAATTATATCCGCACAGAAAACTATTTGATGTAGCCTAAATCTCAAAAGTACAGAAATAAGATCATCTTGTATTTTCGGTCCTACACATTGAATATCGTTAAACGAGAGACCTGAACTAGTTCGACAGGAACCATCAAATACAACTCTCAATTTAGTGGTTTGATTCTTTTCATTCAAGACCCCATGATGTGGTAAAAAATATTCAATGCTGGTTTTGCTTTCTGGGATAATCACTTCGGACATATGATTTAATTGAGAATATTCATCTAGGAAATCAACATACAAAGAGTTTAATTTTGGGTTTTTTAGAAAACGACTTTCGAGAGAATGTAAGCGCCTTAAAGCTATAGACTTGGATTCGCCTAAAGATGATGGAGAACCCTTAAGAGGAATTTGTACTATGAAGCGACCTTCAGAATTACGTTTGGTAGTGCTTTGGAATATTTCTTCACAAAATTTCTCTTCCTCTGACAATAGTGGTTTTTTCTGAAACGGTTCCTCTATTTCCCAAAACTTTCGCATAAAGTTATGCAATTCATCATCAGCAGATGTATTGAAATTGCACTGAACCTTGTTGGAAGAGGAATGTTCATTGCTAGGGCCTGAAACCACCCAACCGAAAACAGTTTTTTGAAGCATAGGTAAACCTTTGCCTAAGCGAATTTGACCTACACACAAAAGATCATAAAAATGTTCAGCACCTACCAAAATATCAATGGGTTGAGATATGTTAAAATCAGGATCGGCTAGTTGAACATTTTTTGGAATTATCCATGAAGATATGTTTAAAGGTTGACTTGGTAAGCAATCATTAATTTTTGGAACTACTAAACACATCAGATCTGTTCCAAATGAGTTTTTTAACGATTGGATTTTAACAGTACACTTTTCATTGATGATAGAAGTAACTAAGTTGATTCCTACAACTGAAATATGAATTCCAGAAGTTTGAATGCCTAAACGTTCACAAGCATTTTTTGTTATAAAATTACTTTGTGATGCTGAATCTAATAAAATCCTACATACTTGGTTCTTTCCATTACAATCAATAATAGATACTAACGCTGTAGATAATAACACTCCTACCCCACTGAACTCCGTACTTTTGTAGCTAACAGTAGGCTGATTTTGAACTTGATTGAAACTTTCATGATTTGGTTGATCTAATTGATTAGTTGGTATAGGTTCTAAGCACAAAAGTGTATTATGTCAATATATTTAATTTTTTGGTCAACGGAGAGGTTTAAGAATTCAGGACATGATTGAATAAAATGATTAGATTTCTTGCAATAGTCACACAAAAACTTTTTATAGCTAGTACTGGGTCGATTTTTAGGATTGCCCACAGTACTGTTTTGGCCATGACTATTTTTTGATTTTGAATTTTGTGATTCAAGAAAATAACTATTAGTTTTTATTCTAAGATTTTTACTTTCCTTAGTTGACATGAGTGTTTCTAGAAGATCAGCTTTGTTTTTAATGAATATTTTTAGATCATCTAAGCTTGGAGATCCATTGTTTTTATTCCCCAGTTGAACCTTGTGCTCTTCCCACTCTCGAGCTGTATTCCTGTCTAATTTATTGCTAATAATGTAAATTAGAAGAGTATCCCAATATTCTGTTGGTTGATTTAAAGCTTGCAATGACCTCAAATGCTTTGTCAATGTGTCCAACATACTTCGTAAATCACCAGCTGATTCTTGGTTCAAATTTGGGATATTGGAAATAGATTTAACATGGTTATGAGTTAATAAATTATTATTATTGTATCTATTTAGTAACGTCTCCCAAGCTACAGTATAATTTGCTGCCGAAAATTCTAGTGAGCGAATGACTTGAGCGGCTTCACCCTCTAACGATGCTCTCAAATAATGATATTTTTGAATTTCATTTATACCTTGATTAGAATGTATGAGCGAATCAAATGTGTCACGGAGCTCAAGCCAATTCTCATAGTGACCAGAGAATTTAGGTAATTGAATCTGGGGTAATTTAATATTAGTTAATTGCCCACTTGAATGGAATCTACTCACATTATTATCACTTTTCACTGAATTGTCAGATCCATTACTTTGGTTCATTTCTTTATAAAATGTAGAAACTATATTTTTTGCCATAGCACATGCACTGAAATATGTTTGTTCAAAAGCTTCTCGTTCAGCTAACTGTTCTGGATCTGCTAATTCTGTAATAGTTTCTATTTCACATTGTATGAGTTCAAATTCGTTAATAATTGATACCTGCATTTCCAACCTCATTTCTAGTTCTGTAATTTTTTCTTCCTTTGAACTAGAGTCTAAATTACTTGCCAAATCTGTTTTGAAATTCTCTACATATTTTGCAAAATTATTTAGTTTAAAATTGAGAGATTTTCGTTTTATGAATAGCCTTTCTAAACCTTTCGGAGCCATTTTTAATTTAAATTAATTAAATTAAGTTAAGAATACGCTTATTGAAAAAATCAACAACTTTCGTAATCGGTTATTGGTTAAGAAGAAAAAAATCTCAACACTTTCGAATTTATAGATCTCAATATCCAAAAATTGCGTAACTCTTGAATATATACCTTAAGAAAACTTCCTTTTTACAATTAACAAAATTAAATGATATGTTTATACTTTTAAACTTTCGAGTTGTTGACTTAACTTTCGATTTATCAACAAAAACCTTTAGAGCAATACATTCGAGTTTGTTTTTCTCTTTCGTATCTCGAGAAATCGCTATACGATACAAAATTCACTCTAAATCATGGAACAGACTTACGGAATAGGTAGCCACCAACATGCATCCAATTCTCCAGCACACCAGCTCGGTAATTTCCGTCTGCACCAATGTTTTCACGGTAGGTTCGGTTAATTATCAATTGCTGAATCTTCAGCAACTAATCCGGCTTGAAGGACCAAATGTTTGGGTTGTAGTTTCCCGTCTCGGGATTAATACTTTCGAAATTGGTTTTTTATATGGTTTTATTTCTACTTATATGACATATATATCAAATCTGACATCTATATTTATTTATTAAACAAAAACTTGGTTTCACGACCATTCACGACAACACAATATCAAAAGCCTTAACAATCTATAAGATATCTATAACGTCACATCAATTACATAATTTTATAAAAGCTGACGTCTATCAGGAGTCTTCTTGAATACCCATTTTATTCTGTTTTCAGTAATTGTTGTTAATTTATACGGATTATTTTATTTATGTTTATTATTGTAAATAAATATTCATAATCCAGTGCTTCTAGGGAAACCTTTTTTTCGATTTTTTCGAGTTATTTTGAAGTTTCTTTGAAATTCAAAGAAGGGGAGTTGACGAATACTACAGTCTATATAGAAAGGACAAGGAGTAATAAATCATTCATTTAAGTAGATTTCATAGACGTACCAAAATATATTTTAGGAGGGTATACCGTATTGTATTGAACGAATGAGTTGCAGCTATGCTAAAGAATTTTCGATTTAGGTCAGAGGTAACGGGATGTACTAATTTTAATAAAAAAAAGTGATTGAGGTACATAAATTTTAGTAAGTTTGATAAAGAAAGGCAACACAGTTTATTCATAATATGTATGTATGTGTGTGATGATTTAATCGACCCTATTATTATTAATGTCAACAACGATTCTTCCTCTTCCGAGTCGGATATAGAATAAAATGTAAGTAATAAATGTATTCCAATAATTATTTCTTTTCATTCTTTATTATATTATAATTTAAAACGTATTTTTTTCCCAAAATACACACCACTGCATTGCGTTATTGCTTATCTGCTAATCCTTTTACAATGAAGAAACCCTAAACTTTGCTACAACTGAAACAAATACGGGGTCGATCTACCTGGTTTTTAGATTTACGTAAGTAATGTAATTTAAAGTGAGAGATTTATCAAAAATTTCATGGTGCTCCCTGTAAAGGTTTTGCATACTTAATTAGGGTTTATTACTCCTCGTACTTTTTGTACATACAACACGAATGCTGATTGGTGGATTTCATATACGTTCTAGGATGTATATGAATCATATACGTTCAGGTCGTTCAGTTAACATAATTTTTTTCTACTACCGTTCGTTTTAACCCACTTTCCCGCACGCATTTTAGTTTCGAAAGTGTCACTTTCCCGCACTAGTGCGGGAAAGTAATAAATACGTGCGGGAAAGTAGAATGAGTGCAGGAAAGTGAAATTATGCAAATTTTGACCTTATTAGATAGTTTTTTTACTTCGGAAGTTATAACTATTGTGACTACAGGTGAATAAATATTCACAAAATAATCCATAAAAAAAATATTTTTTAGCTTTTTGTTGCATTTTTCATTTTTTTGGATTATAAAATAATGAAGATATTCTTATTTAACCCTAATACCAAATAACTCCACTGGACCGGCAATTTCAAGTAACTTACAGAATGCAAAAAATTGTGTTTTAATATTTATAATAATTAGTAGTTTTTAGTAAAAGTTTTGTATATGTATGTTGAAATAAAATAATTTTTGAAAAATGGGTTGGTATACTTTTTTGCAGGTACCTATTTACGGTCGTAGGAAAAATAATGTTCCTAACTCATGCGTTAAGTGTCTTTCCCGCACTTGACCGCTTGCCCGAACTCCGCTCTGCGTCGTTCGGGAAAATAACTATATCTTCCATTGATTCACAATCAAATGCATCATTTTAAATATTCATTAATTCATAGATGTCACGTTTTTAGCTAAACATCTAAATATATCAAGTTATTTCATTTATAGGTAGGTACCATAAAAACCAATCGATCGCTATCTTAGACTAACTAACTGGAATATAGTTGTGTAATTTATATTCAGTGTGCAGGCTCAGTATCACACATCAATCACAATGTTTATGCACTAATAACCGATTTACATATAATCAACAATGTACTTTTGGATTGGACCCATCCAGCTCTAATAACTAGAGGAAACTTATTACTGTAGTAAAAATAATATTTTTGTGGAGTGAAAATAAAATTCAATTAGTGTTGGTAATATCGTTGCAGGATTGGAATAAACATAAAATTGATGCTAAAGAACCACAACACTAGACATAAGGACGCCAAATCGTGAATAAATTGATCCTTAGTCTCAAAATCTTATATCAGAATATTGAATGTTAAGCTTGTATTACCAGACTTAAACCTGCAGGCTGGATTTAACAATTTAAATTAGACTGCGAGACCATAATTGCACTGAAGCAACTTTGACGAAATTACCTCCTTTTCTCCTTTTCCGTTTACCTTTAGTTTTTATCCTAGATACACCGCACGATACTAAGAGTTGATGGCCTTTTTTTCTCAAATAGTGTCATCATACACTTATACTTTGAGCTTGAATAAGTGTTACCTTCTCTCTCCACTTTTCTATTTTTATCCAGTGAAGACGTTTAGGTTTGAATTAATTATAAATTTTTTGTCTTGGGCTATTATAACAAAACGCTTTGCACATATCAATTTCTATTTCCAATTGCTTATCAATAGATGTACGAATGACGTCACTACTTTCGCATACATGACATCATTATTTTTTCAAATAGAACAATATGTTTTTCTCTATATCTTTGAATTCCACAACAACAGTCGATCACAAAAATGTATAATAGAGTTTGTCCACGACCACCTAATAAATAAGTCAATATTTTACCTCCTTACAAAAGGTATACAGGGTGCGGCAGATAAACGGTGAATCAGAAATATCTCGAGAACTGAAGGTATCTGAATTATGAAAATTGGAATGAAAGGGTTTTGAATAATGAGCTATTCAATGAAAGTATTGCCGTCACCATTCTACTTATATCTACTGTCATGAATTATGGTTCATAATACACTGCAGTGTATTATGGTTCATAATACTTTGACTAGAGAAGGGGGTACAATATGAAATAAACTATTAAATCTGTGTATTTTGTTGAGGAAATTTGTTCCTGAAATATATCGTATCGATAAAATATTGTGATTTTAATTATTGATACCTTTCATAACGATATTTTCTAATATCAGATATTTTAAAACAATATATTTATAACGGTACGTTGTATTGATACTTTTACACAATATCGCCCATCTCTATATAATTATGTCAAATTATTTTAGGTAGCTACAACATTTCAAGGATAGTAATACCAAATCGGTACTGACTTTTATTCAATAAAGAAATTAAGTATACCATTATTTACCATAAAAGTATACTATTTATTATTTACCCTAAAAAGATGATGACGTCGCAAAACGAGATATTGTGATGTTGCCAAGCTGTAAATTTTTTCTTAACGAAAATTTCGAAATTCAATCCCATGTTAGATTGACAGTTCTCCTTATTAACAGTGGTCTGCTAAGCTGTAAAGCTCCTACAACTATCTACAATATAATTATATCAATTTATAAAAGAATAATATACAAGTTCAATATCAAGTTTAATTAACATAACCTAACATTAAAACCATTCAACTATTCACATTTGAATATGTAACAATGATATCAATAATAATGAAAACAAATAGCGAATACCATAACTTATGTCTCCCACAGCACTAAGCGGAAGAAGAGGGGCCCTCTTCTTCGGTATTTTTGTTCAAAATAGCTTAACAAAGATGTTACTATCTCTTGACCTTGACTGTTCGGTTGCTCCGGCATTTTATTAACGACACACTCCAGATTTGTTTTGATAATAATTAGTTTTGGAAATAACTGTTTTCTAATGTTAAAGAAACAATGAATTTAAAAGCACCAAAAAACTTGTAAATATTAGACGATGATCAAATATCAATAAACGTCAAAACAAACTAAGGAATTTCACCAGTTGATCCAACAACGTCTTGAGATGAATTGTATTCACGTTTGGTATATTATTATTTATTCTGATAATGAGGAAAGTAACTGGAAGAGACATTATCATCTTTTTACCCTGAAAATCCTATACGTATAGTTCACAGCATTGGATTCTGAATAACTGACAAATGTTGTATCACTTCTTCTCAATTATAGAGCTTGAGATGATCATAGTGATTTGCAATAATATTATTTGTTATGGTTTCGCAATAGTTCATCCTTTTACCTGAAAAAAGAGTATACCATTTTCCATATATTTTGGAACAAAACGCAAAAATATGCGCTTGTTGTCACCTGCTAGAAGCAAAGTTTAGAATTATGGAACCGTTTGCAATACTCGGGACAATTCAGTAACAGTGCCCATATTCCTAAAGCATCCATAAGTCGGTCTGTAACTATTGGTTCGATAAAATTTATTGGTTCCATAACTGTTAATGGTATTCCCATCGCTCATTTATGGAGTCGATAACTGTTGGTCGATTTGTAGAATCAATATCTATGGACTTTATAAAATCTAGGGAAATTTCAATATCTTTGATGTGTAACAATGGAATTCAACCATTGCGTCCTCGCTTTAAGCGATATACAGTAACCTCAAACTAATAATTTATTTTGTCATTTCCATTCGAAAGTGACAGGAAAGTTTCATAGAAAACAGAAAAAAATCAACGGTACTTCGGTGAAAGATAAAAAAGCCGCGTGGGACACCGTGGTAAACACGTATAACTCATTGCAGAAGACAGGAGCTAGAAATGCGGGGCAATTTCAAGCATTATATATACATTATTAAATAAATAAATATAAATCGTCTCCGTTACTGAGTTGGCAAATATTTCTAATAATTTATACATTATTATATATATCAACTATTCGTCTAGCAAACTGCTTCGAAATTCGAAAGCGCCTTTTGAAATCGGCTTCATTTAATTGGGTGAAATGATCTGGCCGCTTGTACTTTCTTGCCTTATTTTCAATCTCTTCTTAAGATGACGAATCCTCTAATAAGCGGGTAGCAAAGCTTCATGGTCATATGAAATAAATTGTTTCTCACACTTTGATAATTAATTTATTCGATTGATTCCAGCACAGTACCGTGAAAAACATTAAAATTGTAACTTCATTTACTCCAACATTACCGCTAATAGATAACATAATACAGATAGATGGGAATCTGACCCGTGGCGCTTCATATGACGAATTAAATTTATCAGTGGCGCCACCTTGAAAGTCGGAAAATGAACCTCTAGCACCTTTGACATGGTTGTGATCTTCGCTAAAAGTGAAAAAGAAGATTCCTGTAATTTTACAGGTTTTGGCGGCGTATTCAAAATTACCGTAATTTTACTTTCATTGCAAAATGGCATTTATGATCCATTTTTTGATATTTCATTCAAAGTAACTCAACATTTTGATTAATATTTCACTAATAACAATCAAATAGTCAAGTTAGATTGAATGAAATGTCAAAAAATGGACCATATAATGCCTGATTTGGGAAAAATAAAGGAATAATAATAATAATAATAAGGTTTATTCATTCAAAACCATATAACATGTTCACATATGATTAAATAATTTCCAATTTTAATTGAAGGAATAAACAAGAAGACGAGCTCATTTATGACCCTTAAGGTTGCGCATGAGCATTATTTTCCGGTTCATTTTTCAAATTAAATTAGTTTAACATTTTCATTGATTATACATCAATTCATTTATATTTAGAGTGAGGGTACAATGATGCATGTTATAGATCTGTACAAATCAAAGAACAAAAGAAATAAATAAATTTTTCAATATTTTGTAGCAAGGTTAATTACCTTCTATTAATTTATGCAAGGCTAATCTATCTGCGAGTAATAAATATTTCTTTAGCAACGCTTTAATTAAATTAATCGAATTAATTGTGGTTAAATAAATTTTATATTCTTCAGGCATGAAGTTAAATATTTTAGTTGATAAGTACACAAAATTTTTCTGTCCAATAGATTTGTTAACCAAACTAGTTTGTACATTTCTATGAGTTTTATTTCTGGTGTCATATTTATGTTTTATTTGTTTTAAATTATTTTTATTTTTGTAGATATAAATTGACACATTAAATATGTATATTAGTCTTATATCCAGTAAATTTATTTCATTGAATAATTTGTTAGTAGAGTATGTCATTTTTTTATTATATATTACCTTAAGTATTTTTTTTTGTAATATCTCCAGTTTCCTTAGGTGTGTTTTGTCTGCAGCACCCCAACCGACAATACCATATCTTATACGAGATTCAACAAGACTAAAATAAACTACTCGCAAATGAGTAATATCCAAGATTTTTCTTAAATACCTAAATTTATATAAAAGGGTTCTTAGTGTGTTTACTACATTATTTATATGGGTTTTCCATCTTAAGTGACAATCGATTGTAACTCCTAGATACTTAATATCTTTAGCAAGCTTTATATATTCATTAGAGTTTTGTCCATTTATTTTTAAATTCCCATAGGATGGTAATGAATTTTTGTAACTACAGAAAGGAATAAAATATGTTTTTTCGATATTAATAGTAAGCTGTTTATGTTTAATCCAGTTTGTTATATTTACGATATCATTTTCAACTTTTTCTTTGAGTCCTTCCCACGTATCACTTTCATAAAACACCGCTGTATCATCTGCAAAACTAGTAACAGTACCACATGTGCTTATTTTAAATAGATCATTTAAATAAATTATAAATAATATAGGTCCTAGAACTGTACCTTGTGGTACACCAAACGAAACTGATCGACATTCGCTAAAAACATTTTCGATTTTCACTGTTTGTTTTCTATTTGTTAAATAACTTTCCATTAGATTTAGCGATGTTCCTCGAATACCTATACTCTCCAAAGCTTCCAACAACTGCAAGTGACTAACAGTATCAAATGCCCGAGTAAGATCCAGAAATATGCATAGTGAAGGTTTATTATTGTCTACGGCCCTGTATATTTTTTCTAGTAAATACGTTATAGCATTTTCTGTAGATTTACCTTCCTGAAAACCAAACTGACAACTAGACAAAATTTTGTATTTGTTAAGGAAGGATGTAATTCGCAGTTTTAGAGTCTTCTCAAAAATTTTGGCGAATGTCGTTATCGAAGAGATTGGTCTATAGTTATCTATAAGCTCTTTTTTTCCTTTTTTATGAATTGGTATAACTAAAGTTTTTTTAAATTCCGAAGGGACTTGTGCTGATTTGTAGATTTTATTAATTACATCGACAAGAAGAGGTGTTAATTCATCTGTTAAATGTTTCACCATTTCTATCTTGATTCTATCTATACCTGGTGATGTTTTATTCTTCAAAGTATTAATTATTGTTTTAATTTCATTTACAGTTACGGGCTCTAAAAAAAACGAATTTTTTTAGGCAATTTGGTTTGGGATAGGGCGTATTTGATTTAATAATTTTATCTGCCAATTTTTTACCAATTTCCGAGAAGAATTCATTAAATTTGTTCGAGATTTGCTTTGGTTCTGTTATGCACTTACCGTTCTCAGTAACAATTTGACGTATGTGGTCTTGTTTTTTATATCCGCCACTTAATTGGTTTATCACATTCCATAAATTTTTTGAATAATTTTTATTTTTTGTAATTTGTTTTCTGTAATAGGATGATTTAGCTACTTGAACTATTTTGTCTAATTTCTTTCTGTATGCTGCATATACTTCTTTTTTAATTATATTATCTGGATTTGTTTTATATTGTTTGTAAAGATCATTTCTTTGTTTTAACGATTTTATTATACCATCTGTTATCCACTCTTTTCTATGAACCTCACTATATCTTTTTTTTATAAAATAACTATTTTTTTCAGTTAAATAATTTATTGTTTTTGAAAGACATTTTATTTGTTCATCAGCGTCTTGAATATTATAGAAATATGACCAGTCCATACCAACTATATCAAGTTTGATATTATTATAGTTTATAGTTTTTATTTCTTGATTTTTGTCATTGATGTTCGGGAAGTTTAATTTTAATGGAAGAAATGCAATTGTAGATTTATGATCTGTAATGTGTGTATCAAAAACTACTGCAGAACATTCATCAATAGGTTTTGTTGTCGAGTAGAATATATGATCTATACAACTTCTTGAATTACCTTGAATTCTAGTATCTTTATTAATGAGTGAAATAAAAATTTTTTCTGATAGAACGTCTAAATACTCTGAAACTACATCATTATCATATTTATATTGATGTCTCCTATTAGTATGTGATGCTCTATCTTATTTTTTGTTTTAATTTGTTCCAGATATATCTCGAGGTCTGCAATAAATGTTTCTTGTTTGACCGGTGGTGATTTGTAGATTGCAGTTATAAGCATTCCATTATGATTATCAAGTTCTATATTTAGCTCAATAATTTTGCATTGTCCTATCGCAACTATTTGAAATGTGTACTTTAGATTTTCTCCAATAAAAACTACAACACCATCATTCCTATTTAGATTACCCTCGTTATATATTAGTTTATATCCCTTTATATGGAATAAAGAGATATCTAAAATATTTAATGTTTCTGTTAGGATTATGCAATCATAATTATAATTTAGTTGTGAAATGTGGATTTTTCAATTCATCCAGATTTTTATTCAGGCTACATATATTTTGGTGAAAAATTTTAAATGTTTGCTTAGACTGTTTGTTGTTTAATTCATTCAAATCAACTACATCATCTAACTCTACTGTATCAAAGGCCGCGTAATTGACATCTCGTATATAAGAATCCATTACTAAGCATTCGCTAATTTAATTAATAAGTTACAATATAATATTGCTGATAAAAGTTTGAATGGTACAAGATACCAATATTATAAAATTTAACTATAATAATTATATACACATCCCATAAATAACAAACTTAAAACTACAGAAAGCCTTATTTTGTAAACATAAAGCCTAAAAACCAGCTAACACTAAGTTGAAATAACTTTAAAAGAATGTTCAGTATTAGTACACTAGATCGAAAATAAACACTATAAAATATATCCAATCACATGAATCTAGCGTGAATATAAAACCGTTATTAACTCTTTTCCGCGCGTCCTTTTCAATTTATCAGCAGAATACCGCCATTATTTACATATTACTAATTATTTATCTATTTACCAAAGTAATTTCTTCACTTTCTTGACCCTGAAGACGATGAGTTGTTTCTTGTTCTATAGGAGTTTCCGGTAGTCTGGTCTTTAATTTCCTTATAAGGTTCCTTTCGTTCCTTTATTTTTGTTCCAACACCTACTGGAGTTTGCACTTCTTTCTGAGTGGATGACTTTGAAACCGTTTGCTTTTGTTGCTTTGAGTCTTTACTCTCTTTGTTTTCAGGACTCTGGACGTGAGTATTTTTTGTTGATTTCTGATTTGTGAATTCTACTCCTTCGCTTTCTTTATTTTTTATTTATTTTTTATTTGAATGATCATGGAGTTTATATATTTTATTTTAAATAAAAACTACAGAGCAAATAAAACGATTTTTACATCTTTCAATGACAAACAGGAAAAAACAATAAATGTAGTAAGTTATTTCAAATTACATAGGTACGATGTAAGGTAAAACGATTTTTTAAGCAACAGGTTTATAATTATTAACAGTGATCAGGGAACGACGCAAAGTACAACAAATGGTGAAACTGTGATTCTCTCACCGTTATTATTGAAATACAGAAAAATATGCATATTGTGGAGTACAAAAGTAATTAGATATAATGTAATGAAGTTAAAAACTCACAAACATTCAATAAAAATCAATTATCTTCAAAAAAGGTGAAGGAGGTATTGTTTTCAAGCAAATATATAGCTTTTTGTAATATAATACACAAATATGAGAAGAGAATCACAAAATGTGCTGAAGAGGAAAATTAAACTGAAAAGTACAAATGAAATGATGATTTTACAATGTACATTGGAAAGAAAACCCATAATAACATATATTTTGAATGATGTTGACAAAGGTCCGATAATCAATCTGATCCATTTCAAAATAACTTATAAATGCTATTTCAAATAGAGCATGCCTGTTGATCACTCTAATGTCAATACCTTTCAAAACGCGGTTCACTTCTTTAATATGATTATATTAAGTAAATGATCCTGTCTGACTCAGCAACTGTGTCTGTAGGATGATCTATAATAAGAAAAAAAAACATTAAACACCTCCATTTCTACAGTTAGCCAATAACAGAGCTAACTAAAATGTGCACACTATTTAAAAAACAATTTAAAAGATTATGACTATCATTACTAATATATTATCTTATGTAGTAACATTTCGATATTTTCAATTGTATATCTCAAACACTCCTATTATGATTGGGAACAATTACAATATGTTTCTCGTAACTACCTACTCAACTTTGAAAAATGCTTGTACATTTCTTTAGCGAATAATAGTATTATCCCTTCTGTGAGGTAGAGAGCAGTATCTGTGGACAATTTATTCATTTACTCATATTATACTATAGAATTTGTTATTTAGTTGGTTTTTGATGGGAATCAAACAAACCAAATAATATAGCAAAAGGAACAGTCAAAAGAAATTTTATTTTATACACACCATTATCTGATAATGGCCTAAAATCCTTTTTCCTCAAAATCCTGGCTAGTGGATAGAATATTTTTATAGCATAAACATTATGTGTTCATTATTTTTAGGTACATTGTATGACTGCAGAAATATATAGCACAGTGGTCTCCAATTAGTTTCGCTCGAAGTCCGTTTTAAGAAATGAAATGACCATCGTAGTCCGCACATTTTATTTATAAGAAAAAATATTTATTAAACAAGTGTTATTGAGGAAATAACAAAGGTATTTTGTTACATAGACATCAATGCAAAAAATGACATTTTTTGTTGCGAATTATCTGTCTGAAGTTTGGAGTAAAATTGATGCAAGCCATTGACATTAAATCCTGGAGATGTTCAATAGTAAGTCGAGATCGAAATTTATTCTTAATGAACTTTATATTCGAAAATGCTTCTTCACAAATATATGTCGATCCAAACAAAGTAAGAAGTTTTAAAGCTAATTTTTGTAATTCTGGATGCAGAGAGTAAATGCTGCTGAGAATTTTACAACATTCTCAATTTTCTTAAAATTTTTGAACTTTTCTTGAAATTCCGATTTAAGATCCGTCTTTACTGTAAATTTCTGTGTTCTTGCGGGTCCGCACAAAATGGGTCAGCGGACCGAATGCGGACCGCGGTCCGCCATTTGGTGACCCCTGATAGCATAACGAGTTGTAAAAAACTCACCATCAATTAATTACCTTTTGTATGTTTTCCTTTGTGCTTTCACTTTCCCAAGTGGGAAATAATCAATTGATGTTTGCATCATATCTACAAAATCTCAATATTAGTGAAATTATTTCAAACTTAAGACAATATACCTTTATTTTGCTCAAGAGTTTCCACTTCTTTCCAACCAAACCGAACGTTGTTCTTATTAATGGCAGGGAAGTTTAAAACTGTATAAAAAAGTAACTACTTTATTATTTTGTCACTTTTCAGTTAATTAAACATGTTTCATATTATAAAAATAAGACTTACCGGTCCTTATCTATGCATTTTGTTGCCATTGTCTATTGATATGAAAAAGTCCACACTGAACTAAACTACCTACATTAACACACCCTGCCGACCTTAACAAAATATTATATACAATAACGAAAAACAATAATTTGGAAAATTATACTACTGACTCACGAAATCGTCTTTAAACATGACGTGGCTGTGACTTGTTAGGTTAGGTTAAGCAGTGAATGGGTGGAGTTATCTTTCAACGGCGTTACATCTCTCATCATATTCTCATTAAACCCGCAGTTTTAGTATATTTTCCGACTTCCTAGGTGGCAGTACCCTAGATCGTTCAGAGTTTCCCTACTGTTATCGCTCTTGGTCCTACAGCGTCACTATTGGGAGATTGTTCGATCTATAACTTATGGGTCGATTTATGGAACCAATATGGCCTATTGAACGTTTGGGAATACGAAAACACACGATTCGGCCGTATTTATGGAACCAATAGCGCTATTGAACCAATGAGTTTACCGGGTCCTTTCTGAATGCGGAAAACGACTTTATTGAACCAATAGCGGTTTTATGGGACCAATAACTCTTGGTCGTTTAGGAATACGGACATAGGTACCATTACACCAACATTATCATAGACTATGGCAGTGGCGGCATTGTATCTCTATACAATGGTGGTACCTATATGAACTCGTTGTCTGAATGGGCACATATACATATTTACTATACGCAAATATATCGTTATGCAGCTCTATCTTTCCAGTTAAATTGTCAAAACAGTGTCTGTCTCAACGGGTTGTAATGTTAGATAGTGTAGAGTGTTAGTGCTGGTGCAGTGGTAGTGTAAACTGTGTGGGTACAATGAAATACCATGCATTAATATCGTTTAGTGAAAAAGAGATAACTAATGCTTATTGTCGTTTGTTGCAATCGTATTGCTATCTTAGGTGGAGTTTACTGCAATTGGATTCACTTTGAAATATTGGAAAAAAAAAACTTTTTTAAATAAAGAACTGCATTTCCTCCTAAAATTAAAGAATTTAAAACGCAATTTTTTCCAATTAAGTAAACTAGAATTGAACGAGCAGCGTCTCTGCAATAAACTAGAACCGATTCCTCCAGCTGTAATTTATTGTGTACATAACTTCCAATTTTAAAACTCTTCAGACTACGGATTTGAAAGCGCAAATATTTATATTATAATTTGTGATAATTAACGGCCGTTATTCAAACATTCAATTATGTCAAGAGGATAATATTTAGCAAGTGCTGGAATTTTTGAATTGGAAAAATGAATTCCATTATTATACAGGGCGAGTTATATCGATCGCTACCGGGTTTGCACTATCTTAATGTCGGATTGTGAAGCATTGGGAAAAGATCAAAAAGACCCTGATAGAAACCTGGAGATCACTCACAAGCCTGTACATCACTGGATGATGTGATTGAATTTGAACAAATTTAAAATCCACCTATTGAGCAGCAATTATGTCAATTGATTATAATGAATGAGTGTTGAGGTATATTCTGAAGCAATTTCCATGGAAGTCATTTTCCTAGTTTTCGATAAAATTCATCCACGCGGAATTATCCAAAATTAAATATATTGTTATCTATTGTTGATATACGCCAAGCGTACACTTTAGGAATATTTAGTCCAACGAAATTTTCAATTAAGTACTGCAATATGGAAAGCGTGGAGTTTTTTTAGGAAGAATGTTCAATTCAGTGCAAGCTTAACAGTCGAATTGCACTTAGGCAGCACATTACCACCATCTACTCATTTCTCTCAAGATATCTTGGGATGGGAAAATATATTGGCATACGGCTTTGGTTGATGCAATAATGCAATATAACTATGTAAAGGTCTAGTTTTCAGATTCAAATTCTGGTTTGTGGTTGGAGTTAAAGATGTCGCCACTAACCAAGTTTTTGGTTTTATATTTTTATCTTTTTCAAAAGAGTATTTTTTTCACGGAATTAGGTGAAAACTCTTTTTCTCATGTCTCAAATGAACTGTAATTTATTTGATTTGGAACACATTTTTTTTTCACCGTATTTTGACTTATCAAAAAAGCACCCTAATTTTCTATCGAATATTCTCGCGTCAAAATATCAGCTTTATTCAAAAAGTCGGTGGGCTTTTTGTTCGTTGACATCTCTTCTTTTCGGTAGTGTAGTAGCATACTTCACTATAGTAAATGTTCTCAGAAAATGAATAGTTATTTTCCTAACATGTGCGGAAAGTAATACATTCCCGCACGCGACTGCAGAGATCAAGTGCGTGAAAGACACTTCACGCATGAGTTAGTAACATTATTTTTTCTACGACCGTATATACCTTCAAAAAAGTATACCAACCCATTTTTCAAAAATTATTTCGTTTTAACATACATATATATATACAGGGTGCGGCAGATAAACGGTCAATTAGAAATATCTCGAGAACTAGAGATATCTGAATTATGAAAATTGGCATGAAGGGGTTTTGAATAATGAGCTATTTAATGAAAATATTGCCGTCACCATTCTACTTCCGGTTATACCGGAAGTTGCACATAACTTCGTAATTTTTAATGGAAGACCCTGTATATTTTTCAATTTTAGAAATATTTACGTTATTCCGAACATTTTTTCTTGTTACTTCCCTATACCTATTTTGAACCGTTTTTGAGTTGTAATGTTTTTTATATGAAAATTACACTTTTTTACCATGTACATAAAATTCAATACCCTCTAAAATAATTTGAATAAAAGTTTGAATTTCTTAGGAACTATTCACCACATACCGCTTTATCGTTTACCCTGTGAAGTTCCCTTTTTTATTATACAGGGTGCTGTCAAAATTGGAATAAAATCGGATTCTTTAATCCTCGCGTAATTCCTTTTTTTCAAATGGGACACCCTGTAAGTGATTATTTATTTTAGAAGAATACGTTGCCCACTATCGATATGTATTACTATTCCCTATACCTATCTCCTGCTATTTTCAAATAAATCAGCTTTATTCATTTTTGTCAAAAAAAAATTAATTTAACAAGTCGCTTATAGAATATTCTGACAGATGTCAGTTATTATTAATATTTAGTAGTCATCTTGTTGTATGCCGTTGTGTGGAAGGTATAATTATAGTTTGCCTTTAATATTCTTGACAAAATAATAATGGCACATTCAGGATATACAAATGATGATTTTTTAAATTTAATTATGATTCACGGTGAGTATAACAGAATAGTATCCAGAACTTGCCGTGTATTTGCTGAGAGATATCCCGAAAAGCCTCGACCAAATCATAAAACTGTAAAACGTTTGCTGCACAACTGTTCCCAGTTTGGTCAGTTTAAAAGTAAAAGAAATAAGCCGAAGACCCATGTCGATAATGAGAATTTACAAATAGATATCCTGGGATATTTTGCAGCTCATCCAAATTCTTCCTTAAGGGAACGTGAGAAACTGCTAGAGGTGTCGACTAGAACAATTCACAGAATTTAAAAAAACATAATTGGACCCCTTATTCGTATACACTAGCTCAGCATTTACATCCTGGAGATTATGTGAGACGTGTAGAATTTTGTGAATGGATTTTAATAAAATGCCAAGAAGATGCAGATTTTACAAAAAAAATTATTTGGTGCGATGAATCGAAGTTTACTAAAAATGGTTTGTTTAACAGTCATAACAGTCACTTCTGGAGTGACGAAAATCCTCAAGTCACATGGGATAGTAAATTTCAAGTGTCATTTTCGTTTAATGTTTTTTGTGCTGTGAAGAATAATAAGATATTCGCTCTCATGATTTATGACGAAAATTTAACCGGAGAGCGTTACTGCAACATCTTACAGCAAGTAATTGTACCAGCAATGCACGCTTTACCAAATAATGAAGCTAACGGAGCTTGGTTTCAACAAGATGGTGCACCAGCTCACAATCTTCGAGGAGTAGGCTCATTGCTTGATGGAATCTTCAACGATAGATGGATAGCTAATAAAGGTCCCTTTCTCTGGCCTCCAAGATCCCCACAATTGTCACCATTAGATTATCATATAATAATAATAATAATAAGTTTATTCATCATCATAAACAATTACAAAATAATTATAGAAACAAGATAACAAAGACAAATAAAATAATTTTATGAGAATAATTTGATATCTGGCTGACAAACAAACCGATTTACCCACTAAGGCAATGCCTGAGTGTGGGGAAACTAAGGCATGGTTAGCTCGGTGTTCGTAACAGCGTTGAGTGATAAATTTTTATCACTCAACGGTAACATTAAGTACTTACAATGAGTGAAATAAATAGTGTTGAACAAAAAATAAAAACAAAACACATAAGAAAAGTGACAGATACAATTTGAATATGTAAAAAGTTTTTGTGATTATGAATTGAAAACATTAAAACAAAAGGACTAAAACTAAAATAGGACTAAAATAAGTACCTACATTTAATAATATTACATTATAATATTTTCAAATCATATTTGGTTCAATTAGATCTATAATTGCAGATCTTTCTTTTAACCAAAGGTAATTTTTAACTTTCTTTTTAAAAGAAAAAACACTTTTTGCGTCCCTTATCTCTTTTGGGAGGTAGTTGTACACTCTATTGGCCAAGTATTCAAGAGATCGCATTGTAGCAGTTTTTAGAGTAAATACTGTTTTTAGGGATTTCTCTTTTTTGTATCTGGTATTATGTGCATGATCTACATAAACTAGAAATCCCCTTTTCTTGAATTGCTGTACTGCAATGTTAAAAAAATAAAACTGCCGCATATCCATTACTTTATTATCTTTATATAATATATCAGATGGAAACAATCTTGGTTTTCTAAAAACTATTTTTAAAAACTGTTTTTGTAGGACTTCTAATTTTTTAAGGTGAGTATTTGCAATACCTCCCCAAGCCAATATCCCATATCTCAGACGAGATTCTATGAGCGCAAAGTATAGTTTTCTCAACTGATGAGTGTCTAATATATTCGCTAAGTTTTTAAATTTAAACAACATACTGCGTAGTGTTTTTTGTATTTGATTACTATGAAAATTCCATCGTAAATGACTGTCAATTGTTACTCCCAAATATTTAATGTTATCTGATGAATGCAATACAATATTTTCATTATGACCTTGTATATTTAAAAAGTTATACGGAGGTAAAAAAGAAGCTAGACATGTAAAAGGTACAATAAGTAACAAGTTTTATCGTAGTTTACGGATAACTTTTTTTGTTTAAAGCAATCAAAAATTTTTACAAGATCACTTTCTGCTTTTTCTTTCAGTTGCATCCAAGTATCTGCACTATACACTATTGCAGTATCATCAGCAAAGGAGATCATCTCACCACTAGATTGAAATGCCAGTAAATTGTTCAAATATATTATAAATAAAATTGGTCCTAACACTGTCCCTTGCGGAACTCCACATTCTACTAATTTCTTTTTACTAATAGAGTTGTTGATTTTAACATATTGATAACGGTCAGTTAGATAGCTTTTCATTAAGTTGTAGGTATTTCCTCTGAATCCTAGATCCTCCAAAGTTTCCAAAAGATTTGTGTGATCCACAGAATCAAAGGCTTTAGCTAGGTCAAGAAATACACATAAAGCTGGTTTGGTTTGGTCTATATATTTATATAATTTAGAGGTTAGAGCACAAATTGCATCCTGCGTAGATGTACCTTCTCTAAAGCTATATTGATTGCAAGATATTAGTGTATTTTTATTTATGTACTGAGTAATTCTTTTTTTGAGGATTTTTTCAAAAATTTTGGCTATATTTGAGATTAACGATATGGGTCTGTAGTTAATTACCTCAGATTTAGAACCCTTTTTAAATAGAGGCTTTATTAAACCAATTTTAAAATTAGTGGGACAGTATCCGGACTCAAATATTTTATTTATTAGGTGAGAGAGTGGTTGAGCTATTTCGTTTCTTATTTCTTTCAAAGTTTCAGCTTTTATTCCGTCAATACCTGGCGCTTTTTTGAACTTTGATGAGTCTATGATTTCTAGTTCTTCATATTTGGTTGTAGGTGAAAGAAACAGGGACGACTGATACGGCTTTCTTTGTATATGATAAACAGATGGTGTTGGGATATTACTTGCCATATTTTTACCTATGGAAGCATAGTGATTATTAAAACAGTTTGCGATTTCTTCGTCTTCTTTTATAAGTTGCCCGTTTTCATTTTTAATTTGTTTGATCATTGTTTCTTGTTTGCTCGGAAATATTTCATTCACCACCTGCCAAAGAGCTTTTGAGTCATTGCCTAAATTATTAATTTTGTCCCTATAGAAATCTGTTTTCACTTGTTTTATTAAGTTATTTAGTGTATTTCTGTATTTAGTATATTCCTGTTTTAAAAGAAAATTCATTGGATTTGCTCTTAATTGATGGAATAGTTTATTTCTGTGGTTTATCGACTGAACAAGTCCATCTGTTATCCATTCCTTACGTTTTATTTTATTTTGAGAAATTTTCACCATTTTACTATTTTCGTCAATGGCTGACTGTAACAGGTTAGTAAAGAAAGTAGAACTTTCTTCTATATCATCTATAGCAATAAAATGTGCCCAGTTATATTTTTGCAGACAGTTTTTTAATGAAGTAAAATCAATATGTTGCTTGAATCTGTTTTTTGTGCTGAAATCGCCACAAACTGTGTATATCGGTAATTTAGCAATTGTCATGTAGTGATCAGTTATATCGCTCTGTAAAACAATAGACATGAATTCAGTATTTTTTGTTCTATTTTTCATAAAAATATGATCTACGCATGTTTTGCTTTGAGGTCTTGTTATGTTATTAACCAAAGATTTATAATTTAGCTCGTATAGATTGTTAAGGTACTCATCTACTGATTCATTGTTTTCCTCCAATATATTGATATTTATATCACCAACAATTAAATGATAATCTGAGCGATTCTTGTTAACGTTAGAAATAAAAACTTGTAGGTCACTATTGAAAACATCAACGCTTGTCGATGGGGATCGATAAATGCCTGTTAAATTGATTACTTTATTATTTACATTAATAAATATGTCGATGATTTTAAACATTCCAATATTCCCTATCTCAAAGGTATAATCTAGCTCCTGTTTTATGAAAACTACTACTCCGTCACAGATGTTTATATTTCCCTCGTTGTAGAGAGTATTATAACCATCCAAATGAAAAGCATCCAGATCTGTGAGATTTCTAGTTTCTGTCAAAATGATGCAATCAAAAGTATCTTGTAGTTGACAAAAGTAAGTTAAAAAGGTATCAAAATTTTTTGCAATACTTCTTATATTTTGGTGTAAAACATTGAAATTATAATTTTTTTTATCTGCTAGGGTGATAGTTGTATTGTAATCTATAATATTACCAATTTCGATTGCTTTATGTGGTACATATTCATTATCTCGTATATAAGGATCCATAATCTTAGCAAAACACAGAATAAATAACAACAAAAACAAACAACTAACGCTTATTATATTATACCTTAAAGAAAATATGAAGTTAGAGAATTACTTATTGTATTTATTTTTACCAGTAGAGTTATTTCTTTGTTTTTGTATTTGAGACCTAGTGTTAACAGTTATTGATGTTACAGTTGTTTTTTTTTGTGGCGTATTTGAATTATTTTCATTAAAAGCAAGTTCCTGGGAGATGCTTGATGTATTCTTTTGAATCTTGGTGTTACTATTTAGGTTTTGTTTCAACATAACTCCTCGGGCGCTGCTTGGCTGGTTTGTTTGAACTGTAGGAGTGGGAGGAGTACTATTTGACTTTGGTTGTTTGTAAGTTTTTTCAATTTCCAATAGTTCTTCGTAATCGTATGAATCACCATCGACGAATAATTTACCGTTTTTTATGAAGCAGTTATTTTTCCCATCGTTTTTTGCCAATATTTTATGTTTCCATAATAACTGGTGTTCTTTCCTTTGTTGTGGTGTTAGGTCGTCCGCAATACTGATTTTCTGTCCTTTCAATAGAGATCTATTCTTAATGACAAGCTGTTTTGAAATGAATCGCTTAAATTCAATTTTTAGAGGGCTGTTCGTGTTATTACCCAGAAAGTAAAAATTGTTTATTTCTTCCTCAGGAATGTTAATATTTAAAAGATTTTTAAGCTCTTCGCTAATTTCTTTGCAGGTTAATAGTTGGCTTCGTTTTCCAATTCCGAAGATTATAATATTATTTTTCTTTTCGGCTCTTTTTGAGTTTTCTATTTCTGTTTTTAGTTCTTGATTTTCCTTCTCTAGTAGCTCTACCCTTCTCTTTAATTCTTCAGTTTTGACTTGTTGCCTAACTTCTAAGGCATCTATATAGCTTTTCACTTCATTTCGGTTTTTTATAATTTCTTCTAGTAATTGTTTTGTTGTAACCTCTTCTTCGCTCATTTTATAATTCAATGGGTTTAAATAAGTAGACGTATATGGTCTCCTTTAATATTTGAGTATTTTATTAATGACTGACTGATAAGATGAGGTTTTTTTTCTTTTTTGCCTTTCAACAATAGCATTGAAGATTCTAAACGGACCAAATATCTTAATTTTCACTGCATTTCTCAAAATACCTCCTTTTGTATTTACATTACTATGGTATGAAGTAATTTTTGTACAAATTTCAAAATTCTTTGTTTAGTACGTACCAGTAGAATTTTATTAAGTTTCAGGAGCTGATTCACAAACACTCTACTCTGTAAAGCATACCACACACAATATTTGGGGATATGTTGAAAATAAGGTATTCTCTGAACCTGTCACTACCAAGGAAAATATGATAAACAAAGTCCTTCACGTCTTTAATGAAATAAATGAAGAGTCACTATCAAGAGCTACTAATGAAAATCTAATTAAAAGAATCCATAAATGTTTGGAGGTTGATGGCCAGCATTTTGAACATTTGTTGCATTAAAAAGCTGGTGCCTCATTATCTTGGATAGTATCTTTACATATAATTGTTAAATGTTTAACTCAATAAATTAATACCACATAGCCTACGAAACAATTAATTTTTTGTGACAAAAATGAATAAAGCTGATTTATTTGAAAATAGCAGGAGATAGGTATAGGGAATAGTAATACATATCGATAGTGGGCAACGTATTCTTCTAAAATAAATAATCACTTACAGGGTGTCCCATTTGAAAAAAAGGAATTACGCGAGGATTAAAGAATCCGATTTTATTCCAATTTTGACAGCACCCTGTATAATAAAAAAGGGAACTTCACAGGGTAAACGATAAAGGGGTATGTGGTGAATAGTTCCTAAGAAATTCAAACTTTTATTCAAATTATTTTAGAGGGTATTGAATTTTATGTACATGGTAAAAAAGTGTAATTTTCATATAAAAAACATTACAACTCAAAAACGGTTCAAAATAGGTATAGGGAAGTAACAAGAAAAAATGTTCGGAATAACGTAAATATTTCTAAAATTGAAAAATATACAGGGTCTTCCATTAAAAATTACGAAGTTATGTGCAACTTCCGGTATAACCGGAAGTAGAATGGTGACGGCAATATTTTCATTAAATAGCTCATTATTCAAAACCCCTTCATGCCAATTTTCATAATTCAGATATCTCTAGTTCTCGAGATATTTCTAATTGACCGTTTATCTGCCGCACCCTGTATATATATACAGGGTGGGGCAAACTTCTAGCATCGGAGGATTACATCGTTGTGGTACGAGATAAAACTTTAAGGTTTTGTGTGAGCTGAGGAGTTACTGAGGGCACATTTTGAAAATACTTTCGTTTCTACAGGGTGTTCCAAAACTACGTAGCAGCACAAACTCACATTTTTTAAAATGGAACGTACTATATTTTGTTCAAGAATCGAAAAGATCTCACCGAGAGCGTTACAAAAATATAGCATTCTAATATATTATATGGGTGTTTTAAAAAGATATGGCCAATTATTGATAAAAAAGACCTCCTCTTTAACACTCTGTTAAACAGTAAATCAAAATAAATCAACAGGTCTTTGTATTCAATTGTCATTCACATATCATAGGCTGTGCTCAGCAGTATCAATTACTTTTTATATCTGTGGCTTCTTCAATACAGGGTGAAACAAAACGCAAATCAAGCAATATCTCAAAAGTTTTAAATGAATTACCCTATAAGTCTTTTCTAGCGATGAAGAAATTCCGTCAAAGATACAAACACTAATGGATAAGTGATTGGAATTCAAGATAATGTGGGTACTCATAAATAACAAGATTAGCGTTTTTGAAAATATTGTAATGGATAACGTAATCAGAATGAAGTATCTGAATTCAATAGTACGATTTACATGTATATTAATCTTTTGAGATTTTCTATGATATCGATGTAATTCAAATTTAATGAATAAACTTTCAAACTGAAATTGTATATAGTGATTGGAAAAACTCGAGTTTCTTAAATTTTTTTGCATTTTCTGGAAGCATTTACTATAGTAATGTATATTTTTTCAAACTCTCAGAAAGTAGAGATTTCAACGAACATAAAGGCCACCGACTTTTTGAAAAAAGCTGATATCTTGACGATAGAATTTTCCATTGAAAATTGGGATGCTTTTTTGATATTAACGACCTAGAAACGCGAAAGGTACTTGAAGAAAGACTTTTTTTTTAGTAGATGTCAATGTAATATTGTATCAGTATTTCTTAGGTTAAAAATTGAAACAGATGTATGGTTACGTTACGAGCGCATTTGCTTTATACTTCTTTTTGATTAATCACGTATCTCCGTTACGTTACGTATACGGATAAGGATAAGTGATCTATTTGAAGAACTGCTTCAAGTCCCCATAACTGGTGTTCTTTCCTTTGTTGTGGTGTTAGGTCGTCCGCAATACTGATTTTCTGTCCTTTCAATAGAGATCTATTCTTAATGACAAGCTGTTTTGAAATGAATCGCTTAAATTCAATTTTTAGAGGGCTGTTCGTGTTATTACCCAGAAAGTAAAAATTGTTTATTTCTTCCTCAGGAATGTTAATATTTAAAAGATTTTTAAGCTCTTCGCTAATTTCTTTGCAGGTTAATAGTTGGCTTCGTTTTCCAATTCCGAAGATTATAATATTATTTTTCTTTTCGGCTCTTTTTGAGTTTTCTATTTCTGTTTTTAGTTCTTGATTTTCCTTCTCTAGTAGCTCTACCCTTCTCTTTAATTCTTCAGTTTTGACTTGTTGCCTAACTTCTAAGGCATCTATATAGCTTTTCACTTCATTTCGGTTTTTTATAATTTCTTCTAGTAATTGTTTTGTTGTAACCTCTTCTTCGCTCATTTTATAATTCAATGGGTTTAAATAAGTAGACGTATATGGTCTCCTTTAATATTTGAGTATTTTATTAATGACTGACTGATAAGATGAGGTTTTTTTTCTTTTTTGCCTTTCAACAATAGCATTGAAGATTCTAAACGGACCAAATATCTTAATTTTCACTGCATTTCTCAAAATACCTCCTTTTGTATTTACATTACTATGGTATGAAGTAATTTTTGTACAAATTTCAAAATTCTTTGTTTAGTACGTACCAGTAGAATTTTATTAAGTTTCAGGAGCTGATTCACAAACACTCTACTCTGTAAAGCATACCACACACAATATTTGGGGATATGTTGAAAATAAGGTATTCTCTGAACCTGTCACTACCAAGGAAAATATGATAAACAAAGTCCTTCACGTCTTTAATGAAATAAATGAAGAGTCACTATCAAGAGCTACTAATGAAAATCTAATTAAAAGAATCCATAAATGTTTGGAGGTTGATGGCCAGCATTTTGAACATTTGTTGCATTAAAAAGCTGGTGCCTCATTATCTTGGATAGTATCTTTACATATAATTGTTAAATGTTTAACTCAATAAATTAATACCACATAGCCTACGAAACAATTAATTTTTTGTGACAAAAATGAATAAAGCTGATTTATTTGAAAATAGCAGGAGATAGGTATAGGGAATAGTAATACATATCGATAGTGGGCAACGTATTCTTCTAAAATAAATAATCACTTACAGGGTGTCCCATTTGAAAAAAAGGAATTACGCGAGGATTAAAGAATCCGATTTTATTCCAATTTTGACAGCACCCTGTATAATAAAAAAGGGAACTTCACAGGGTAAACGATAAAGGGGTATGTGGTGAATAGTTCCTAAGAAATTCAAACTTTTATTCAAATTATTTTAGAGGGTATTGAATTTTATGTACATGGTAAAAAAGTGTAATTTTCATATAAAAAACATTACAACTCAAAAACGGTTCAAAATAGGTATAGGGAAGTAACAAGAAAAAATGTTCGGAATAACGTAAATATTTCTAAAATTGAAAAATATACAGGGTCTTCCATTAAAAATTACGAAGTTATGTGCAACTTCCGGTATAACCGGAAGTAGAATGGTGACGGCAATATTTTCATTAAATAGCTCATTATTCAAAACCCCTTCATGCCAATTTTCATAATTCAGATATCTCTAGTTCTCGAGATATTTCTAATTGACCGTTTATCTGCCGCACCCTGTATATATATACAGGGTGGGGCAAACTTCTAGCATCGGAGGATTACATCGTTGTGGTACGAGATAAAACTTTAAGGTTTTGTGTGAGCTGAGGAGTTACTGAGGGCACATTTTGAAAATACTTTCGTTTCTACAGGGTGTTCCAAAACTACGTAGCAGCACAAACTCACATTTTTTAAAATGGAACGTACTATATTTTGTTCAAGAATCGAAAAGATCTCACCGAGAGCGTTACAAAAATATAGCATTCTAATATATTATATGGGTGTTTTAAAAAGATATGGCCAATTATTGATAAAAAAGACCTCCTCTTTAACACTCTGTTAAACAGTAAATCAAAATAAATCAACAGGTCTTTGTATTCAATTGTCATTCACATATCATAGGCTGTGCTCAGCAGTATCAATTACTTTTTATATCTGTGGCTTCTTCAATACAGGGTGAAACAAAACGCAAATCAAGCAATATCTCAAAAGTTTTAAATGAATTACCCTATAAGTCTTTTCTAGCGATGAAGAAATTCCGTCAAAGATACAAACACTAATGGATAAGTGATTGGAATTCAAGATAATGTGGGTACTCATAAATAACAAGATTAGCGTTTTTGAAAATATTGTAATGGATAACGTAATCAGAATGAAGTATCTGAATTCAATAGTACGATTTACATGTATATTAATCTTTTGAGATTTTCTATGATATCGATGTAATTCAAATTTAATGAATAAACTTTCAAACTGAAATTGTATATAGTGATTGGAAAAACTCGAGTTTCTTAAATTTTTTTGCATTTTCTGGAAGCATTTACTATAGTAATGTATATTTTTTCAAACTCTCAGAAAGTAGAGATTTCAACGAACATAAAGGCCACCGACTTTTTGAAAAAAGCTGATATCTTGACGATAGAATTTTCCATTGAAAATTGGGATGCTTTTTTGATATTAACGACCTAGAAACGCGAAAGGTACTTGAAGAAAGACTTTTTTTTTAGTAGATGTCAATGTAATATTGTATCAGTATTTCTTAGGTTAAAAATTGAAACAGATGTATGGTTACGTTACGAGCGCATTTGCTTTATACTTCTTTTTGATTAATCACGTATCTCCGTTACGTTACGTATACGGATAAGGATAAGTGATCTATTTGAAGAACTGCTTCAAGTCCCCATTTAGTAAAGACGATAAAGCTACGTCAATTGGCATTAACTTCATTATTACGTGGGTATTATAAAACTATTTCGACATAACTGAAAATTCATTCTTAGAATGACGTCACATGCTATAGATAACTTAAAAATGGCGTAGTTAACTGTGTCAGGTGGAAGAGATATCAAGTAAAGTTAACTTTTTGGGAAAACCAGGTTTTCGTGATTTGATAGCTGCTTTGTTCTGTGGGTTCAGTTAACAATTTGGATTTTTATTGATTAATTCACCAATTATTCAATTAATTATATTGTAATCACGATACACATACGTGTATCGTGATTGTAATCATTTTAATTGTTTTCATAATGTTTTCTTTGAATTTGGCAATGTTAGCAAAAGATATCCAAGATATTTTCAAGGAACTAGTTTATGGCTAGTTTATCCATTCAGACTATCAAATTTAGGAACAAATGAAATGAAAATTCAACCCCGAGCACAAAATAACAAATACACCAAACAGACAAATCAAAACTGGACCATATAACTAAAGTCAAAATGCCAAAACTCCAGGACATACAGAATATTTGTCCATGCTCCAGGATATCCTTCCTTTCATATTTCTTCTTTTCATTTTAAAAATGAAACTTCTATGAAACTGACATTTTAAAAGCTGAAGTACACTTGACTGTGATACTCAGTGATACCTCAAAGGCTTGTGCAGTAACAAATTTCAAATGTGAAAAATATTTTAGAAGTAAGAAATTCTCCAAAAACTAATCTATAGCTGGAATGAATAAATATTTTGTCCGGAAACACTGAAAAAGTATTCCAAAAACCAGAAGGATCTTTGCAATTCAATCATAATGGAAGTAAGAAAATATAAATTCTCCACTCCTACAATATTTTATGTCCATACCTATGTAAAATTATATTCATTGAATGAGTGGATTACATGAAAAAAAATGAATTTGATTTGCCCTATAGCTGGTCCACCTTTTTAAATCACCCGTCATCATATATTGGAGGGATTCTGCTCCTTATCGAGTGTACATTTGGATTTGCCGACCATACGCAACACACACTCAACAACATCATTCTAGAACTATCGAAGACAGTCTTTACCTGTAACATCGTTTTCTTAAAATATTTAGATTTGTTCATTATTATTGACCCAGGTTAATACTAGAAGAAATTATTGAGCACTTATAGAGTAATCAACTCCTCAGTTGTAATCAGTGTAAAATTTGTGATGGACCAAAAATTACTGATGATATGAAAAGTACGTTTAAAATCTATGTCAGTCAGACGACGCCGACGGGGTGAACACTTCATGTGGTGCGTTTGTGAACGCTGTGGTGTAAAGTGTGGTGAAAATATAAAATGTTTCATAAACGCTCACATTGTACCCAAGTACAACTCCCACATTGAAGGTGTTGAACGCAATACCGCTGTAATTTGTTTCCCCTTCAATTGCGCATTTGCTCAAACATTGTTCAAAGTTTAAAGTAAAACATAACCCAAATTCTGTGAAATTGTTGATGTGATCGTATAATTGGTTCCGTTCATTCGTTGCACTTGATATTGGCGATTTGGTGATTATTGACCATTAAAAGCCCCAGCGAAATTCCCGTATGAGACGACCATGACTGTAAGTAATCGAGAATAAGCTCAGACTGCCATCCCCTCCCCTCACCACTAGCAGAGAACATTCCAGAGACTACGAGAACATTCCAGAGACTCGTCACTAGAGGTCTAGTCTATCTAGCGCGACAAGAACATTCTAATAATCTACCCTTGCGATATAAGTACGTGAAGATCGCTTCACAAGAGTCAGTCATCAGATAGTTGAGACATAGTCACATAGATGGACAGCTAGTGCTTATATTGAAGGAAAGCGATCAATAAAGTGTTTATTCAGTGACGTTTATATAAATTAGTGTAGTTAGTTAGTTTAGTGTATAATATAAATTAGTAAATTGAGGACAGTACATATAAATTTGTAAATATAAATTGGGTGGTTGTAAATATAAATTGAAATAAACGTTACATAATGAAATTTTTCCCACGTTCGGGAGTAGAAATCAGTTTCTATGACATCAAAATTGAAACAGATGTATTGCTTATTGTGGTATTTACAGCCTGAATTGAACAAACTTCAAACTAAGTCAAACTAACACCTTGATTTGACAATTCTTTTTTTTTATTGGTGAACCTTTTTACCCATTTAAAGCACGCCCCAGCGTGTTTAAAACGAACTTTAAAACACGCGCGTGTTTTAAAGTTACCATGGCAACATCAACATTTCGAGAAATTATTGATCTGACAGGAGTACTTTGTAACGTCAAAACCTTTATTCGAACAATATTTTTTTACAATTTTACATAAGAAAATGGAAATTACAATTAGTATTATTTGATATATCAATATTTCGATTCCCTAAAGCGGTGGAAATGGTATTTAAATTAATACCATTACCATTCTCAGAACTCAATAAGGTCGAACTTCCATCAATGGCGTTCCCAATAATGTTGGAAACATTATTCTTATTGCTAATGCTCTCTTCAATGTAACCAGTCGCCACAGCTGCCGATTTCCATTCTACTTGTCGTTGTATTTGATCTATGGTCATGCCACTATTTGCCATAATGGTAGCGGACGTCCGTCGAAAAGCATGTCCCGTGTATTTCTCAAGATCATCCAATTTAAGGTAACGTGCAATTTTCAAAGGACATGATCCAAATGTATTAATACCAACCACTTGATTGGTACATTTCCCCTTATCATATCGTAAGAATACCCTGTCTGTACTCACATTTTTGGGGCACAATGATAAATACTGCTTCACCAAACGCACATAACTAATTGCTTCACTGTCGACTACAGTAAAACGTCGAGCCTTCATTGTCTTGGACGGTCGGATAGTAATAATTGAAACGCTTCCTTCTTCTTTGATATCATATAAGCGCAAATCGCATAATGCTTCTATGAAAAACTTCCGCAAATCATCTTCATTGAATACATATGCCTTCTTAGCTACATCATTTTTACTAATTGTCTTCATGAATGCATGCACTTTTACAAATGATTTTATATCGACTCCTTTGTTTAACTTCAACAAATATTGCAATTTGGAATGGATAGCCCACATTGTCGACGCCTTGTACTGCTCCGACATTTTCTGAAGGTAAGCAAACACAACTCGTTCATCTATATCTGTGACGTTTTGCTCTTCCATCCATTTGATAAACTTGTCATATTTTTTTTTATACACACCACAAGATTTTTGCGGTATCAACCGCGATTCTGCCTTACTACTTAAAAAATCGATATTACTGGTAGAATTCATTTTCATGCACTGCGGTGACAACCATGTGACAACAATAAAGCTGGATTTATAAACTTTGCGTTCGCCGTTAACGTTGGCGTTCGCGCTAGCGTCCCTAATTAAATGTACAAAAACTCCTAAGTTTTTCCCATTTCCATGACAACGCAAGGTATACTGATGTAGCACGATTTTACATTGTTTGGTCTCTTTTCCATTTTTTGTTGTTGTAGTAGTAATAGATTCCAGTAATTGTAATTTCAAAGTGCACCAATAAAAAAAATAGCGTAAAGTATTCGTGGATAACTGGTCTTTAAAACACTTGCTCTATTTCGAGCGTGTTTTGAAGACCTTTATATCCACTTATACTTTAATATACTATTTGTTTGTTTATTTTGTAGTTTAACAATAACTCAACGACTACTAAATAAATGCTTAAATACGAATACAATAATTCTGGTGCTACTTACCTCAAAATGACAAAATATGTGTTTTTGAGTTAATGAGACCGTGGAAAATAGAATTATACCATTCGGGAGAAATGCTATTTTGTCCTCGATGCATTGTGGCCCTCGGACTTCAAATTGCACCTCTGCCAAAATAACGACCTTATAGTATAATGTTCTATTACTACGTAGTACTCTGTAATGAATAACATTCGTATTGTCAAGGTTGTATCATCTATTAATGACTAGTCTGACAACAAATATTGTGAGATAAGGAATGATTATTTATGTTCATCTTTGTTCGTATTTTTTCTATAAAAGATAATAAGAGGTATGAAATAATGAAATTTATATATAATCTTTTCTGTATTTACAATTGATATAATTGATTTTGTTAATATCTGTTTGCAGATAATACTTTGTTATTTTGAATTAAGTACTCCAAAAATGATTATTAACATCTTCAAGACCCTCGATTCATCGAACATAAGTATGATATAATTTTAAAATCGATAATTATTATTCTACCAATCACAAAAAAAATTGATGAGAGGTGTGTTCCAAGAGTTCGTGAAAAAGCTTGAAAGATAGTACAGGAACTTGGAATAATGGATGAATTTTATATTGAAATAAATAAATAGATAGATAGTTCACTTAGCAATAAAACCGTCACATCAAAAGTATTCATACTGTATTCATTTCAAAACTTACCACTCCTGTAACACAAAAACCTTAATACATGCAATATTCGCCGGGACAGGTCAATTTTTGTTTTTAGGGGGAACTTTTATGACGGTTTCAATATTTCCAACTCTGTAACCCCTAGCAACAACAGTTTAAACAATCCGGATAAATATGTGATGCGGAACCATAGACATATAAAATACAATAGACAGAGTTGTTTACAGAATGTGTATGTGCCAACATTAATTCTTACTTTACAACAAATTATTTTGTAGTAATGCAGCGTTGCCAGATGAATAATGTGGAATTATTTTTAGAAATTTATGTTCAATACTATTATTTGATATTTCTCTACAAACTAAATATATTTTTGCATACATATATTTTTGTCTATAAATATGTGTTGTTATTTGTTGTGTGCTGAATTTGAATCTATTAAATTTTATTTTACATACTACAAGGTAGTATAATTTTCTGCTCATCTTTTAAAATTTTGCGAAGTCCGGCAACGCTGCTAACAAACTACCCCAACAAGCCGCCGCCATATTCCAATATCATTTCATTGATAATCTAAGTGGCGAGTACTGTGTTTTTGATTTGTTTGCGTGTATTTCAACCAATTTTGTATTTATTAGTGAATCAGAGGTGTTAAAAAAATTAAAACTATGGTGAGACAGTGTGTGGTGTGCCGGAAAATCGATTATTTGAATCCTAACCTATCTTTTCACTGGTAAGTTGTAGTAAATAAGTTAGTCATAGGCGGGTGTGAATCCTTTTTTACTCAATATCTAAAGTTATTCTTATAAAATCTGAATTGGCTTGATAAAGAGAAAATTGGGTGAAATTACCACTCACATACTTCTCACTCTCAGCTCCAAGATAATAAAAAATACGGAAATTTAATAAAAGCATCTACATTAATATTAGATATATGCAAAGGAGCAGAAAAATACTTTAGATTTTTCAATAAAACCACTGGTATATTTAATAAAAACATCAAACAACTGACTACTATATTAACAGTAAATACACTGAAACAATTATCAGCAAGCTTATATGTATTATTTTCTAATTATTTTTATTTCATAAACCTCAAGAATTTGTATCACCTAAACAATATACATCACTTTTACTCACAATTATGAAGTTGTTTTAATAATGAAAATGTGTACCTTGGAGTAGTAAATATTTCAATGTAATAGTAAAATAAATTAATTTTTTTTTATTAGTAACAACAAATTCCAGATATTTATACTAATTTTTGTCGACAGTTGTTTATCAATTATTAATTTTGAAAATTGAAAATATTGTGAAAGAATTCCCGAATTGAGTCTATTCAATCGATCGCCCATCTCATTTCTCCGTCTATGGTGCCAACAGAGTGCAATTTTGCGAAATAATGACAGAACGAATTAAAAATTCACCCTGCTGAAAAATTTTCCTATGACTGTTGAGAAATGGACCCTTTTTTTATAACTTTTTATCGAGTAATTTGATGCATTACACAAAAAAAGCCACGCCATGGCCAATCATCGTCAAAGAATGCCATTACACACGACTATGTTCAGTGCAATGTTTGAATCAGACTCGCATGAAATGTCATGATTTGACTTTGACGGTATACCTACCTACCGTAGGTGATTTACTGCTGACTTTTTGTTAGAATGGATACGGAAAGTGGAAACGAATTTAAGTGCACTACACGATTTCCTGAACAACAGGATGGATGCGGCACAAAAAATTGTGGACTCAATAATTGGACGTTGATCTTCAAATCCGAGGTCTGAAAACATCGAAACTAATACTATAGTTATTTGTTTAACTAGGCAGCAAAGTAGTAGATTGACTGCCGAGGCTCGCTACGCTCCGCTATGAATTCAGCCAAGGCAGTCAATCTACTTTGCTGCCAAGTTGAACATATAATTTTTTCTCCGATTGTTCATGGGGATATTGTATTTACAAATTATCACAATTCCCACAATCTCTTTATTTTAGTTGGTTGCTATGGAAATGTATAATCACAGGCAGGAAAAGTAATACTTTGCTGATTGATATCAGTCAGCAAAATTAATATTTGCTGCCAATCGGAGAAAAAAGTAATAATAGTTAAATTTGGAATTTTCCTCCGCTCTCCGTATAAATATTTCTAATTGCGCAGATTTTAATATAGTAAACAATAAATGAGTATCCATCATAGCTTTAAAAAAAAATTATTTGATATAAAACATTAAGTTTCTTCAATAAAATATTCTTTAAATATCTCGTTCGTTTCAATTGAATGGTGAACACTCAGTCATACAAAAAGTATAGTATTCTACTTCCGTGTAATGGTTATCACTTACTAGAATGATTACACGCTCGTTGATTGATATACTATTTTTCAACTGAGTGGTTTGTGATCCATAATTTTATCAAATCTCTCCCTATTTTTAAAACGAATGCATCGCTGTATTGACAATGGAAGGGGCTTCTGAACTATATACATATAACAAGTGAGTTATTTGTATTCGAGATTTCAAAGTTGGGGTTGCTAGGGGTTAAAGGGATGAAAATATTAAAACCACTTGGCCGTCAAAAAAGTTCTCCGGAAAAACAAAAGTTGACCTGTCCTGGCGAATATTGCAGGGTATTGGAGTGATGTTCTTTCCACTTTCATAACCCATTCGCTGTTTGTGGGATCTAATTTTGTTTACGACATTTCCCAGTCAGTAGTTCATGAAAATTGGCTTTGAAATCATCCTTACAGTTGTGAAGAGAGCATCCACAAATGGATAAACAACCAGGCGTTGCGCTGGTGGTATACAGAGCCCCTGGACCAGAGAGTGTGATCATAGCTCATCTGCAGCTGAGGTGAAGACATTTCAATAACTTTGTAAACTCTTGAGAGCATTTTAAGCAGCATCTGATGTCGAAAATTGGAGTTGTCCTAGGAAATCAAGAGATAACTCCCAGAGCATTTCATAGTATAGAAGGATTTTCCAACCATACATTCTTCAACTCCATGATAGCAGCTGCTGCAAGGCAGACTCATTTGTTCGCACTGGCGAAATCATTGAAGCCACTCTACCTGCCCCTTATATTCCAAATCGTCAACAACTGGTAATAAACAAACACAACTATGGAAGAAATATTAACCTAACCGAGCCAAATAACTTAAGTCATCCAATTCCTTGGAAAAAAAGTCTACTGAACAAAATTCAAGTACTCTCTATCTAATCTCACATATATGAAACTAAATAACATATACATAAGATTAGTGTGGGTACCGGGACCTAACGTTATTACTGGAAATGAACAAGCTGATGAACTAACGAGGAGAGGTTCAGCAACAGCATATGCTGGACCAGAACCAACTCTAGGACCACAAAGAAAATAGTCCAAGAGGAAATACAAAAATAGGTACAAAGCCAATATACCGGGTGGTGACTCGACCTTAGGACCATAGGATTTTAACATGGGAAATCAGAAAATCCTAAATATTTGTTCCCCAGCAAAAGAGAACCTAATGAAATTTTGTGTGGACGTGGAGAAGATTATTTCTGACAATATTGTCATAAAATAATCAATGTTTAATAGCAAATAAGTTTAAAAATTAAGAAAATAAATTTAAAAAAACAAACTGTCATTGAAATAGTAAAATATGACAATCGCAGTAGAAATCGGTTTTAGCGCGGAGATATGAGCGGTTGGTTTCTACGCGGATGTCCCGGGTTCGAAACTTGCATGAAAACTTTGTTTTATTCTTAATAAAATTTTGTTTTTTATAGTTTTTTGAATAAAATAATTTTATAAGTTGTTAAAATTTCAAAACGATAATAGTTATTTATGCAACAAGTGCAAAAAGTGAGTGTTTTTTGCACGCGACGTGAAATTGTCCAACGAGGTCTTTAGGCCGAGTTGGACAACACGTCAAGTGCAAAAAACACGTTTTGCAAGAGTTGCATACAATATTTTTTCTAAATTCATGCAAAAATTGGAAAATTAGAATATAATATGTCAAGAACCTAACCTAACCTAATTAAACTCAACTCGTTCTTCTTTTTTGTATCTTCATGGCCTCCACCTTGTCAGTACTCAATCATAGCTGGTTCTCGCCTTGACCATTTAAATTTTAAATAATTAAAGATTTTTGCAATAATTGTAACTCGTTGAGACTAAGTAGTGAAATATACATATATTATTGTTGTATTAAAGCAGGATCAGATACTTGCTATGGATTTTTATTCAATTTAAATGTTTATGTTTGTCATTAATCATCACAAAACTGACACAAGAATGACAGATGAGTGCAATGAAGTACCACTTTTTCCATTAAATGTGGTTCACAAAAGTGTTGTTTTTTGCATGAATGTAGAAAAAATAAGTTTAGTACAATATTATTGTAATATTGACAGCTAGATTATCAATTTGATTTTTCTTTATTTCATGACATTGCTACAATTCAAATCGTTAGCTGTCCACACAAAATTTTATTAGGTTCTCTTTTGCTGGGAAGCAAATATTTAGGATCTTCTGATTTCCCATGTTAAAATCCTATGGTCCTAAGGTCGAGTCACCACTCGGTAGACTTCATTGGAGGAACATTCCAAAGCAGGAACACAGTAAAACCTTCAAAGGAGACACATGTGTAAAGCGGGCCGAAGAACTACTGAATGTTATGTTACGCGAGTGCCCCAGCGAAATTCCCGCATGAGACGACTATGATTACCTGCCCTGCGTCCCCTCAGCCCTGCGTCCCATCAAGCTAAGTAACCGATAACATTCCAGAGATTTCGACGATGATCGAGACTACGGGCCGACGAGAACAGTCCAGAAACTCGTCGCGACAAAACATCGGGGGTCTTCTAGAAATCTACATTTCAGATATAAATATAAGCATCGCCGCACAGGGCGAAGAAGAACAGTTAAACAGTTAACAGTGAACAGTCAACAATAATCAGATAGTTGAGACGTAGTCGCATAAATGGACACTGTAGTGCTTATACTAAAGACAAACCGATCAATAAAGTGTTAAACAGTGACGTTCATATAAATTAGTGTAGTTAGTTAGTTAAGTGTTTAATATAAATTAGTAAATTAAGGACCGTACATATAAATTTGTAAATATAAATTAATTAGTTGTAAATATAAATTAAAATAAACGTTACATTGGTGTCAGAAGTGGGATTAAAAATAAATATACAGGGAGATGGCAAAGAAACTTTGTGAATTAAAAGTGTCAGAACTTCGAAGAGAGTTGGAGGATTACGAATTGGACACAAGCGGGACCAAGTCGGTGTTAGTGGATAGACTGAAAAATGCTATGATTAACAATGGATTGGACCCGGAAACGTCTGAATTCACCGACGAAGCGTCCGCCTCTATAACCTCCTCAATAAAAAATGAATTCTCGTCGATGAAAAACGAATTGTCTTCGATGGAAAATAAAATGTCGAACATGGAAAATAAAATTTCGAAAGATATAAAAAACGAAATGTCTTCAATGGAAAACAAAATGTCGGACATGAAAAATGAAATTTCGACAGATATAAGAAATGAAATTCCATCTATGGAAAGTAAACTTTCGTCTGACATAGAAAATAAAATGTTGGACATGAAAAACGAAATCTCATCCATGGAAAGTAAACTTTCGGAAGACATAGAAAATGAAATTACGGCCATGAAAACTGATATTTCTACCGTAGAAGAAAAGATTAAAAGAATGGAGCAAGAAATGAAACAAAAAATGGAGGAAATCGAAAAGAAGACTAGTAATAGCTCGTATATCACAACTAGGCAAGACCATAACACCGGCGAACTGCCAGAGAAAGTGGAGTTGAAACCGAAAATAGAAAACGATATCAACAGTCGAGTGAAACTGCCAACTTTCGATGGAAAAACGTCATGGCCGAACTATCTTAAACAATTCGAGGCCGCATCAAAGGCGAACAACTGGAGTGAAAAGGAAAAAGCGTTGAATTTAACTCTTGCCCTGAGAGGAGACGCCATGGATATCCTTCAGACCATTCCAGTAGAAGAGACTGATGATTTTGAACAACTTAAAAAAAGATTAAACATGAGATATGGCCTGGAACACCTGGAGCATCTGTACCAGTCGCAGTTGAAAAACCGCAAACAAAAACGCGACGAAACTCTGCAAGAGTTCGAAGCGGATATTGCTAGGGAATATTTAGGGATACAGGCATTTATCGATGGAGTTCGTGACCACGAAATGCAGAGAACTTCACGCTTGGCTCGGCATAAGACACTGATCGACCTACTCTGCAGCTGGGAGATACTGGAATTGTGGAGAAATGGGACATGTACGCAGTTCGAGCAAGTAACCGAGAACTGCTTCCAGCCAAGACACCCAGCAGAAAAACTGGACTAGGAAGGGTCGATCTTCAGAGAGCAGCTTTTACCCAAAGACCTTGCAAAGAATCTCTCGTCCTGATAGCCGTTCTAAAATGGAAAAACGTCATGGCCGAACTATCTTAAACAATTCGAGGCGGCATCAGAGGCAAACAACTGGAGTAAGAAGGAAAAAGCGTTAAATTTAACTCGTGCCCTCAGAGAAGACGCGAAGGATATCCTCCAGACCATTTCAGAGAAAAAAACCGAAGATTTTGAACAACTCGAAAAGCAATTGAACACGAGATGGCCTGGAACTCCTGGAGGATCTGTATCAGTCGCAGCTGAAAAGCAGAAACTTTGTGCGAATTCGAAGAAGACATTGCGAGGTTGGTGCGGTTTGCCTATCCATCGGCACCGGAGACTGTCAGGGAATGTTTAGGGGTACAGGCATTCATCGACGGAGTTCGTGACAACGAAATGCAGAGAACTCTACGCTTGGCTCGACATAAGACACTGGTCGACGTACTCTCTGCAGCCCTGGAGTACGAAGCTGCTACACAGGCTTCCGGAGTATACAGTAAGGTGAGGGCTGTAGCAGACGAAGAAGTGGAGAACAAGCTCGACCAGCTTGTCAACATGATAAAAAGCATTTCAAATGGAAAGCCGAAAGCTGTGAGATGCTGGAATTGTGGAAAAATGGGACATATACGCAGTTCGTGCAAGCGACCAAGAACTGCTACAAACAAAGACGACCAGTAGGAAAACTAGAAAGGGTCGGCCATCAGAGGGCAGCTTCGACCCGAAGATCTTCCAAAGACCCTCTCATTCTAATAGCCTCTCTGAAATGTCGCGATGATAGTGTATACGTGGATGGTGAAATAAATGGAAGGAAGTATACACTATTGGTGGACACTGGAGCAACGAGGACTTACATTCGCCCCGAGACTGTCAACACCCGAAAAAGACTGTTACCGACCAGACTGCGACTCAAGACTGCTACAGGTGAAAGCACCAACGTCCATGGAGAACTACCAGTGCAATTGGGAATTGGCACAGAGAAGTTCACCCACACTGTCGTTGTCGCTGATATCGAAGAGGACATAATATTCGGAATGGACGTTATGAACCTACATGGCTTCCAGCTGGATTTCAAGAACCGAGTGATTAGAGTAGGTTCTGAGGAAGTATTCCTTCACCCACATGAGGATAAGACTGTTCAGGTAGCCGTACGGGAGGATACGGTTGTACCCGCAAGGAGTGAATTTTTCACTGTGGCAAGGCTACAAGGAACCGTCGAAGAAGGAACACCGGTCATGATGGAACCATGGAATCACGATAAAGAGGTTGGTCGAGGAATCCTGGTTGGAAAAGGGTTAATCATGGCTGCCGAAGAGATACTTGTACGCATTATAAATGTTAATGACCATCCCGTAACTATAAAAAAAGAGACCAAAATTGGAACTTGCGTACCAGTGGCGTCAGTAATTCATCAAACTACAAGCTCTAACGACGCCAATAATAAATTTGAACAAATGATAGCAGTGGCTGGACAATCCCTTAGCCGACAAGAGAAGAAAAAAATCAGGGAACTCTTGCTGCAATATCGTTCTCTTTTTGTACCAAAAGGAGGGGAGGCAGGAAGAACATCTGCTGTCAAACATAAAATTGACACCGGCGACGCTAAACCGATAAGACAATCGGCACGACGGCTACCACAGGCGAAAAGAGAGGAAGCGGAGAGAATTGTTCGTGAGATGGAAGAGGAAAAGGTAATAGAACCTTCTACCAGTTCTTGGGCCTCTCCGGTAGTTCTGGTAAAGAAGAAGGATGGAACCACGAGGTTCTGCGTGGACTACCGGCAGTTGAACAATGTTACCAAGAAAGATAGTTATCCGCTGCCAAGAATCGACGACACTCTGGATACGCTAGTCGGTAGCAAATTGTTTTCTACCTTGGACTTGAAGTCTGGATATTGGCAGGTAGAAATGGATCCAGCCGATAAAGAAAAGACAGCGTTTACTACTGGATCTGGGCTATGGCATTTCACCGTTATGCCATTTGGGCTGTGCAATGCCCCCGCAACGTTCGAAAGATTGATGGAAAACGTATTGCGAGGGTTGTCCTGGAAGACCTGCTTAGTATACCTTGATGACATCATAGTCTTGGGAAGGACATTCGAAGACCATCGGAAGAATTTGGAAGATGTCTTCAAAAGGCTGCAAGCTGCCCAACTGATGCTCAACCCCATGAAATGTCAACTATTTCAAAGCAAAGTCAATTACCTAGGCCATGTAGTCAGCAAGGATGGTGTAGCTGTAGACGAAGAAAAAGTTGCTGCTGTACGAAAGTGGCCAAGACCTACCGACAAGCACCAAGTTAGAAGCTTCCTTGGACTCTGTACATATTACAGACGATTTATAAAGAAGTTTGCAGATATCGCTAAGCCTTTGACACGACTTACAGAGGAAGCTAGGGAGTTTCGCTGGGACGAAGATTGCGAAACTTCGTTTGAAACCTTGAAGAAGCATTTGACTTCTGCACCCATACTCGGCTATCCACTACCAGAGGGAGAATTCATATTAGATACTGATGCTAGCAACGTTGGAATTGGAGGAGTGCTATCGCAGATTCAAGGAGGACAAGAGAAAGTTCTGGGATATTTTAGCAAAGTCCTTTCCAAACCAGAACAAAACTACTGCGTCACAAGAAGAGAGCTCCTGGCAGTAGTGAAGTCCGTGGAGCACTTCTATCAGTATCTGTATGGAAAGAAATTTGTAATCAGAACCGATCATGCAGCACTTAAGTGGCTTATGCAATTCAAGAACCCTGAAGGTCAAATCGCCAGATGGATAGAGCGGCTACAAGAATATAATTTCACTATCGAGCATAGAGCCGGAATAAGCCACCGAAATGCAGACACCCTGTCAAGAAGACCATGTTCTGCAGAATGCTCCCATTGCAGTAAAACAGAAGCTAAGGAAGCTGCGATTCGAAGAACCACGGTGACCAGCGACGAATGGACACCAGAAAAGCTGCAAGAGGAACAAGAGAACGATCCCGACTTGAAGAAAATCCGACATTGGAAAGAGGAAAACTGTCGACCTACTTGGCAGGAGATTTCAAGATACTCGCCAACGATGAAATCGTATTGGGCCCAGTGGGACTCGCTGGTTCTGGAAAACGGTTTGCTACAGCGAGTAATCGAGAACGATGATGGTTCCGGAAGTAGAAGACAGTTGGTGATTCCAAGATCAAGGGTAGTAGCAGTACTGCAGAAATTACACGACAGTTCATCAGGAGGACATCTAGGTGTGAAGAAGACCCTCCAGAGGGTGCGAGAACGGTTTTACTGGATGCACAGTTCCTAAGATGTTAAAGACTGGTGTAAGAAATGCACTACCTGTGCCACGGCCAATGGACCGCACGGGAGAAGAAAGGCTCCTATGAAGCAGTACAATTACGGAAGCCCTTTTGAACGCATTGCCCTGGATATTGCCGGACCGTTTCCACCGACAGCAGATGGCAGCAGGTACATTTTGGTGGTGATGGACTATTTCACAAAGTGGGTGGAAGCGTATGCCATTCCAAACCAAGAAGCCGCAACTGTTGCCGACGTGCTTGTTAAGGAGTTCATTTGCCGATATGGAGTGCCCCTGGAAATACACAGCGACCAGGGCAGAAACTTCGAAAGCCAGCTGTTTCAGGAAGTTTGTGATAAGCTCGGCATGAAGAAAACGAGAACTACTGCTCTACATCCACAGTCGGACGGAATGGTTGAGCGAATGAACAGAACTCTTGGCAAATATTTGTCCAAAGTAGTATCTAACCATCAGCGAGATTGGGACCAGTATCTCTCGCTATTTGCGATGGCCTACAGATCCGCCATCAATGAGTCTACCGGCCAAACACCAGCAAAAGTTCTGTTCGGACGCGAAATGAGATTACCCTGCGACCTTGAATTTGGATGCCGACCCGGAGAAGACATAGCTGGTGAAGATTACGTAACCCAGTTGAGAAAACGAATGGACGACATACACGAGTTGGTTCGATCGAATCTCCAGATCGCTAGCGATAGGATGAAGAAAAGGTACGATACGCAAGCTACAGAGGGAGGTTTCCACGAAGGAGACAAAGTCTGGCTGCATAACCCAAGAAGACAAAAGGGTTTTTCTCCAAAGTTGCAGAAAGCTTGGGACGGTCCGTACCTTGTAAATAAAAGAATCAACGACGTCATTCATCGCATCACCAAGATCCCAAACGGAAAGCCAAAGGTGGTACACCGTAATCGATTAGCGCCATTCGAGGGTGACCACGATGAGGAAATAAGACAACTCCAAGAAGAAGCCGATCCTGCTTTTGTAGAGTTCATGGGTGCTTATGGTGGTACCGGAAAAGCAAGATACGGCGTCACCACGGAGAAACGACAAGATCTGCTCACCGTGCCAGAGGAATACTCACTGGCAATAAACATCCCTGCCAGCATAACCGATGCGCGTGGATTGCCATCTCTGTTAATAAAGAAGAGTGGCGCACGAAGTTTGGAAAACCAGTTACCAGTACCAGGTAAAGCTTTGAAGGTACAAAATGGCACCCGTTACAATTTCCACCTAGTGACGAGAAACACCTTCGACGAAAGACCAACGTACGAGAATGTCTGGGAAGCTTTACTTAGCTTGAGGGAGCATGTGCTTGGATTGAACGTGCATAGGCTAGCCATGCCCAAGATTGAATGTAGGCATTTGGATTGGCGAATAATCCGTAACATGGTAGAAGTAATCTTCCGAGACACCGAAGTGCAGGTACTTGTCTGCGGACATTCCCAGGAGGCACAGTCAACGGAGAAGACGGTCGCATGTTACTTCCATGCAACTGGAAAATGTAACAAGGGAACCAGTTGCCGATACAGTCATCTCGTCTCGATTTCCTAGTTAGTTCCAGGAGGAACTGTCTCTTAAGGAGGGGGCAATGTTACGCGAGTGCCCCAGCGAAATTCCCGCATGAGACGACTATGATTACCTGCCCTGCGTCCCCTCAGCCCTGCGTCCCATCAAGCTAAGTAACCGATAACATTCCAGAAATTTCGACGATGATCGAGACTACGGGCCGACGAGAACAGTCCAGAAACTCGTGGCGACAAAACATCGGGGGTCTTCTAGAAATCTACATTTCAGATATAAATATAAGCATCGCCGCACAGGGCGAAGAAGAACAGTTAAACAGTTAACAGTGAACAGTCAACAATAATCAGATAGTTGAGACGTAGTCGCATAGATGGACACTGTAGTGCTTATACTAAAGACAAACCGATCAATAAAGTGTTAAACAGTGACGTTCATATAAATTAGTGTAGTTAGTTAGTTAAGTGTTTAATATAAATTAGTAAATTAAGGACCGTACATATAAATTTGTAAATATAAATTAATTAGTTGTAAATATAAATTAAAATAAACGTTACAGTTAGTAGGAATAAGCTGAGAATTATTACAGGATATCTAGCGGGTCATATCTCGGTAAAAGGTCACCTGCATAAAACAGGATTATACAACGGAAACCTTAGCTGCAGAATTTGTGGCATGGAGACCGAGACCGTAATCCATATCTTATCTGACTATGAGGCACTGACCTCGAGAAGACTACCAATTTGCGGAGAAGCCAATCTGCCACATGAAGTATATAGCACACATCCAATGGACCTATATCGTCAACTCGAAGTAACGAGGATAACTCCTCCTCCTCCCTACTCTGCAGATACAGATGGACAATATAGAAAAATGTTATCATAAAAAGTTAATGAGAATTGGAAACTACATACAAAAACGCAATTGCATACATTTACATTGAAATAATGGGTTTTAGGCTTGTAATATTGTTTATATTTTCTTAATAACGCTACCATATATGGGTAACATTCTTACTGTCAAACATGTTATCACACTTTCACTAGTTTGTCAGCGCATCCTAGATTACACGTAACGACGTAACTACAGTAAAATTTACATTGTTATTAAATCCAGAAATACATGAAAAAATACATTTTTCCAATATAAATGGATATAATTGAACGTAGTTTTCAATTCTGATCAAGTTTTACTCATAACATTCTGCTATATTGTCGAATTAAAAGGTACCTACTTCACTCTTCAGTGAAGTTAATATTTTTTGAGAAACTTCGTGTAACACTAAAAAAATTTATATCTGATAATTGTATTTCAGATTTTAGAACATGCAGAACTTTTTATGATATACTTTAAGTTTAAATATAATGTAGATTTAACAAATTAAAATTGTTTGATTTCATCATTTGGTATGGATCTACATCAAGTAAAAGTCTCATCTATTCAAGCAAGATTGAAGCATGTTCAAGTAGTTAATTATCTGATATCCAAGTTGATTCAAATATCTTAAATTTTTTTAATCTCTCAGAAAGCATCATCATGATATACACAAATACCAAATAATATTACAATGAATATCATATGATTCTAATCAAGTACTGATAAAAATGTTACATAAATTTCAGCAGTAGGAAAAATATAATCATTTTCGTTGATTCTGACGCTATCGATCAACATGTCTTTGATCGATTTCGAAGACCTCTTGTCAAAAAACTTCGGTGCGAACAAAAAAATCATCAGTACTAACATAACAAATTTGGTAGAACTCGGAGAAAACTTCGGAGGTGAATTATTGAAGCTTGAAATAAGTGTAGAAGATGAAACTACCAAAAAGACTGAGATATTACACGCTGTAGCCAAGAAGATTCCGGAACTGGAACTCTTTCAAAAACTATTCAATATTCAAGTAACGTTTAAAAGTGAAATATATTTCTATGAAAAATTAGTACCAATTTTCAAGCAATTCCAAAAACAGCATAACGTTCCAGAAGTTTTGGACTGTTTTGCCGAAATATATGGAAGTCGTTGGAATTTGAATGGGTCTGATGTAGTGGATAGAGATGCGGTATTGATACTCGAAAATTTGATAATTTCAGGTAATAATACATAATTATTAATATTTTAACATCAAAGCACTCTCATTAAACCTTAGAAATGATCGTTTCCTGAATCTGATTAACGCCTAAGCATCAAAATAACAACATAACTTCACCCCAATTATTATTCACTTATCTTTGCTTTCAATTCAATTTGATAGACCTTACTGGTTTCATCCATTTGTCCACGACTATTTGATAATTTTAACATTTTACGTGAGCTTCTTTGAGTATAATGACGTACAGGGTGTCAAAAATTGGTGTGTTTTGCAGTAAAATGAAAAAGATATAAGAACATCAACTCCAAGAGTTCATCCATATCTCAAATGTGATTTTTGAAAACTAAAGTAGGTTCATTAAAACTCGAAGTCCAAACCACAAAATTTTAATCTTGTCCGAAAAGAGGGACAAAAGGTGCTACTAGTTTCGGTAAAATATTACCATCATCAGACTACAAAAAAGGTTATAAAGGTACAATTAGAAATAAAGATCACACAGAAACGTGTCAAATCTCATACAGAGCGAACAAAACACAAAATAGTGTAATATTCATAGCTAAGATATAAATCTAGCAAATGAAAATCTTAAAATTTAATCATGTTACAATTACAAAAATTCAAAATCTTTAAATTACAAGAAAGAGACAAAAAGTTTGAACCTTACCATTTGAAATTCAATATTATTATGATTGAAGAGTGATGAAATTAGTTAAATTAGTTATAATTGAAATATATACTTAAAATAAAATAATGGTGAACAGACATTTAGTCTGGATTACGTTTTACAGTATCTTAGAATTATTTAGTCATAACTTTAAGTCGTTTACTTTTCTTTTCTTTCCACACCACATATAAGTGTCAAATATACCTAGTACCATACCTTTGAGTATTTTTGCTGGCAATAACTAATTAGTTATTTCCTGATGTAAACTTCTTTTCTTTGAGGTAACTATTATTTTATTTTATATATTTTAATTATAACTAATTTAACTAATTTCATCACTCTTCAATCATAATAATATTGAATTTCAAACGGTAAGGTTCAAACTTTTTGTCTCTCTCTTGTAATTTAAAGATTTTGAATTTTTGTAATTGTAACATGATTAAATTTTAAGATTTTCATTTGCTAGATTTATATCTTAGCTATGGATATAACACTATTTTGTGTTTTGTTCGCTCTGTATGAGATTTGACACGTTTCTGTGTGATCTTTATTTCTAATTGTACCTTTATAACCTTTTTTGTAGCCTGATGATGGTAATATTTTACCGAAACTAGTAGCACCTTTTGTCCCTCTTTTCGGACAAGATTAAAATTTTCTGGTTTGGACTTCGAGTTTTATTGAACCTACTTTATAAGAACATCAGTTAAGATGCAGTCTTATCGTGCTGATCATACGATTCAAAAAAGACATACTCACAGTTTTTGTTTTCTTTTATTGCGTTCAATTATAACTTCTGAATGAAATCCGTAAGATGAATAGGACAGACTTATGCAATTTTGACGAGATAAAGAAGGATATGTAATTAGTTTCCAGCAATTCTTTCACCAGCAGAGTTATTATTTAAATATGTCAGTTTTTTCACTTTGACAATGCAAAGAGACAATATGAATAATAAGTAGCAGTTTTCCGTTTTTTTTTTGTATCCTCAAGCAAAAGGTACTCAGTTTGATGGATTATTTCGAGAATGAAACAAGAAGTGAAAATTCGTCAATCGGTGTAATCTCACATTTTGGTAACCTCTGTGTTTTCTGATTTGATACATATGGTTAGAGACCTTTGGACCCGCATGATAAGAGTGCCTTTGACTATATTTGATAATTTTAACATTTTACCTCTGCTTCTTCAAGCATAATGACGTACAATATTCACCTATGGATAATAGGTGTGGATAGCATGAAGGTCATATGACATATAATTATATTGAAGATTTTTTATACAAACGACACAATATATTGAATAGAAATTTCCATCAAGAGAGGGATTCGAACGCACGACTACAAGTCCTCGCTTTTCCAAGTCAGAACACCAAACCATCACGCAATAAAGACATATATCATATAAAATAGTATTAAGGTTTTGTATATATAAAAGTAGATCGTATGGTTAATTCAATAGCCTTTTTGGTGTGCGTCATCGATTGTTAATGTCTTTCTAACACATTACGTCGGAAGAAATGGAAAAAAGGGCAGGTCTGTGATAAATCCTAAACACAATATCACAATAATAAGCCGTTTAAATGTATAACAAACGTCAACCCTATTCATTGACTAACAAAAATTCGATAGGTTGATGTTCAGATTAAGCGCAAGCACGACCTATCAACCGGGAGAAATTTCTTTGTTTGAAATAGGATGCAGATACACCTTTCGTATTGTCAATGTGTCTGACATCTTTTTCAACTGTCCCACTGACAGTTCTTGTCAGGTCTGTAATTTGTTGCTTACGGTCAATTATTATTTATGAAAAGTTAATAGAATTCATTCAATAGCCTTTTTGGTGTGCGACATCGTTTGTGACGGGTTTACGGTATGTCGTTCATTTTATTTGCTTTTTTGACACATATCTAACCTTAAATTTGATAATTAATTTAATCAGGATCGCATTCAGCAAAATTCGAAAAGGCTATGGAATTAATTATTACTAGCCTCCTTTTTATAACTGACAATTCAACTCATGTATAAAAAATCGCATATGCCTCAGTGTAATTGTCACTTTGACACCGGCAAAAGTTAGCTTTAACTTTTTCAGCGATTATTTTTTTCACTTGTCAAAATCTGACATTTTGGTGGTTTTAACCAATAGCAATACATTATTCTAGCCAATCATTCGGTATTATACTGATAATTATGCTTCCTCATCGATAAAACCTTGTTTACATCGAAACGTCAAAATTTTACTTTGAATTTGTCATTATTGACAACTAAAAGCGCTTTCAAAAATCCTTTTAAATTGTTGAAAAAAATAATCTTCCCAAATACAACTCGCTCTTCAAATTTTATCACATAATTTTTTATTTTCATCACTCAAACTTGTTTATTTGAGGCAAAAACATTCAAACAAACCGAATTTAGATAAAATCACTCCTCCTAACGGAGTCGTGATTTTATCAAATCGGTTTGTTTTCATATTTTTGCCAAATAAACAAGTTTTCGTGGAAAAGAAAAAATTATCGATAAAATTTGAAGCACTCGTGGTATTACCTTTGATAAATGCACTTGTGGTTTTTTCACTTATGCATTTGTTACCATGAAAAATAATTTGACATGTTTGTCAACAACTTTTTGAATTTCTAAACACTAACAATGAGCCGATTCATTGAATTGTCCTGCCGAATTACACTCGATGTTTGTATTGATATCGGGTAAATTTGTGTTGTTCAACTTCTAAACTGTTTCCTTTAGCAATTAGACTCGAAAAACTGTCAACCTAAAAACGCTCCACCTTCGGTGTCGCGTTTTTAATAGTTGGCAGTTTTTCTCGTCTAATTGCTAGGCAACAGTTTCTCATTGAACAATCCAAATTTACCCGATAAAATACAAACCTCTTGTGCAATTATAAGTGAAAACACTTGAGAACTTTCAAAACGCTGTTTCTCCTTGGATCTAGGCATATTTTTGTATTATTCGAATAAATATAACAATAAGATTCATACTCACTTTTTATAAATAATAATTGACAGTAAACAACAAAGTACAGAGCTGACAAGAACTGTCAGTGGGACAGTAGAGAAAGATGTGAGGCACATTGACAATATACGAAAGGTATATCTGCATTCTACTTTAAACAAAGAAATTTCTCCCGATTGATAGGTCGCGCTTGCGTTTAATTCAAACGTCAACCAATCAAATTTTGGTAATTCGTTGATTAGGGTTGACGTTTGTAATACATTCAAACGGCTCATTATAGTGATATTTTGTTTAGGATTAATCACAGACCTGCCCTTTTTCCATTTCTTTCGACGTAATCTGTTAGAAAGATGACGCACACCAAAAAAGCTATTAAATGAACCACATGAATATATTATTGTCATATTTATTCGAATGATACAAAAATATGCCTAGGTATACGGAAAAACATAAAAATTTTTAAAGTTCTCAAGTATTTTCAGTTACAAAAAGACCAGCTTCTATCAATTTTATAGGCTTGTCAAATTTTGCTGAATGCGATCCTGGGCCGGTATTCTCAACTCGCTCCGCTCACAAGCGAGCGATCCTATAAAGGGAGTCATTTGATTGGCTGCGAATGTAGTATTTGTAGATTCTCATGTACCGCTGCCCTCGGAAATCTCTTATATAAAATAACTACAATTATAAATGATTTGTATACAATTATAATTTTCATGCTTCAAACAAAATTAAAGGTTGGAATTGTCTATTTACATGCAAATCATTAACATATAATATTATGTCAATGATGAGAATGCGAGTGAAATGAAGCACTCCTTTTCGCTGGAGCGTTCCGATTGCGAGGGCAGTAGTACTGGGTGCATGAGAATCTACAAATACTACATCGCCGCCAATCAAATCACTCCCTTTATGAATCGCTCGCATGTGAGCGGAGCGAGTTGAGACTACCGGCCCTGATGATTTTATTTATCAAATTTAGGCTCAGATGTGTGTCAAAATAGCGAATGAAATAAACGACATACCGAAAACCCGATTATACGTCACAAATAATGACGCACACCAAAAAGGCTATTGAATAATAGTATATTATTAAATGAGCAATTAATGAGAGCCAATATTCACGACGGGTGACGTTTTCGCTTGATATCCGGCACCGGTTTATTCCAAAACTGCGATCAGTTTGTTGAATTTGCTTATATCTTTGTTGTCGTGTATCATCAAGCATGACTTGACCATAGAATATTGCGCCCATAGTGTGGCAATACAACATTCTCGCTGTATACTTGAACATTTTTCTCATCGCATAACTTTTGGACCAATTGTAGGCTATATCGTATAAAGATCTTGACTTCGTATGCAGCAAGTTGCTTATTGCAATATTTGCAGCCCCCACAATCTCTTCCGACCCACAATTATTCATTGTGCACTAAACCAACTTCAAACTATACCAAACTAGCACCCCCATTTGACAATTCTTTTTGTTTGTTCATTTTGTAGTTATGACAATAACTCAACGACTACTGAATAAATGCCCAAATCCGAATACAATAATTCTGGTGCTACTTACTTTATAATGACAAAATATGTGTTTTTAAGTTAATGCTATTTTGTCTTCGGTGCATTGTGGCCCTTGGGCTTCAAATTGCACCTCTGCCAAAATAATGCATTTCTCTTCCTTATAGTATAATTTACTATTATGTATAAGTGCCTACTGCTGCTCCCATATGAGATACTATGAAGAGAAGATGAATATTTTATCAAACCTGTTTAAATAAATGGAAAGAGAAAAGATTTATCAGACATATTGATACATAGCTACTATTAGCCCTATGGGAAGATCCTGGACACATCTTAGAATCAGTATAGCTGTGGTAGTAGGATAGGAAAGGCGAGGTTCCTATATTTATCTATTGAAGACTTTATACTATGGGTCTCTAAGATGTCTTCTAGTTTCAAATTCTTCACGAAAATTTAGTTCTTGATCATATAGCAGTACTAGTTCTTTATTTTGGTATTGATGAATGTTTGGTGTCAAGTAAATGTTTTGCGTGAATAATAAGATTAATCTGGTTGCTTTGAAGTGTAGGCTCATTCTTTGTGTCTAGTTCCAAAATTTCGACTGGTTTGACAAATATAAACAGCATTAGATTCTGAACATTTGAGTTTATATTTTCAGATTTTCTCAATAGGAATAATTTTTCACCTATACATTGCTTTCTGTTAATCTCAAAAAATATTCACCATCATGATAATATGTAATTTTTTTAATTTTGTATTTGTCGTTAAACATATTATTTATTATCTTTAATATATTATTGGAAATATCACCAGCATAATATATTGTATTGTGTTTTCGCAAAAAATAAATGTAATGTCACATTTCCTTCTTTCCATTAATACATGTATTTATTACTGTTTCAATTTCTTAATTATGAGTGGATTTGAATTTTATTATGTGGTAGAGTTACATCAGTATGTGTTGGTTTTCTGTGAATTGTAAGATAACGATCAATTTAGATATTCATTCACAGCTGTTGATGAGTGCATTGATAGGTTTCCCAGCTATTAAGAGGATTAACTTAGGAAAATACAGATCTAATTGGATTTGATACTCTCTGTTTTCAACGATTGCATATATAATTGTGAAGGATTCTGTTTTCGGCAATGAAACGCCACTGGTGATGAGAAAAATTCGTCTTGTTCTTGCTTTTTCGGTAGTAATCAGTGATTGCGGCCAAATGAAGTCTAAATATCAACTAATTTATATTTAACAATAACAATTAAAAAGGCTGAGAATAAGATAGCAGCACTGAGCAAATTAATAGAGCAGAACCGAACAAGAAACTTCTGTACTGAAATGTGAAACAGTTTTGCATAATATGAATCTTTATTAATCAAAAATTATTTTAACAGTATGTGGTAGTTGGTAAAATAAAACTATCTCAGTGCTCTGTGTACCTGCGTAAATAAGCATAGTCCGCAGCATTGCCGCTTCGCCGATGTTCGGGATCCATTAGCACACTCCACATTTATAATCCTCCCTCAATAACGGCTCCGTGCAGTTGCATTATCCGTTGCTTCAGATAGTTCGTGACAATAATCAATTCGTCCGAACTAAACCGTTTACATTCCCACAGAGATTTGTTGTGTTGTCTCTGAAAAGCTTACAAAAAACAGAGTCCATTTTAAAGGCTTATTCGAGTTAAAAAGTGAAAATAAAGGAAAATATAAAGTGAACGGAGGATCCAGTTATAATGTTAAAAATACTGAACTAAAATGTCCTAACTAATTTAATGTCCCCTCACCGTCCTTACATCCTTATTTGCATGCGCTTTCGCCCCCTTTCATCCGTCCCATTCATTCTCCTATGTAAGATTTATTTACAAATTTACAGAATATACAATTTGTGATAATAGATTTTAGGTGTTGCTCATCTCTGGTAGAAACTCTATTGAGATGTTGGCATGCAAGAGTTTGTATCCTTCAAAACTAGTAGCGCGTGAATACTTTTTTCTATTTTTTCTTTTATACTTTCCGGTAAACAGTAGTTATAATAATTGGATGTCATTTTGTGGATATATTCTTCGATGTTGGAATGTTTTCTTTCTTATGGATTACCTATTTTTTTAGAGCCTATTAAGGAATACACCCTTCCAAACCGCCATCCTTATACATTTATTTTGCACAACTTGCATACTTTTGTAATTGGGTTTTATTGGTTTCCCAGAAGATCGAGTAGCCATTCTCCATGAAGAGACAGCTATTTCGACAGTTCAATGAATATAGCTGCCGCATAGCTACTTTGGCTTTGGTAAGTTGAGCTGCAATATGCAAGTTGTGCAAAGTGTTGTGTTGTATTATATACCCTTAATATTTTACCAAGGATTCGGTTTCGACTATTGTGTTTTGAACATTGGGATGTCCATTCAATTTAGTATTTTTCATGAAGTTACCTCTCAGTACTATATATTCTGTTTTGGAGGTGTTGAGCATTAGCTTGTTTTTAATCAGATACGGAATTATTTTGACTTTTAAATGTTTCTCAACTTTTTGTAGAGCAATGTCCGCTATCCTCGCTGTTTGTACTAGACACACATCGTCCACACATAGAGCTGTCAGTAGCGAGTTGCTAACCGTGAAGTCAGCAGCAGGGAAGGTGAAATTCCCGAACGGCACCCCTGCCTGCGTAATATAAGGTCCTGATTCAGCGTTACCAATTGTCGAATAAAATTTTTTTCCATCAAGATAGTTCAAAAGTGATATTAGGTATCCTGGAATACCTAGTTCAGTCAGCTTGCAAATAAGACCGGGGATCCAGACAGAGTCAAATGCTTTGCGGATGTCTAGGATACTAAAATCGAGGGGTGCTCATTCCTAGAACCCTCCCTCGTGTAGTTAAACACCCTAATGAGCTGTGAGGGACATCGTGTTCAGCTCTGAATCCGAACTGCTCCCTCGCAATTAATTTCAAACAGTTGACCGTATTTACTAGTCTACTACTATCACTTTGTCCGTTTTCTTGGCAAGGTTACTTAGAAGAGAGATCGGACGATAGTTTTCAATGGAATTCCTACCTTGTGGCTTTTTCGGTACTGGTATGATATTTGCCAGCTTTCATATTTCCGGATAGTAGCCCGTACTTAAAATGTAATTTATGACGGTAGTTAGTATCGCAATCAATTTAGGTGGGAGATTTTTAATAAGTATATTGTGCACCTGGTCTCTGCCTGGTGCAGTTTCAATTCTCAGCTGGCTAATTATTTGATACACTTCTTTTTTGGTAGTAAGTGCATTAGCAGGTGGATGGTGTTTTATTGATTTCAATTTGTTATTGATCCAATATTATTCTGTGTTCTTCATTAGAGGGCATGCTTTTTACAGAGTTCCTTTGGAAGTTCTCTCCGAACGCTCTTGCTATGTCTTTTTCGTTGGTTATTGGGTTTCCACCGTCGTTGATCTTTGTAACTATTTGTCTTTTTTTTTCTTAGTCTTTCCATGATTCCCCAAAGATTTTCATCCATTGGGTTCATGTTTTCTAGAACTGGTGGTCTTAAAATAATAATATGTTTTGCTCGTGATACTTGTCTTGTGTTTTAGTCTTAAGACTATTTGTATTGGGTAATGGTCAGATTTGAGTGCGTTAATGGTTCTTATGCACCAACTAACTCCTAAAGTTAGGTAATACCTAAACCGGAATTAACAACTAAAAATGTCAGATTAAGCATTTCCCAAATATTCTAGGCAGACCTAACAAGCTATCCTAACGTTAGGTAGGTATTTCCTATCGTTCTTAGGTATTACTTAACGCGTGGTGAAACGCAAATTGCACTTAGGAATTCTTAATTCCGGCTTAGGTATTACCTATCTTTAGGAATTGGTTGGTGGAATCGGGCATTAGTCTCTTAATACCGTTAATGTTTCCACCGATTGCAATATCCAGTGTACTCGGTGAATCTCCTGAGAAAGGATGGAATGTTGGATTCGGAGTATGGAAGATATTATAATCTGTATTTTCGCAGTACGTTCGAAGAACCCTTCCGGTAGGATTCTGTTTTCTGCAGTTGGTATCCCAATGAGGATGTCTACAATTCCGATAACAAAAGCTCGATCACATAATGTTGAATATGTTATCGAGATCCTGTGTCAAGATTTTGTTAGGAGGATTGTAGGCTCCAACTATGATGACTTGATTATTAATTTGAATTGGTATATGTTCAATAGATGTCAATTTGGTCTAATATTTTATATTCAATATGTTTGTTTATCAATACGAGCAACCCTCCCTCATGTGTGATCCTATCTTTTCTATGAATGTTATAGTGAAAGTTTCTAATTTTAATATAGTTCTCAGGATTAAGATATGTCTCACCTATAACTAAAATATCTGGTTTAAAGTATTTCAGGAAATATAAGATTTTGTTTGATTTAGATCTCAATTTCTTTATATTGATATATATGTTACAGACCATATATTGATATGGAAAATAGTATTATACATCACATACACTAAACAAGGGTTATTTCTATATAAAATTTTGAAAATAAAAACTATTCATCTCTTATCAATAAACAAAAATAAATCAAACTAGAGAAGACAGTTTCAAATTTATAATGTAACTAATATAAAATAAACTAAAATTTGAATTAAACTTGACAAACTAAAAATAAACAAATACCTGAAATATATTTGAACTTTAATCCGAACTTTAAACAGAAATCTTAATAACTTCTTTCTAAATTATTAAAATCCTTTTCATATGAAATTTTCAGAATCTTCAATCTTCAAAGCTTTATAAAAGGTTTCTTGGCTAATAATCTAATATTAATCTAAAAAGAAAGAACATAAAAAATTGAAAAAATATTAGTTAGGTTATAAAATCTGACAAAAAAATAGAGAGTATATCTATGAACATAGATAATTAAGAGTGAACCATAGAGAAATATATTAATTTTGTCTATGGAGTGAACTTAGATTTGTCAACTTGAACGGAAGAAAAGACCTTAGTAACAGAAATAAAAACAAATGTCAAATAATATTTAAAATTTTGAAATTAAACGATAAAAACAACAATGAAGTATTTTAAAGATATTAATAATAAGCTTTCATATTGAAAAAGGAACATAAAATTAAACATTCAAGTCAAGTAATAAAAATTAAAAATTATTAAATGAATTTGATTGGTCAGCTGATAAAAAATAAACTTAAAACCAAGAGATATGTTTGTTGATTTAAAAAAAAAAAGAATTACGTTGTTATTGATTAGAAACGGGGAGGAAGGTGTCCCTTAGTTAAAAATAGAGATACAGAATTAAAAAGAAATTTTTTTGAATGTTATTAAAATAATTAAAATTTAAGTTAGAATAAAGTAAAACAACTCAAAATAAATATTAAAAGTGAAACTAACCTTTTTCCAACAAGTTCCTGTTAAAAATCCCGTGGTAAATATCCATTTAAGTTAATAACCTTTTCAAATAAACCATAAATGGTAACTAGAGGCCATTTATACTGAAAATTCTCCAAGCTGACGACGGAACCTGAGCGAAGCAATCCAAATCAAGGACTGACAGGCCCAGAGCGGTCTGAAGCATAAAAGGAAGTAATTATTAGAATTTCAAAACGTAGAAGAAGAAAAGGTATTTGATAAATTATAATTTGAATCATCAACTTACATGTGTGTGGTGATAATAAAACTCTGATATTTATCTCTCATTGTTGAGGTAATAGATTCGTCCATTTTGTTGAAACACATGTTTCCAATTTCATAAGAAAAGTTTGTATACTATTTTTTTTACACAATTTGTGTTAGAGTTGCATAACTAGTATAAGAATTAGCTTCTAATTTTCATTAGTATGAATGTTCAGGAGTGAAAGACCATTTAGACAGGAGTACAAAAAACATATTTGTCCACATATTTAATTTTAAATCTGTATCAATACACTAAAAAGTAAAATAATAAACTTACAAATATTTCACTGATCAAAAAAAAAAAAAAAAGAAAAAAAAAAAAAAAAAAAAAAAAACTAAATCTCTTTCTTCCATAAGGTTGGCAAATTGAACATTTTCAAGGGCAAGGACACAGGACCGGCCTTAAAAATTTTTCATATATAAGTGAAGTTAAAAAAAAAAAATTGAAATAAAATAAAATCATTTAATACCTGAACTCACCCTGAGTGTTGAAGAGTCCTAAAAAACGGTAAGTGGTGTATGATACCATTAACATAAAATAGATTTCTAAAAATCATTGGCGCCCAATAAACAAACACTACAATACAATAAATAAATTTTTTTTTATAACAATAATAACACACAAAACACTAAATTCATATCAATTGGCGCCCAACGTGGGGCTTCTGAAAAAGGCTCGATCTTAAAAATTTTCACATTTGTAACATTGTTACATATAAAATTTATAATAAAATAAAACATATATTTAATAATACAATAAAACTTTACTTGATAAATATTTAACATATATAAAATAAAAACTTGATAAATAAATAAAATTATAATGGACGGAACTGGAGAAAAAGTTCAGGACAAGAAGGGAAAAAGGTTAGGTACTTGAAAGTTAACGAATTAAAGGAAGAACTAGGAAGAAGAAGAGAGAGCACAACTGGTACAAAACATGAACTAAAGGACAGATTAAAACAATTATTAGAAATGGAAGGAAAAGACCCAGAACAATTTGATTTTGAAACAAAGAAAGAACAGGAAGAAGAAAGGAGACATGGTAAGGGTGATTTTCAAGTACAATACATGGAACAAGGACAAAACACTAAAATAGAGGAACAAATAGAAAGTCAAGTAGCAGGGAAATCACAGGAAAAGAAAGAGGAGATGGACGTAATGAGTATGTTCCAGATAATGATAAAAAAAAATGGGCCAAACTAACAATGAAATGAAACAGACTAACATAAAAATGGATCAAAATAACAAAGAAATGAACACAAAATTAGATCAAAATAAGGAAGAAATAAACAAACTAAAGAATCAATAATTAAATTAATGGAAGAAAAATTAGGACAGGTTGAGAAGAAACTAGAAATTACAAAACAAGAAATAAGAGGAGAAATGATTGGAAGGATCACTGAAATAGAAAATTTACAAATTAACAGAATTAAAGAATTGAAAAAGGAAGAAAAGAATTTCGAAGGGAAAATTCATAAAGAAGTAAATGAAATAAAATTAGGAGTACAGGATACTCAACAAAGGATGAAACATTTAGAGGGAAAATGGGACAAAACCCTGACTGAATTTCAACAAGATGTAGAAGAAGCATGGATTGGAAAACAAAATCACAAAGAAGAAAAAACAGAACAGAGAATTGGAGAAATTCAGAAGGAGATGGAGATTTTAAAAAGAAAAATAGAGCAAACAGGAAAGAAAATAAATAATGGAGAACAATTGAAAGAAACAGCAGAAATGACCAGGAAATTGGAAAATATGGAAACAAGATTGGCTCCTTTACAAGAAGAATATAGCCAGGCAGAAAGCAGAAATTTTCAGGACATGAGAAATGGCATGATAGAAACTAGGGTTATCAATAACTACAAAGGAAATAGGGGAGAACATAAATTTGAAGGGGATAATAGAAAAATACACCCGAAAGTATTTATTAAAATTTTGAGAAACAAAATGAAAAATATTAGAAGCCATGAAGATATGAAGGAAATGATTCGAGAAAGTTTAGATAATCATGCTTTAGTGTGGTTTACCAGTTAAGAGGAAGAATTTGGAAATTTTGAAGAATTTGATGCATTATTCATGCAATATTTCTGGGGAAACAATGCTCAAACTAGAGTAAGAGAAAGGCTCTATTCTGGAAAATATGAGACAGGAAGAGGTAATAGCATGAATGATTATGCTATGAAAAATTTCATGGATGCAAAATTCCTGGATCCACCCATACCAGAGGAAGAAATAATCATGTTTATATCCAGACATTTAAAATTTGAAATAACAGAGACAATTGCAATACAAAACATTAGAAACATAGAACAATTGAGTAGCTATCTTCAAAGAATTGGAAGGAACAATAAAATAGAAAATAGCAGAAATAGAAACCCAATTGAAAATCGAAGCTATAATAGATATTATAGTAATAACAATCATGAACCAAACAATAATAATCAAAATAATAGAGGAAATAACAATTATGATCAAAATAGGAATAATTACAGGAACAATGGAAATAATAATAATGGTCAATATGGAAGGCACAATAATTATGATAACAATAATACAAATAATAACAGAAATAATAACAGAAATTATAATTATCAAAACAATTATAACAGATACAGCAACAATAACAACAATTATAGAAACCGACCATATGAAGGAAACAACAGAAATGGACAGTATGAAAATAGACAAAGGGAAGAAAATAGAGAACAAAGAAGAGACTACAATACAAGAAGGACAATTGAAAATACCGAAGAAAGAGGAAACAGAAATGGAGAACAAAGAAGAATGAACAATAAACAAAGACAGCAAGAAAGAGTGATATCAATGGAACCAGAGATAGTCACTGAAGAAGAATCAAATCAAAATTTTGGATCAAGCACATACCAAATGTAAAAAAAATATTATCTGTACATATGAACATCCAAGGGAATACATAAAATTTGGGGAAGAATTAGATTTAAAACAAACAATGGGGTTAATAAACATAAAAGGAAAAATAAATGAAAAACAAGTAAAAATATTAATAGATACAGGTTCGGAAGCGTCAATAATTAAAGAAAAATTAATAGAAGAAAATATTGAAAATTATGAAAATAAATTAATTAAAATACCAAAAACTACATCGATAGGAGCAAACGGAAAAAAGTTATGTGAAGTAAGTAAGTCTATAATACAAAAGATTGAATTGAATGATGGGAAAGAAGTTGAAATGCAATTATTGTTGGTAAACAATTTAGAAACAGACATAGTTATAGGAATCGATGAATTAACTAAATATAAGGCACGAATTGATTTTGATAAGATGGAGATAGAAATAGATGGAAATAGGATTGAATTTGAAAATGGAAATTTGGAAGAATTGGCAATTGAGGAGGATAATAAGATGTTATGGAATATAGAAAGGAGTGGAATGATGGAAGAATTGGAATTAGTGTGTGGAAATAAAGGATATGAAGGAAAGGTGAAGAATTTAATTAAGAAATATGAAGGATTGATTCGAAAGGAAATGAGAATGGCAAATAACTATGTGCATAAGATAGAAGTAAGAGGTGTACAAAATTTCAGAATAAGAACGTATCCCATACCTTACAAATATAGGAAAGAAGTAGACTTAGAAATACAAAACATGTTGAAAGATGGTATAATAGAAAGATGCAATACAAGATATGTGAATCCTATTGTGGTAGTCAAGAAAGCAAATGGAGAATTGAGATTATGCCTAGATGCTAGAAACATAAACCAATACACTGTACCACAATTAGAGATACATGTTTGTTGATTTAAAAAAAAAAGAATTACGTTGTTATTGATTAGAAACGGGGAGGAAGGTGTCCCTTAGTTAAAAATAGAGATACAGAATTAAAAAGAAATTTTTTTGAATGTTATTAAAATAATTAAAATTTAAGTTAGAATAAAGTAAAACAACTCAAAATAAATATTAAAAGTGAAACTAACCTTTTTCCAACAAGTTCCTGTTAAAAATCCCGTGGTAAATATCCATTTAAGTTAATAACCTTTTCAAATAAACCATAAATGGTAACTAGAGGCCATTCATACTGAAAATTCTCCAAGCTGACGACGGAACCTGAGCGAAGCAATCCAAATCAAGGACTGACAAGCCCAGAGCGGTCTGAAGCATAAAAGGAAGTAATTATTAGAGTTTCAAAACGTAGAAGAAAAAAAGGTATTTGATAAATTATAATTTGAATCATCAACTTACATCAACTTACATGTTTCCAATTTCATAAGAGAAGTTTGTATACTATTTTTTTTACACAATTTGTGTTAGAGTTGCATAACTAGTATAAGAATTAGCTTTTAATTTTCATTAGTATGAATGTTCAGGAGTGAAAGACCATTTAGACAAGAGTACAAAAAACAAATTTGTCCACATATTTAATTTTAAATCTGTATCAATACACTAAAAAGTAAAATAATAAACTTACAAATATTTCACTGATCAAAAAAAAAAAACTAAATCTCTTTTTTTCATAAGTTTGGCAAATTTAATAAACTATTGAACATTTTCAAGGGCAAGGGCAAGGACACAGGACCGGCCTTAAAAATTTTTCATATATAAGTAAAGTTAAAAAAAAAATTGAAATAAACTAAAATAATTTAATACCTGAACTCACCCTGAGTGTTGAAGAGTCCTAAAAAACGGTAAGTGGTGTATGATACCATTAACATAAAATAGATTTCTAAAAATCATAGGCGCCCAATAAACAAACACTTCAATACAATGAATAAATTTTTTTTTATAACAATAATAACACACAAAACACTAAATTCATATCAATATAAAATCAGACCGTATGTACATGGCCTAGGTCGTATACATACGGTCTAAATTGGACAGACCGTATGTAAAAAATATGGTATTTCATATACGGACAAGACCGTTTATATACGGACTATTGTGATCCAGGCCGTATGCTCGATGGTAGTGTTAACATATAACATATCCCAGTGCTACAGGTAGTTGTTTTATTCTTATAAGATGACCCTCTGAGTGACCAGCAGCACCATCAATCGAGAGGCCAATTACCACCCAGCTACCACCACATTACCTGGCTACCCTGCCAATACGTGGCATATATTACAAATCAAAGAAATGTGCTTGTCGAAAAGGTAATGTATTATGTAATTCTAAATGCCATAATAGCTTAAGTTGTACAAACAAATAAAAAAAATGAAATATCCTGATTTGTATTCTTCACGTACGTATTTTTATGTATAAATTATTCCTATAATAAATAAATTAAATATTTTAGAAATATACATATGGCGTATGTGCAGCTGAGCCGTATATAAATAGACTAGACCTTTTATAAACGGACTAGACAGTTCATTAAAAGACAAACTTTTTACATATATGGACTAATACCCTCAGTCCTTTTCTATACGGACTAGTCCTTTTATATATGGTCTATTTTTCATAAACGGTCTGTAACATATACAATGTTTAACTCGTCTTTAATATGTGTATCTGTACCCCGCACAGCTTAGAAATTATACATGTCAATATTCTGAACTAATCTATTATATGTCATAAATTTATCGAGTTTACTACTTGCCTTTAGCATGCTGTGGTAAAGGTCTGCTACTGCTCTGGTT
>OZ021708.1:14247595-14407672 GCA_963978555.1 Galerucella nymphaeae
ACTATAAATAGTTTTAATTTTTACTTTGATGAAGGCATAGATAGAATTAAGCATTTTTTTATATGTACACTACGCATCATATAAAACTGGTACAACTGTTATAATCAAAAATAGTGTTTTTTTAGTTGTGTAAATTGATCTTTTAAAAATTGTCAATGCTAAACCAGCTGTTATGGTATAATTTCTAGGGCAGTGATGCCAGCTCAACAAAAATGTTAGTAGATGTGATGATGAAATTAAATTTTGTAAAGCAATAAAACAAATTGGAGAAATAAAAATCTATAATATCATTTTTTATGCACAAACAGTAACTAGCTTAAATTTAGAAATAGTGTGATATTGTAAGAAATACAAAAGTATTACATTGTAACAGGCTCGAATATTTTTTTAAATAAAATTTGGTTAGTTTATTAGATGACTGACTAAAAAAAGATAAGACAAGGATCAAACTGTTTTGGGAAAAATAGGAAATGAAAGATCATTTTCAACTAGAATAGAGATAGACAAAGCTTTTACTGATTATTTATAGGAAAATCCCTTCAATACGGCAAGACATGCAATAGATGCAGAAAACTAATGCTTTAGTAACAACAGAATTAAGAAAAATTTTAAAACTTGATTTAAAGAATTGTGCATTTGTAGCCATAAAATTTCGAAAATATAAACAAAATTTCAATAGAAAAGTTTACAGTTTTAGATTTGGACATGAGATCCACGTAATTAAGAATTAAAAAGATTTCATATAAATGAGCTAACAAATAGATCATAGACCATGGTAGCATGGAAGCCATGAAAGTTTACATTCAAAAATTATTAACGTGTCATACCATCATTATTATTGATAAGTTTACTGCAACTTTTGCATGTATAAAGGTATGAAATTGATTTTCCTCAAGTATTCAGTTGATGCTTCGTCTTGCTGCACTATATTTATAAATGGTCTTCTAGTTACTCTTTTTCTGTTTGATCGTTATCTTACCTTTTTTTAATGTTTTGTATCATGATTTTGCTTCTATTAAACTCTTGGACAAGTCCTCTAATCTAATGGACCAACCATCCTCTATTATGGAAATTATTTGCATTTTATCAAATTCACTGAAATGGGTTGGCATCGTGGATAATGCGCTTTGACAAATTTGACACATGTGACTGTTTGTCATTTTGATTAGTTAAGTTTGGTTTACATAGGGAAAATAAAGGTATACCAGTTTTTTATAACGCGGTATCTACTTATATTGAGATATACCTACATTAAAATGTTTTCTTCAAATAAACTGACTTTGTTTTGAAACAGAATGTTTTGAATTAATTTCAACTAGTTTGTGTAACCATCTCCCGTTCTATGGAAGACGTTTATGTTATTGTATCAAGTTTTTCGCAGATACACTACTGAGGTTAAAAATGAAATCAAACTGTATTGTAATGTTGTGTCCTATTAGAAGATATCTGAGAATTGAAACATTAAAATTACCGTATCTCTATGAGGCAGAAGATCCTTTCGAATTCTGAAGAAATTTTTGCCGAACTGTCGAAGTCCTTTGACGAATCTTTTCGTTTCCTCTTCGCTCCACTTTTTATCGATACCTTTCGGTACGGGACATTTCACCAACGCTTGCAATGCTTTACCTGGATCATACCCAGAATCGTGCAACTGTAAAAAAAAACATTTTAAATACACAAATTCTTACAAAAATAAAAACATTTGTCTTACCACATCTAAAGCATTTATTGTAGTATCATCTCTGGATGCTGCATTAGCTCCATCCTCAGGACACCCTCCATCGCACATACCAGCAAAGGCAGCCATAGACCTTGCAGCGCGAAGGTACATCAACAAGTCAGCATCTAGGGTCATTGCGGGAACCCATCGTTGCTCTTCGCGAACTCTGATCTGTTCTGGATCTGGCGACAATTCATCAGGAGGAACACCCGGACGGTACTCAGGAAGGACAGCCTGGGAATTACCACAGTAGAAATTGAATGTTATCAAATGGTGTGGGTTTAGTACACTTTTTCAAAGACTTTATCAAGATTAATAATAATAGTTGAGTTGTCATTTTTTGAAGTGGGGTAATAATTCTGTCAAGGAGGTAAATTGTGAGCTAATTAATAATGACAGCCAATTAAAGTGTAAATTGAATTTTGTTAAGGAGGGTGTATCAAATCAGATATTACAAGTTTGGAAGTGTGGATCTTAGGAGGTGGGGTGGGCACCCCCACGATACACAAATGTATGTGTATCGTGGGCACCCCATAGTAGAGTGACCAAAATAAACCTATTGGGAATGGGAATTTTTACAAATCAATAATTCCTTAAATAAATTTTATTCTACGTCCATGGGAGATTTTTGCAAATAAATGGTTTCTTTTTAAAAATTGCATGGAATGGAAATTTTCAAACAAAAAAGGACAAAAATTTTATCATAATATGTCTATGAGAGGAAAGATCCATCATTTTTCTCCACCCCAAAAAAAGTGCTCAACGTGCGCCCTGTATAATTTTAGATTTCTTTTATAGGGGTTAACATAAATATGAATGTAATATCACTAATTAGTATGTATATTTTATTTAAATAATAATGTTAATCAAAACATAATAACAGTAATAAAAATAATACCCCTGAAGAAAGTGTACTAAACATTTAAATTTATTTATAGAAATAACTAAACTATCACATGTATAAAATAACAAAAACACAGTAACATAATTTCTACATATTTACATTACATGCCAATTAGAAATATAAAAATATTAAAGATTTTCATGCTATAATTTTTGAAAATTAAAGATAATAGGGTTACGAAATGTATATAGTATATCCGCTAATCTGACGGCTGTATTAATTATTATTTCAAGATATTTACCTGTGTTGTACTTTTAAACCAACCCTAAGAAAAGTTACCCCTATAGAAAGTACACACTTCCCTCTAACATATCAGGAAGCAAACTCTTTCTTTACACTCTAGGATGCAAAGTACACACATTGAGAGTAAAAGCAATCTATTATATATTCAAATTGTTTCTGTATTATCTATACTTGCTGTGGGTTTCGGTCTTACATCGATCATGTTGGCATAAGTCAAAATGAAATATTTTTGAACAAAGTTTAGCCATTTTCGATACTAGCAAGGAAAATAACAATATTATTTTTAAATAATTGTTGTTATAACGATCTAAAATTAGAATTTTTCCAAAATTAATGCATTTTCCCCAACACAACCATGGTTAGATTAAAAATGGATTCTTTAGTTTTAAATTTTTTTATATTCATTTGCTTTCCGCCAAAACTGAGGCTAAAACAATATTCCACATACTTGAACAGTCTAAAACCGTTTGAATTGGTAGTATCAACGAACATAATATGGTCAATAAAATGATAATATTGGCAAGGGTACTTGTATGAATTGTGTAACTCAATCTGTGATGAAAACCAATATTTATAATAAATAATGATTTATAAATATTTTTCACAGCTTAGGAAGATAACATTATTTTATTAAATGCTGATAAACAATAATGTAAACAATACATTACTTACATTACAACAAAGTTTACATCAAGGAGAAAATTTCAACAGCATCAAATTAACGGATCGAATAATTACTTTTAGTAAAATAGAAGTAAACAAGATTAGTAGTGTGATTTATTGTAGCATTTTTCAAAGTTTTTACTTATAGACTTTTGAATTTCCAAATTATATTTAAGATGATTCAGAACCTATCAATAGATTTCTTGCATTTATTTTTTTCCCTGTTTTCATAACCTCTGAATAAAACTTAATAACCTCTTGTAGCATTTAATTAGTTTTTCTCCGATTGGCAGCAAATATTAATTTTGCTGACTGATATCAACCAGCAAAGTATTACTTTTCCTTCCTAGACAGCAAAGTGGTTACTTTGCTGCCTGTGATTATACATTTCCATAGCAAACAAACAAAATAAAGAGATTGTGGGAATTGTGATAATTTGCAAATACAATATCCTTATTATGAACAATCGGAGAAAAAATTATATGTTCAACTCGACAGCAAAGTAGATTGACTGCCTACCGGTCTATAAGTGACATTATCCTTTGGAATTGCAAAAATTGTTGGTTCTATCTTGAAAATATATCAATCCTGTTTAACTTTGAAGTGTAATTCAATGTCCTTTGTGGCATACCTATAGCCTGGGAAGTAGCTGTCAGTAGCTATTACTTCTCAGTGAACGGTCTTAGATCTTTGATTTTCAAAGACTCTGCAAGGCGTTATAATAGTATTATAACATTACCTTGGACATCTCTTGTAAGATTCAATAAAAGTACCCCACAGTAGTTTAATCCAAAATCACTTATTTGTGAGTGTGTTTGAAAAATTCCTGTAAAATTGTTAACATTTTTTTTATACAAAAATATTGAAATACCATTCCAGGCTTTAAATCATTTGGAAATTCAAATTAAACTTTTTGACAGTTGAAAAAAACTAGATATAAACCACACTTATTGAAATATAAAAGAAAAACTATTCTCAGCCTGATAATTTTTTGAAATTAAGATGACACTTTCTGTAGAAGTTTATTAGTATTAGTTTGCTGTAACAATCTGAGTTAACCTTCAACATAAACTTATTTCATTTTTTTGGAACATACAGATTTTCAACTTTCCAAAAAATAAAAAATATGCTTTGTGAAAGTTAATTATTTTGACGTATTTTTCAAAATTGAGTGGTGACCGAATGGATTTTAACAAATTTGGCTTCATTGTTAAATGCATTAAATTTATTTCTCCATCAAACCGGCAGCCCGATTTACATTAACCTACTTAAAATTTTAGTAGGTAGGTATATAATTTTAGTCAATACAGGTGTGCAGTCATTATTATACCAAAATTATGACATTATAATGATTCAAAAATTAAAAAAAAACATTTAAAATTTCCATAGGAAGGTTAATTGATTAATAATCTAACATTAATTGACTCTCATAGTATTTTTTTTATTATTAAAATGTTAACTCTAAAATCATTTATTTTATGTAAATACATTGAATTGATATTTAAAACTGGTTTTTATCTATGAATATCTCTAGTTGCTGTTTCATTATGGTTGGTTTTTTAAAATACCTGGAAAGTATCTGGTAAAGTAGTTTATCCACAACTATTATTAATATATCTGTTAAATATGTGATTTTTATCAAGTAATGCCATGCATTACCATATAGAATTGAATAATAATGACAGTTCGATGGAATAATATTACTCAATCGTTGCGTCAAATTTGACAATTTGTAAATTTACTTCTTATCTCTGGTATGATCAGAGAAATGTCTAATAGTGAATCAGATTTAGAAGATATGTCTTGTACACCGCCAGACATTTTAAAGTTAGCGGCTAGCGCTACAGAAAATCTCCTACCTAACAAGTCTAAAGGTAAAGTAAATATGATGCGGTGTACAAAAGTTTCATGGATTGGCAACTGACACAAAAAACATCGTCTTTTTCTGAAAATGTTATCTTAGTGTATTTGACTGACAAAGTTATCCCTGGCATGAATTTTAACAATTGTAACGTAACTATTAATAATTATTATGAGAGTATATAAACATGAATTTATTGTGTATTAATAACGTTACCATTAATAAAAAATAATGTTCAGTTGAAATAAATTTTGGATTTTTTTTTATAAACTTATATATATAGTTGTGGATAAAGTATAGTATTCAAAACGCGCATAATGGCTATTACCCACTCAGATGTTACAACACTCGCCTCCAGCTCGTGCTGCAATTTCATCTTCATGGGTAATAGCCATAATTATACGCTTGTTCAATAATATACTATTATTTTTTATAATTGTAATATTTCCCTTGAAAGGTAATTAAAATCACCATTGGCTGGACATAAAATTGTTGATTAGTGTGCCTGGGATGAAGTATCACTAGTAGAAAATGTCATCTATAAATTCAAATGTATAAGGCATTTCTAAACCCCTACAACTTTTCTACAAAATGGAAAAAATTTTGAATTTGTTACCATGGTTTTTTTTGGATCAACCTACATAAATATCTTTTACCTGGTTGCCAGGACCAACCCTGATTTCTCCTTGAGTAGTAGCCATCTATGAACTTCTGCTAAGCAGTAAATCTGAAAAATTAAATAATTTATTTGTAGATAGTAGATATTTCTTGTGACATTATAATAATATTTACTTTCTTACCAGACATTAACCATGCACAAGAATTGTCAGAATTAAAATATTTACATAAAGAAGAGTGGAATAATAAATATATATAGCAATTAAATATAATTTGTCATTTATTATTGTTAAATTTTTTTTCTTAGAAAGCTCAAACTGGGTTTACACTGTTTACATTAATCAAATTTGCTGAATTTTAAATGTTTTCAAATTAAAAACTCAAGGAAAACACTTGATGATAACCACATTTGTTTACTTTATATAAGTGAAATACAGTCTAGGATTAGTTCTAAGGTGTATTTTGAACATCTCATTTGTAGACTCTTGTGGACTTGTATTTATCAATTTTAGAATTTTAACTATGTATGTATTGGATTTAATCACATTAGTTAATGGAAATGAAAGCAATAATCGATAGATTTTGTCTAGCTGCAACATACAGGTAGGTACTTGAAATACAGGAAAATGCAAAATTAATGTTAATTCAAGATGCATGAAATGTAGTTTGGTTACTAGCTTAACATTGTGTGGTTTTAGTGAAAGGTAGAGTAATTTAATGAATAAAAAATTGAGACTGAGGGATATTATAATATAATAGAACATGCTTACTTATAAGTTATTTTCTGTGAAATATTTTACTAATTAAAATGTCTATTACAAAAATGGTTAACAGCAATTTTTTGAAGATATAGTGTTACCCTAATTGAAAACATCCTGTTATGATATAATTTTGTTTCTAGAATAATAAAAAGATTAGATAAAATAACTGACAAACTAGATTGTTTAGTTAGCTAGTACAGAAAAAATTTGTAAATCACTATCCTGAGCACTATCCATTAAAATGTGCTGTATTATAAACATGGTTTCCAGCAATTATCTGAAGATATATAGTGTTACCATAATTGAAAACTTCCTGTTTTGATATAATTTTGTTTCTAGAATTAAAGAATATAAGATATAAAAAAGTAAACTAAAAATATTGCACACAACAAAATTGTAAATTACTATAATGGGAGTCCTGTTAATAGTTATTAATGTTCCTTGAAACAATAAAGGGATTTATTACAAATATTCAATGACCAACTACCTAACCTGCCTGTTGGGCAGAATTGTTATGGTTTCATTTAAAATACCTACTAGAATAACTATAATATATGAAACAAGGCTCTACAGACTACAAATATATCTTGAGTTAATAATTTTTCAAAGAATACAGTGATTTTACTACTTTGGACAAAGGCCAATTGCTAAATGATTTGTTTCAATCCAAATACTGATTGTTCATAAGCCTAGTAAATTAATTAATGTAGATGTATTCCTTATTTGAGTAATAAACTGTATTTTTTGTCAAAATCACCAATAAAACTTCAGCATGCTACACCTCTGTACAATATATAAACAAATTATGCATGAAGGTTTAACATAACATATTATATAAAATTTATTTTATCTAATGTATCCTTCTTGCTTTGCTAAAATATCAGGTATATAAGTTTAGAAACAAACAAATTAATATAAAAGCTAATTTTATTTTAATAGTGCTTTTCCTAGTTTATGACCCATCAAAAAAGTAATAAAAGAGGTACCCATGTAGTCGACTGAATAGTTATCAAATTATCGCTCATTATTTTAAAATAAATATACCATCAATAATTTCAACATATATCCTATAAATAAAAAATCGTAACAAGGTGGAAGATTGGGCTCATATTTTAACAAAAATATAAAATTGTCAACACATAAGGTACGTTTACACCAGGCGTATCAAATTTTTAGTCCGAGGTCTAAATGACGTCACGTGTACTTTATTTTCGGTGTAAACACCCAAGGAGTAAAATTTGGTACTCGAATTTGATCCGTCTCAACTAGGGTAGATTAAATTCAACTTTTAACGGTGTAAACACGGCACATTAGTATTCGTGTACCAAAGTGACGGTTTGCTAAAATCACAGAGTAAAAAATAAGTCAGCTGTCACGTAAGATAGTGTCTAGTGTCAAAAATTCAAAATAACTTTATAACCTATAAAACTTTTATAATTTGTGATAATACACTTAGGAAAATACACAGATTACTCAACGGAAAATATGGATACAAAAACTGATAATAAAAATGGTCGCAAAAAACGTGGTACAAATTGGAGTGATAAGGAAACCAGGACAATGCTAGAGATTGCGACTGAAATGAAAATTAATAAGTTAATGGATGCAAACAAATATCGGCATATTGATATATACAAGGCGCTCGAGAGAAAACTAGAAGAAAGAGGTGTCCATAAAACATACGAACAAATAAAAATTCGTTTAAAAAAGCTTAAATCGTCCTACTTTAATTGTAAAAAAGATAATGCCCCAAGTGGTGTCGGAAGGACTGATATCCCATTTTACGACCAGCTCGATCTATTATTTGGTACCAGACCTGCAGTAGAGAGTAATTTGGATGGGGTTGATACTTTAGAAATGGAAGAATCAGATATACCTACCGTTTCAGAGGCTTATGAGATAGAGCCAAATGTCATTATTGAGGAAATCGTCTCTCCAATCAACCAGAGCGAAGAAATTATAGAAGTAGAAAATCTTGAAAACATACCAACAACTTCCAAACAAGGTATTTATCTCTGAATATTCTCAAACAATATGCCTATTTTATTTAACAACATAATATTGTATTACTAATAAAGCTAAGTACTTATAACATATCTATAATGTATTGCAGGTGCTGAACAAAAAAATAAGGCATCTGGAGGCCGATATACAAGCAATGTTCTACTGCAAAATTTTGCAACAACTATGAAAAAAAATTGGCAGGAAATAAGTGATAAGATGACTAAAGATCATGAACAATTTATGGCCAAAGAAATGAAAAAACAGAGGGATTGGGATGTGAAGTTGGTCAAATTGCAACTAAAATCACAAGAAAGGCAAACTAATAAATTGATAAATGTTTTAACGAATTTAAGGTCCAAACGAAATGAAACCCCTGCACAAAGTGATTCTTCAGAAGATGCAGGTTCAGCAGATCTCCTTGATTCTGACCTGTCAGACCTATAACTTCTAAAGTCTACATTTTTATTATTATCTAGGAAGTAATAGTCAACAGAATGGTGATTTTAGTTTATAGTATAAAAGTATTATTTTTATTATTTGGATTTTTTAGGACTATTTTGGTTGAACAACCACAAGACTGTTAATCATAAGTTTGTTTGTTATATTGTTAACAATTTTTTATTTAGAATGTAAGGTTTTTACATATATTTTATATTTTTCGTTACAAAAAAGGTATTTGTTTTGTTTTTGTTAGCTATATAGAATTAAAAGTTTGTTTTTTGGTAATTTATTTTAATATTAAAAACCCTTTACTAAAAAATAAATATACAATATTTATCGCAAGTATGACCTTTTTAATGGTACATTATCAGCTAAATAATTACAAAACATCCTCCGAACTTCTACAGCACTTTCAGCTGCTTGTGGAACAACAGGTTGCCTAGGTTGTGGCAAAAGTACTTCAGCAGCTTCCACATCATTAAGCCATTGCTGCATAAATGACTCTTTCCTATCTTCTATAAAATTGTGCAAAATGCAACAAGCAACCACTACTTTTGGCACAAATTTATAAAAGATATCCATTCGCTTCTGTAAAATTCTGAATCGAGCTTTGAGTCTGCCAAAAGCCCATTCGACTACTACACGCCCAGAATTTAAGTAAACATTAAAAGACTCTTCCTGGGGTGTGCATGCTCCCGAATAACCCTTTAATATCCAGTCCAAAAGTGGGTAGGCTGGATCCCCGACAATCATATATTTAATATTCATTCCATTGAAAACTTTTTCAACCTAAAATGGAATCAAAAAGTATATATTATATTTTCTCTGGTCCTTTAAAATACCTCAATTGAAATCCATGAAGAAGTGAATATTTATTCATTAATTGAAATATTAGAAGTAGAAAATAACTATTTAATTATTTAAATAGTATTATGAATAAATAAATATTTTCTTGTCCCATTATAAACTTTGAAAATGATATTTTCATCATTCTACTTCTAAAGGCTCTAGTATCCCAACTTATGTACATAATTACCTTAGGTATAATTTCAGCATGGTTTTTGTATAGGATAGACCCTTTTAATACAGTGGCATCATGTACCGAACCTGGATATTTAATAAATACATTCCGAAATCTGAAAACAATATGCAAACTTAATTATTATCTTTGGAAGCACAAAAAATTATGTAATTACAATGCAGATTTCAAGAGTAAAGTTAGTATGTAAAGGTTAAATGAGGCTGCAGCCATAGGCCAACTTAGCAGACTAATTATTGTACTCCCTTGAAATCTGCCATACCTTTTTAATATATATTCCAATTGAACTATAATAAAATACTTCTACAATATACCTACAATTCTTCACCTTACCTGCACTTATGGTCTACAACAGCTTGCATGTTAAAAGATGGCCAGCCCTTTCTATTAACATAGTCCCGGTACCCATCTCTAGGTGCTGTGATGGGTATGTGGGTCCCATCTATGGCACCTAACAGCATTGGAATTTTTGTTACAGTTTCAAAATGAGATGATATTTCTTCTGCTTCAATTTCATTTGGCATAAATAGATATTGTCTCATCATGTTCTCTATTATGACATTTGTTACATTATACACACATTTTTTAACTGTTGATTTATGTATGCCAAATACAGAGCCCACGACTCTATATTCACTACAGCTGCATAACTTATACACGCACACAGCAACCTGTTTCTCCACTGAAAGGGGTTCCCTAGATTTTAAAAAAGTGTGTTTCGGTTCTAAACTAGGTCTTAATATATCACACAATAACATAAAGGAGGTTTTAGACATTCTAAAATTTTCTAACCAGTCAGAGTCATCGTATTGATTTAACATTATAATCCAATTTTCGTTACTCCTAGGTTTCATCCACATTCTTTGATTGCTTAACAATCCAACAAAGTTACTGCTACTTAAGATCGAATAAGCTAAATTGCTTCTTAAATATGGAGACTCCGATAACTCTAATTTAAATTTTCTGATTCTATGAATATTTTTTCTCTTTCTCAGATACTCTATTACCACAGCTACTATTTTTGTATCCATTTTCAAACAAATCTACTATCAAATTCAAATTACCTAAAGGTTCAAGATTATGTCATATTTATGTCATTTTAATATGAAAATGTCAAATGTCAAATTTGGTCCAAGACTTTAATCCTGGACTATTTTAATCCATCAAAACAGTTGGTATAAACACTGATGTTCTAAGCTAAATAAGTCCACGATTTGGTCCTTGGACCAATTTGCTCCACACGGTGTAAACGTACCTATAGTATCACCCCCACTACCTAGTACACAATTCAATTAAAATACATTTTGTAACGATCCTGCATAAATTAAAACGTTATTCAAGTATGTTCGTCCACTTTTCTACAGTATTTTATACTATTCATACACTTTTAATTGAAAATGGTAATAAAAACAATACTTACCAAAGTAAAACAATTACTACATAATATAGAGTTTATATTCACTTTTTCACCATTAAATAATCAATTAAAAAGCACACATTCATTTTCGAATACTAATAAACCACGCACACTTTAAATATTCGTAGTTTTTAGAGATTAAATTGAAGAAATATTCCTGAAAATGTTCTAAAAACAAGGTGCAACTTTTATCGATCTCGGTCAGCCATTTTCAGTAGGCTTCTCACATCTGTCATCATTAGATCACGGTAAATGATAAATAGGGAACTGCAGAACTATCATTTGTCAGTTTACCACGCTATGTTGCCAGCTTCATAATTACATTATTTTTTATCCGAATATCTATATATATCGGATTATTAAATTTATCAAATATTTATAATAAATAAACAATTTTGGTTAATGATGTTGAAAATGATAGTTAAAAATAATTAGAGGTGTATTTTCAATAAACAACCAAATTAAATTTGACAATATGAGCGAGAGTTTTAACGCCATCTATACGAAGTATCTTGAAGCTAGTGCTAGTAGTATCTAGGAATTATTTTTGGAAATTTATATTAACTCCGTTCTACAAACCGAGATGGAGTAAGTAGTATTGCATTCTAATTTACAAATTAGTTGTTAATACAGAAAGGAATCAAAGTAATAATTATATTTTTATAAAGAGATGTAGATAATTTCTTCCAAACATAAAGTTGCAGTAGATACCTATTTATTTTGGAAACTAAAGTTAAGGATTTTAGGAGATAAAAATATTATATCAAATAATTTCAAAGACTTTTCTATTTGTCTAAGGTGTGTTTACATTTTCTACTAATCCAATTTACATTGTTTGTTTCAACAAAGTTATGTAAGAGTATGATGTTTTGAGAATCTAAAAAATAAATGATTAATGTACCATAAATGTCAAGTAATCAAACAAAATCTATTTATACTAGTGCAACTTTTTAGGTATTTATACTACGAGGGGTGTAAGTAAAATATAGTCGAGTATGATTTTGCATCTAAGGGACTTTGGAAAGATGGAACGCTAAAGGCTGTAAGAAAGCTACATGCAGCTAGAAGCGGGTACTAAAGACGGCTTTGTATATAATGCATTGCTACTATTCCGCCACAAAATATCTGATGCAGACTTTCACGGCGACATGAAATGACGGTCTGTTCCTGAAACATTTAAAATTATTACCGTCACTATGGTGCTATAAGTGATGGGTCCGAATGGTCCAGCCGTTAAGTATATGGGACGTCTACTTCTTATAATGATTAATATAAGATCTCTTTGAAGATCCGGTTCCAAATCATACCAATGAATGCGGTTCACAATGTTACCAACTGAAACGCTCTAGAATATGTTATGTAAGTTGTAAAATTCAATAGTTTATAAAGCCCGTTTTAGAGTTGACATTTTTTTCTTGCGGCAAGAAATTATGGATCCTGACCTATTCTTCTTGCAGCTGCGCGGGAATTTTAGGGATATTTCTGGTAATTTTTATGTCACCAGCATAATAATTTGACAGAATTATTCCCTGATCCTCAGATAATTGTAGTAGCAGTCCGGAGACTAGTGACTGATTTAATTTTCTTATTTTTCTCAATCACATTCATTCTTGATGAAAAAAAGAAAAATCCTTTAAAATATAATAAAAAAAATCAACTAATTTTAGTGATGTTGGTATTACTGCATATTGTTAATACTGTTAATGTGTTAATAATAAAAAGCCCATTTTCTAATTAATATCACTACATACTTAGCACCTTAGCTTTTCCATAGTTCAACGTGGCAATATCGAATGTTCTCGACTACATTCTTTTCACGGCTTCATATAAACTTGCCAAAGCATACTTCTATGTATAATTACTTAAGATCCACCCTGTATAGCCCACTATAGCCCCTTGCCCACCTTATTCAGTAAACTCTTCGTTTCAACCTCCATTTTAGTTGATTCGATGTTCCTTAACTAGACAGTTCCCGATGTTCTTTAGAACCTTCTTTAGCTAACTGACCATTTCATTTAAGTTCTTCAACAGTTGCTGGATTATTGATTCAAGCAGAGTTTGGGGTCTATTCTGTAACCAGTCCTTTAAAATTTAGAGGCCGTTAAAAATCTAACAGGCGCTAAAATCACATCTACCTACTTGTAGATGTGATTTCAGCGCCTGTTAAAATTTCAACGGCCTCTAAATTTTAAAGGAATGGTTACAGAATAGACCCCTTTGACTGTCAGTGTATCGACCGAGGCTACATTTTCTTCCTAGGTCCATTTATATCAACCCCAGCGCAATGGTTTGTTTCAGAACCATTGGTGATGATCCACATGATTTCTATCTGGTTATGTTATAGGTGGTCTGTGATTTCTCTACACTGAGAATATGATCGACAGTAAAGTGAAGTATCTTATTTAAAAAATGGCTTCTCTCAGACATGCGCATATAAAAAAGTATGGGAAGCTTCATCGCTTCTTGTTAAGCTGGTATATTTTTTGGTTAAATATTCTTTTCACTGTGTGACGGCTGTGTCGGAGTAGATATCGAGATTTATAAAATAAAAACCTAATTTTGACTTACCGCTTCCATTAAACGTTGTCCTCCGAAGCAAACTATAAATGATGACATCATCCAGCCTATTAACAAAGCAGTTGAATCTAAGGGAATATTCTGAAAATGAATCAGTGAAACCGATCAAACTATTAGTAAATTTAAGAAAATTGTTATTACCGTTAGAAAAGTGTAACCTATAACTCCTATGAACGGTCCTGATAGACTAATATGCACCATCATGCAAGGACTGAAACAGTTTTTCATTAATTCCCCCATTCTGAAAAATATAACGATAGGTAATAGAAATATTCATTTATAATTCATATAAATACCCTTCTTGGTGTACGTTATCGATTGTTATTGCTAGTATTATTAGCGGTAAGACACTTTTGTCAATACGAAAGGTTCGTCTGTATTCTGTATCTGTATCTGTAGGGTGGGTGAGTGTAGGCTCGTAACACTTAGGCCACTTGTGACCCATTGTACATCCTCCCGCCGAGGAGTTGTCCTCGTAGGTCATGGTCCATCCTGTCCTTCTCAGGAAGGTGGACGGGTCACTAGGAGACATCTCCTTTATAACGGCAGGTGTGACTCAACGAACACACACTCTCTTATTGACGATAACTCCGGACACTAGCATAAGATGTTGTTCTAACGTAACACTTATATTACGTTATGCTGTACGTTGTCTATTTCTCGTATTGGTCATTTCACTTGTTTGGCTAAATAAAACCTCAGCCATATTTACTTAACTACTTTATTTACTAATATGTCTATATTTATGTACAAAACTTAAGCATTACCAAATAGTGACCTTTATTCCGTTCAATCCCACGCACGGTTATACATAGACTGCAGTATCATTACCACAATGCCCTATTTTCAAAAGCCAGGCATCTTTGTTTCCCCAAACCGAACCCTTAACTTCCCATATCATCATGCTTTCAACTTTTACTAAGTATTTGTATATCTGTTACAAGAGATGAGATAAAACAGAATTCGGTTCAAGTGTGGTGACACAAATATTTACTAATGGTTCTTGTATAATAATTATAATATTTGTATAATAATTATAATATATTGGAAATTGGAAATACAACAGCGACGTAACATATATATGGAATATAACAAAGACGTAACAGATGTGCTTGACAGTTTCATCTTCTGTTCACGCATCCTGCATAGAGGTGTGTCACTAGCCCCATAGTATAGAGGTGTTTTCTTAGTTGACAGTAGCCAGTCGGAAATACTATTGTTAAACGTAGATTTTTCCTGGTCATCGCCAAATATTTCTTAGCCAGCTTCCCAGGGTGATTCTAGCAAGACTGCATCCTTTGATTCCATCCCATCTCTTGATGGATTGAAAATGGGTGTAACGTTTGGCTAGCTCTGCAATTGTCGAAGGCCGTAGGTGTCACTAGGTCCTGAAACTTTTATTCCAGCCGCTTCCCTGGCTAAAGAATACTTCTGTCGTATCCTTTAACCACCCCAGGATAATATTATCTGCCGAGGCGTTAGCTAAGTCTTGATGGCACTTTAGAACTAGCCCACGATATAATACGCTGTCTGTTCAAAACTAATAGGGCTTGTCTATTATCAGTGCAGAATGTTTTTGTCAGAAATTCCTTCTCTGGTTAGTTCTTTTGTGGCAATTGAGATACCAGCCAGTTCTGTTTGAACCACGCTGGTCCCATTCTCCACTTAATCCTTAGACTTAGTGCTTTGGACTATACCCCACATGCTGAGCCTATTTTAACTTTTGAACCATTTGTACATAATATGCGTATTGTATTTGCAGCATCTGGCTCTATGTTTTATTTGTATTTTGTAGGGTTTATTACACACAAACCTGGGTTCAATTGTATCATTGGCTGTCTACATCCTATTTTGAATGATGCAATTTTTCCCGATTGGTAGGTAGCGCTTGCGCGTAATCTATCTAAATATCCACTAATCAATTTTTATAAGTCAAAGATTGGGGTTAACGTTTGTAATACATTCAAACACTTCATTATTGTGATATTTTGATTAGGATTAATCACAGACCAACCTTTTTTCCATTTCTTCCAACGTAATGTGTTAGAAGGACATTAACAATCGATGACTCACACCAAGTTGGTTATTATATGATCTCTAGCTCATAAGTAGACAAATAAAAGTGGTGCACTGATAATTTAAATCTTATACCAGAAACAAGTTTGTCATTTTATCATAATAGGTAACTTTGTATGACAAAAATCATAGTAGCTGATAAGCGATTTAGTAAATGCAAAACATTGAGTAAATTGAACAATCAAATGCAAAAAAACTGAAAAAGTGATGTTTTTTCGTTTTAAATGTGTACTAGATGCTACAGTCCGTTTGCTACTAATATTTTTGTCAAAAACTCACTATTTTGTTGCTCTATTGCTGGGCCTATAAGTAAAATATCCTATTGAATGAAGGAGGACCACTATTAGTGTTTCTACTAGTCCCTCAAATGTCTAGGATCTTCAGAAAAACAATCGAGCAGAACATTTGGAAAATTGATTCTAGAAATATATACTGGTACGAACTCAGTGATTCAGAAGTCGGTCCTGTTGTGAACTATAAATTTTGGCGAATATTCGACCTTTCTAGAAGATTCAATAACAGAGTGATGCGATGGTTTATTCCCGACTGCTCTGGGCAAACGCAGAGGTGATACATTCAAGAAGGTTCTAGAGTTGCGAAGGACTATCTATACGTGGGTTTTTGAGTGAGTAGAACAGTTTTTGGTATACAGTGTATCGGTAAACAGTTTCAGTATACAGTGAGTGAACAGATAAAGAATTAGTGAAAATAAATAGTACCTACATCGTTTAAGTATTGGAGATAAATTACGACAATTATTATACCGAGTGTAGATAAATTAGCAGACATTAGGTAGTGTGTATATTAATTAAGTTTATTATAGTGTGTAAGTGTTTCTTCAATAAACCAATAATAATTAGCTATAGTGAGTGTATAATTTTATCACAATGTATCAAAATTTTTGTTGGTGAACTTACTCTATAACTGCTTGATGATACTGTACGGCCTTATTAAATTTCTGTCTTCTAATTACCCTGTCTTTTTCATTCAATGCATCCGTTAACTCGTCTTCTACATGTTTTAACCGTATTCTCATGTGTTCGCAAAAAGCGAACATCACAAATGACAGAAATCCCGCTGTTTGGTAGACCACAAATACCGCATAAAACTAAAAATGAAGATGGAAAAAAATAATCTGATCATTCATAGGGTCGGAAATAATTAATTTGAATAATTGAATAGATGAGGCTTTTCCTTGATGTAGATCCATACTAAATTATCAAATCAAACAATTTTAATTTGTTAAAATCTACATAATATTTCTAGATCTTACAAGTTCAAATATAAATAATAGATATGATTTTTCTATATTTCACAAACCATCACATACAGACATTACAATTCATAATAGTTCACTCCATTCAGTCAGTCATAAATTAGCAGCTTTCAATAGTATGATACGTGGACTTTTAACAGGTCCATTAAATATTGACAATTACAACAAAGAACTAAATAAATATAATAAAACAAATAGACGAATTTAATAGACAATATCATAAATAAAAAGATAAAAAAACATACTCTAGAATAAGTATTTCCTTCTGATGAAAATAAAAATAACCAATTTAGAAGCTTGTTATACTTTGGCGAATACCATCTTTAAAAATCAAATTATTTTTAGAAACTTTTAAATACCACGTGTTCTGAACGCTTTGTTCATTGTTTTACCACCCGCTTGTTGTCAAAATAGTTTGTGAAGTCACGTGGACATGCCCTATTAGAAATTTTTTACCCTCTGGGTACAGAGCCATAAAATGATAAATTCGTATAACCTATCTTTATACAATGATATTACCTCATACAAATAAACAATTTGTGTAATAGGAAAATAATCAAATCTAAACGGTAGCCAAGTCGGAAATGGTAAGCCGCACACTTCCTCTAAATTATTTTTCAAATTTTCTTGTTTGCATTGTGGTATTAGCAACGAAGCAGGTAAAAGCATTGTTAAAACAACCCAAGTATGGTAAATTAAGTAGATTTTTGACCATGTGTTTATACGATTGTTTTTTTTGTCAAAATTATTAGGTTTTCCGAAAGTTTCGAAATCTAGAACAAACATATAGGTTAGGATCTCTTAACCTACAAATAGTTCATATAATACCCTTCTATGGTGTGCGTCATCGTTTGTGACGTATATCCGGGTAGTCGGGCATGTCGTTTATTTTATTTGCTATTTTGACATATTGCTAACCTTAAATTTAATAAATAAAATCATCAGGATCGTATTCAGTCAAATTCGAAAATGCTATGGAATTAATTTATTACCAACTTCTTTTTCTAACTGAAAATACTTGAGAATTTTCAAAATGCTGATGTGTTTCCGTGTATTTAGGCGCAATTGTGTATTATTTAAATAAATATAACAATGAGATTAATATTTACTCTTCATATGATAATTGACCGTAAACAACGAAGCACAGAGGACAACTGTCAATGGGACAGTAGAAAAGGACGTAAGACACATTGTCAATACGGAAGGTACGCCTGCACCCTACTTTGAATGACGTAAAATCTCCCGACGGATAGGTCGCGATTGATCGTAATCTACCCTTCAAATCTGTTGTTCCAGTGGTGAAATTATACAATAATATAGTAGAAAAATCTCTGTTTTATTTTACTTTATATTCTATGACATTAACGTAATCATTTAAAAAACATTGACACAATAACTAACTAATTGACATTAGATATATTTCAACACCCTCACTTAATCTCATGTCAAACATATTAATAAAATCACTGTAATCTTCTTAATCCAAATTGTTCAGCACAAAATGAATGTTTTGGTCTAAACAATGGATTAGTTAATATATCAGCTGGCATTTCTTCCGTAGGCAAATAAAGTACTGATATTTCCCTCTTCTTAACCAGCTCTCGCACGTAATGATATTTGATGGAGATGTGTTTAGTACGATTGTGAAAAACTGGATTATACACAAGTTTGTTTGCTCCTTGATTGTCATTATAGACCACAATTGACTCACATTCTTTGTATAGTTCATTGAATAATCCTTTAACGTACATAACTTCTTTCACTCCTTCAGCTATTGCCATGTATTCTGCTTCAGTTGTACTTAGTGCAACACTTTTTTGCTTCCTAGATTGCCAGCTTATAGCAGCTCCAGCATATTTCAGTACAAAACCGGTGTATGAACGACGATCTTCTATGCAACTACCCCAGTCAGCATCAACAAAACCTTGAATAGGTTTTCGGCTCTCCTGGAAACATAGACAGTGGTCCATTGTACCTTTCAGATATCTAAGAATTCTTTTCGCTGAATTCCAATGATCTTTATCATGACAATTATTGAACTGACTCATGAAACTTGTCGAATATGTTATATCAGGACGTGTACATACTGATAAATACATCAAAGCCCCGATGAGTTTTTGATAAGGATACTGAGAGTCATTTTTCAAAGATTTTTTCAACTTTAAATTTGGTTCCAATGGAGTACTCACTGGTTTTGAATTTTCCATTCCAAATCTTTTCAAAATAGTTTCTATGTATCTTCTCTGGTCAAGAGTAATTGTTTTATTTGACCTATCTCTTATAACTCTCATTCCCAAACATTCTTAAAGTTCTCCAAGATCTTTCATCTTGAAATGTCTACCAATTTCCTCTTTCAGTTTTTCTGTTTCATGTGCACTATTCGAAAAAATATAAAAATCGTCTACATGAAGAGCAATTATGATTAATTTGCCTTCCTCATTTTTCATATATGCACAAGAATCATATCCGCATCTTTTAAAACCAATGTTAATCAAAAAATTATGAATTTTCAAATTCCAACAACGGGCTGATTGCTTCAAACCATATATGGCCTTTTTAAGTTTACACACCTTCTTTTCATTTCCTTTTTCAATAAAACCTGAAGGCTGCTCCATATAAATAGTTTCCTCAAGATTTCCATTCAAAAATGCGGTGGTAATATTAATATGATCCATTTCTAAATTCAGTTCTGCAGCTAGTCCAAATAATATTCTTATTGTGGTGAGTCTTACAGCGGGTGCAAAGATTTCTACATAATCTTCCCCAAATTTTTGAGAAAATCCCTTCGCTACAAGTCTCGCCTTATGTCTTTGGGCTTTTCCATCTGCTCCAATCTTAAGTTTGAATACCCACTTGCATTTGACCACATTTTTTCCACGAGGACGGTCAACAAGCTCCCAGGTTTCATTTTCAGCAAGTGATTTCAACTCTTCTTCCATTGCACGTTCCCATAGTTTCTTGTCAGATCTTGAACGGGCATCTGTTATATCTATGGGGTCGGTAGAGTTACATACTACTGATGAATAAGAATATTCCACATCTTCATATCTATGAGGAGCTTTTCTCTCTCTTGAAGGATATCTTCTAATCTGATCATTAATTTCAATATTTTCCTGTTCATCAGAAATTTCTTCAGTAACATTATCAATATTTTCAGTTATTGAAGAACTGTTACCCTGTAAATTGATTTCTGATAGATGTTCAACTGCAACTTGTTCGTGGTTATTTTCTAAATTTCTGATTCCTCTGATTTCACCCAAGGAACTATTTTGTTGAGTGCCTTGTGAATCATATGAGTTAGTTTTCACAGATTCTATAAAAACCACATCTCGTGCTTCGATTATTTTGCGAGGATTCTGCACATCTGATAGTCTGTAACCTTTCGATGCTTCACAATAACCCATCATCAAATATTGACATGATTTCTTATCAAATTTACGTCTTTTTTGCTTCGGTATATGCACTTGTGCCTTACTACCAAATATTTTCAAGTGCGAAAGGTCTACTTTTTCGTTTGTCCAAACTTCTTCGGGCACTGCTTCCTTCACAGCAGCGGTTGGTGATCTATTCTTCAAATAGATGGCGGTGTTAATGGCTTCGGCCCAATATCGTTTTCCCAAATTTGCATCAAATAACAGACATCTAGCTTCTATTAGTCCGTTCCGCTACTCCGTTTTGTTGTGGAGTGTACGGAATGGTTGTCTGAGGAATTATGCCGTGTATTTTAAGAAAATTTTTAAAATCGTTATTGACGTACTCTGAACCATTATCACTTCTGAGACGTTTTATCTTCTTTCCTGTCTGGTTCTCTACCAAAGCTTTAAAATCTCGAAACTTACATAAAACTTCACTTTTGGTTTTCAGCATATAGCCAAAAGTTTTCCTGCTAAAATCATCAACAAAAATTAGGCAATACTTTGCTCCACCCCATGAAGTCTCTTTCATTGGCTCTGCTATGTCGCTATGGATAAGTTCTAATAATTCATTTGCTCTTCTCGAACTTTTTCTGGGAAATTTTTGAACAGTCTGCTTTCCTTCAATACATTGAATACAAGGTTCATTATTTTCTTGGCCAAAATGTAAACCTGTTACCAAACTTTTCAGTAATCGCATACTTCTTCTGTTCAAATGACCTAAACGTTTATGCCATATCATGTGATCTGAAGTAGTGGCAGATAACGCCCTCACTGGTTCTTTATTGCATGTGTCAGCAATATACATGGAGCTAATATTAAGAGGAGATGACACAGTCGACTATCTTATAATAGGAAAGTGGTATCACATGATAGACATTGTGATGGTAGCAATATGGCGTCGACGGCAGTGCCGGACTATTTAAATTTCCAATCATCAGAAATATTTCCACTAGTAAAATTCTTTTTCATCAATGCACATTATCATCCTTTTGACAAGACTTATGTTGGCTGCTAAGAACCTCTTTTAACAAATTTCAACCACATATCTCTAATTAATTAAATATAGAAAACTTATTTGTGCACAAAGGAATATATTTCAGTATAGTACTGCTTCGATTGTTTACTAACCTATGATATGTTGTTCCTTATGATTTTTTCGTATTTACACTGTCTCCACTTGTACAACTTCGTAGAGCACAAGAAACCATTATTGTTCAATGAATAAAATAGGAAAAACCGACAGTAACAAAAAGAAAATCCAAAAAATACACAATTCACATCCACAAAACGTCAAAACGATACTAATGTCAAGTTGACAAGTTAGTGGTAGTAAAATGGCGAAACCAATACCACTTTTATGACATGCGTAGCGACTCCTTTTAAATACTAGCTCCATGGCAATATATAACCCATTTTTCAAGTGTCCAGTGAATTCTACTTTTCCTTTGACAAAATAATCTGATTCATCGTAGACTTTGCAGCCAAACTCATCAAATGACACAACAAGACCCTTTTCTGTCATAGCGTTCACTGACAAAAGGTTTGTTGATAGGTTAGGTACATACATCACATTTTTAACTGTCTTCGTGACAATATATTTGTTTTGATTTAGGTTAATTGTCACATCTCCCATACCATTTGACAAAATTTCTTCTCCATTCGCAACTGAGATATTAGTTTTCCTAGTTTCATTGAAATTTATCATCCAGTCATTGTTTGGAGACATATGTGATGTGGCGCCTGAGTCAATTATCCAATCAGATTTTGAGGATGTTGTTAACATTGCAGTAGTGAGTAATGTTTTCCTATATCCTTTCGAATTTTTATCCTGATCTTCACGTTTTGGACAATCTGGCTTCTTATGCCCAATTTCTCCACAGGAATGACATTTCAATTTCTTTTTCGAGAACTTTTTGTATGCATTCTTTGATTGTAATGCTGCCTCGCTTTTGACTCCATAATCTTGAGATTTCTTTCTTGCATCTTCTTCTATGAGCTTTGCCTTCACTTCATCTGATGAGAGTTCTGTATTATATTATACGTTAGAGCCATAACCAAAGGCTCATACTCTGAATTCAGACCATTCAGCATAACAAAAGCGACAAAATCATCATCTATGTTCACACCAATATCTGCTAGCTTATAAACTGTAGACATAATATCATTGATGTATTCTTCCATTGAAGTAAATTCGTCACGTCTCATTCTAAACAAATGTCTTTGTAAATCGAATTTTCTGTTCATATCTTTCGATTCAAAAGCGTTAAGCAAGTTATCCCAAGCTTCTTTAGACGTCGTGGCCTTACAAACATGTATGTAACAAGTAGGTTTCACACTTAAACATATTTTTGCCAATGCTCTATTATCGATGTCTTTATTCGCTGCATTTATTGTACCATTGGATACAATATCCCATAAACCTTCCAATATTAAGCTCATTCTCATGGCAAATTTCCACGATGCATAATTCGCCTGTCCTTCCAGCTTGTCTATATTCGGCACAGACGTGGAAATTGACTGCACAGTCTTGAATGTTGGAGTTCCGCTAGTACATTCGGATACGGGTAATGACATGACGTATATTGGTAACTTTCAATAAAAATAATTGAGAAAATTATTGAACTACTTATATTACTGTAACTGCTTCTGTTGGCGCTGGGCCCATAACCTGTTGTTCCAGTGGTGAAATTGTACAATAATATAGTAGAAAAATCTCTGTTTTATTTTACTTTATATTCTATGACATTAACGTAATCATTTAAAAAACATTGACACAATAACTAACTAATTGACATTAGATTACTAAGATATATTCCAACAAAATCAAATCAAATTTCTTAAGTCAAAGACTAGGTTTTGATTAGAATTAATCACAGACCTGCCTTTTGCACACCAAGAAGGTTATTATATGAACTCTAAAGTATAATATATACTCTCTTCAACCGCCTAGTCTACTAGAAGAGCGACTGCACAAATTGCCTGTAGCCAACATTGAAATTCAACGTTCACAGATGCAATATCTCACCTGACAATTGTTTTAATAAAACTATAATAGGCTTCAGATTAAACAAATATCTAAATACAAAATACGAAGCTCCATGGTATGATAAAATGTTACCTATATCTTTATCAATGTGGTAAATAATCCCTTCTGAAACAAACAAAATGAGATTTTAGTTTTTATAAAATTCAGCAAATTTAGTGTTATATTATGATAAGTTAGTTGGTGATTTTGATGATATTCTTATTGAATATGATGACACGCTTCCGATAAGACACACAGTGTATGGTGTCTATTTATTAGTTTCTTTTACTTGGCTAGTGTCGACTTTCTGGAAGAAACAACTTATTAAAAGAAGATGAGAATGTTAATTGAGATGACACTGACATCTATAATAGACAATCCTCTTCTTATCTCCTGAGAAAATTCTCAGAAACTAGTTGTTCTTTTAGACCCAGAAATTTTAGCATATCCACATATTTCAGTTTGGATAAGTGTCCCTTTTATTATCCTGTAGGCTTCTAGGTGCTGTACCCTACCATTCGAAATTGCATGCATGTTTCCTCACAGAAACTTCATCCTTCCTGCTCTACTAGTTTTAGATTTTTGATGTGCTCATTTATGCGACAGTATCTTGTCAGGATAGGTACATTTCAAAGCACTTAATTCATATTCCTCTTCTCTTCTTTTTCACTTTGCCTGTTTCTTCTAATATTACATTGACTTTGAAATTATTAAGAAACATAAACACCTGAGTGTATAAGTATATAAGTAGATATGAAAGTTTATAGATAATAATAATTATAAAACATTTGTGGATTTTGGTCTCCATATTCTACTAAAAATAAATGTACAAATACAACACTAACTGAACAAAGACATTTTCCGTGTAGTATCAACCGAAACTACCATCAATTATTAATTTATGCATCAACAAAAACTCTTCCATTTCAACTGCATTTACACAAAATAAATAAAACATTAACTGACAGACTAAAACAAGAGAAGAGTTACTTTGAATTTGACCTACTTCATTTCTATTGTTGATTTTTTTAATTTTACGAAAGGAATTTATATTGAACAACTTAATATAAAACAACATATGACCGAGTCCTTTTCACCGACGCATCCAAAAGCGAGACTGGAGTCAAGTCGGATGTACTGGTTCGTCAAAAACCCCCAAATTCCACTTGAAAGGCACACATAAAGACTAAATAATACATAAATTTATTCGAATATACTTTAAAACGAGAGTTGGCTTGCAATTGGACCATTTCCCATATTATTTCAGTTGAATACAGACCAAAACGTGGAAGTACGCTGAATACAGTCTAAAACGATAGGAAATCTTACAATTCGACATTATTTCATCCGAAAACTTTCACGTAACTACAGTCCAAAGCAGTCAGCGGTTCTCGAAATGAGTCAAAAACCCCTAAATTTCACTTGAAAAGCAAACAAGGAGACTAAATAAAGCATAAATTCACTACAATATCGTTTAAAAGGAGAGTTAGCCTGCAATTTGATTATTTTCCATTCTATTTCAGTTGAATACAGACCAAAACGCGCAGGTACGCTGAAAACAGTCTAAAGCGATAGGAAATCACACAATTCGACGTTATTTCATCCAAAAACTCTCAATTTCACGTAGCTACAGTCCGAACAGTCAACGGCTCTCAAAATGAGTCAAAAACCCTCATAGAGTATTGTCACCATTAAGGTGTGAAACTGCATTCTATTTGAAATCTCTACCATTTTCTTAAACCCTAAATATCTGTTTTCTTTCAATTCAATAATATAACTTTTTCCACTACTGGCTGTGAAGTTGACAATTACTGCTTCTTCTAGCCAACTGAATTTCTCTATTAGTGGTTAATGATTCTCTATTATTAACCAAGGTCAATAATGGACAAATTCAAATATTTTGAGAATTCAGGGATAGTAGTTCAACAACATAATTTTGTATACCCAGGATATATGTCTTTAACAAACGTATTTGCTGATTAAAATTACCTATTAATATAAAATTATTTGAAAAAAATGCCATTAGTTTAAAATTCGCGCTCAATCAAAAATGGCTGATGATATAAGGAGTGCGTTCATAATATATCGAAAACTGACAGCATACTTGTCAGTCAGACGACAGGGTGAACGCTTCTCCGAATTATTTTCAATTTTTGTCTCTAATTTGGCTGGTAGGGGAAAAATTTTATATCAACCATCGTGGTGAAGAAATTTATAAACCTCGCACCTTATTTCGCTCAGGCCTCAGCCCTCCGCGAAATAATTTTGGTGCTCGGTTAATAAAAATAGTCTTCACCACCTTGGTGTATATACTATTAGGTACTTACTTTTTAGATTAAATACCATATGTAATAATGCTCCAACTGATAAATAAATAGAGCTGAAATTTACTAACAAGTATTTAATGTATAAATTTGCTTTTGGATCGTTCATTTCAGTTTTAGTTGGTAAAAGATAAGGAATTTGTAATACTCTTACGGAATGTTCCATAATTTTTATTGCTTTTACGTGTTTCATATCCATTTTGTCTGAAAATAATAAAATGACTTTTTCAAATAGTTATAGATTTTAACTATAAAAGATAGCAGATCTAGAAGATGAAACTAGTTAAATACATTTCAATTCGGTTCAAATGTTATTTTTTTTTTAATATTTATTCGAGAGTTTAGGAAAATGATAAAGGTTCGAAATGTTTAAAACTGAATCATGTTATATTTATTGAAAAATTCGCTTTCCAAAAATTAGTTGTAGAGTAGGGACGGTGAGTGTAGGTTCACATCACTTGGGCAACATGTGACCCATTGTACATCTTCCCGGAGAGTCGTCCTCCTAGGTAATCGTCCATACTGTCTTTTCCAGGAAAATGGGCAGGTCACTTGGGGAGACATCTCCACACCCTCTTATTGACGATAACTCCGGACACCCGCATAAGACATGCCTGACAGTTTCATCTTCCTGTTAACACATCCTACGTAGAGGTGTCCAAGAGTCCCATAGTATGGAGGTGTCTCCTTATTTGACAGTGGCCAATCAGAAATTCAACTGTTAAACGTAGGCTTTTAGCAATAACAAATATGTGTTGACAGCTGACATTAGTTGTTCGTCAACTGTAAGATGTAAATACCCCAAACTAAATAGACCATGAATAGACCTTCAAACTTTTCGGGTACAACATGGGTGGTAAGGGACCAAAAATTGATCGGAAAAACCACTTCCTTATGCGACTAGCCTTTTTTAGTATTTTTTTGTTCGTTATGCTGGCAGCAATTCCCATGTATAGAAGTCATCCATTATTGGAAAACAGGAATTTACTCGGTAAATACAAAATTCCTCTACTAATAAAAAGCTACAATTAATTATAAAACATTAATTTAAAATGCGAACTCTTATCGTGCGGGTTCAAAGGTCACTAACCATACCATATGTATCAAATCAGAAAACACAGACGTTACCAAAATGTAAGATTACACTAATTGACGAATCTCTACTTCTTCTTTCATTCTCGAAATAATCCATCAAACTAAGTACCATTTTTTTGCTTGAGACCACAAAAAAAACGGAAAATTGCTACTTATTATTCATATTGAATTGTCAAAGTGACAAAACTGACATATTTAAATAAAAACTCTGCTGGTGAAAGACTTTTTAGAATCGCTGAAAACTAAATACATATCCTTCTTTTTCCCGTCAAAATTGCATAAGTCTGTCTTATTTATCTTACGGATTTTATTTGGAAGTTATGATTAAACACAATGAAAGAAAACAAAAACTGTGAGTATGTCTTTGTTGAATCGTATGACCCGCACGATAAGACTGCATCTGACTATACATAATAATCATGTTTTGCAAATGCCTACAAACCAAAAACAACTGCTTCTGTCAAAACTCTAAACAAAACTGATATTTTAAGTTAAAAAATTCGAAAGTTATACTTGTTTTAGCTTGATTTGGTAGGTACTTACAAGGTGAATAAATAATTTAATATGAAAAATATAAATGGTAAGCTCAGTTTGGTTGTATCAACAAGGATAAATATAGTCCAAGAGGTTTAATAGCAATCATTGTCGTTGTTATGTAATTCAAAACTACCAGATAACAGAATAATAAAATAGAATAGAATTATAGTTTCAATACAATTACCACGGTAAAGTGAAATATTGAGGGTTGAAGGGTAGCTTTTGAATAATGCTTGAGCGTAATGACTGTTTGCTATACGTTTACACGATTATTTTCAAGAAAATAAAATAATATAAATAGAGAAGGTGTTTCGTCGTATATCCAAAATTTAGAAGTGAGAAGATAGTTAGTGGAAGCTGCCATTTCTTTTATTTTTGTATTTTGTAATCTTCTCTCTTTCAATTTAGGATGGAAATGTTTTATTATCCTTTCTGCTGCTGGGCTGCAATCAGAGTGTCATTTAACGTTTTTTATGGTATTGTAGTAGTCGAAGAGCTTGTTGCATTACCACATTTTATTATTCATCAACTCATGCCTTGCTTTGTTATCTCAAAACTTAAATTCGATTTAGCCAGAACCCACATAGGTACTAATCAATTTTTTATAATTATCGCTTAACGCGAAAAGTCTTGGAGGCCTAAAATAAATGGGTAGCTATTTTTGAGATATTGAATCCTCCCATTATTATTAAGCTAATTTTTCTTCTAATCTATATTCGTCAATTATTCTATATTTTCACCTTGTTATACCTTGTTTTTAAACTAAGAAACACCACTGAAAGTTACTAGATTGTTACTAGATTGGGAGAGTGTTCTGAAAGGGTCGTGTTCAGACTTATTGAACTAATTGATACTTACGTGAAATATATGTATTGTACTGCTTGCATTTGTAGTGGCCATAAGTATAAATTAGTATAGTATGTATAAAATTCAATTAATTTATATGTTGAATTATCTTTTATGTTTTAGGTACCGTAATGTGTGTAAAACTATTATTAAAAATAAGATTTTATTTGTAAACTTATAAACTTTGCTTCTCTGTCAGCGATAAATGACCCAAACTCAATAATTTCCTTCGTTTTCTTGGGCGAAGAAAGTCCACTGGTACTTGGAGTACAATCTTGGTCCATATTCAAATAGTAACAAAGCAATACAACACACAACACAAAATAAGAAGTAAAAAACACAAATACAATAATATGAGGTAATAAATCCAAACACAATATGAAATAGCAAACGCAAACAGAATTATAAACAGCAAACGCGCAAAAGTGGTAATAAAGATTGGAATATTTTTACGTAAATAAACACAAATGTCAAAAGTCTATAAAAGGAGCTGTGTGAAACGGGCGGCTATCTGACCAATGATTAGCCTGCAGAAATGCCAACTTAACCTCAAATCGCTCCTCTTATATAGTTCAAAAACAAGGAACAATTACAATGACAGTAGTGTGACAGCCAAGCACTCACTATAGTGTACATTCGCGAACTCACGCGTGACCAAAAATCGTATTTTCCATGTTTTCCAACGATGCGATGCGCTTCGCTACATAGCGAGTGGTCAAAAATTGACCCACAGTGCTCTTTCATTGGCGCCCAACGTGGGGCACGAACCCATGTTGATAAAAATTATTGAAAAATCAGTTTGAAATAACATTTTATTATGTATTGCACGTGAATTCTACAATGTTGAATAATCTACATAGCTTACATCATTTGGTTTAATAAAGTTATGTAGGAATACGATGTTTTGAGGATCTGAAAAAATAAATAAATCATATACTTATATACTTTGTCCACTTCAGTTCGCACCATATGGAAAACTTTGTTATTATCAATTTTAGGAAAAAAACTCATTCTGAAATACAATTTTATTATCAGATATAAATTTTTTCTAGTATTATACGAGGTTTCTCAAAAAATATATGAACTTCACTCAGGAGTAATAAAGTACCTATGAATTTAACAATATCGGAAAATGTTATAAATAAAAGTTCAAACGATTACATCCGTTTATATTGAAAAAATGTTTTTTTTTTTAAATGTATTTCTAGATACAATAACAATGCAATTTACTGTAGTTACGTCGTTATGAGTAATCTAGGATGCGCTGACAAACTAATAAATGTTGGATAGCTACGAATGTTTGACAGTAACTGTCAGAACGCGTTAGAATTTTACGTTATTGAGAAAATTTAAATTATATTCTTATCAACTTTTTATAATAACATTTTTCGATATTGTGAAATTTAAAGGTACTTTACCCTTGAGTAGAATTCATATTTTTTGATAAACCTCTTATAATACTGGAAAAAATTGATATTTGATGATGGTTTTTTAGGTTTTGGAACATGCAGAACATTTTATGAAGAAAATTTTTTTTTCCTAAAATTGAAAATAAAAAGTTTCCCATATGGTGCGAACTTATAAGAGAGGACACAGTGTATATTTTGATATGTACATTGGATCTATACGAAATTGGTATCGACCTCAGAGTAATACTACATTTACTACTTGTTTGTATTGATCTGAGGTATCAACTTATCATTTACCGTCACTACAGTGCCATAAGTGATTGGTCCAAATGGTCCGCCTGTTAGATGTGTAGGACGTCTGCTTCTAATTATAATCAACATAAGATCTCTTTGAAGATTCGTTTCTAAATCGTACCAATGAATGTTACCCATTATTTCACCAACTGAAACGCTCTAGACATATACAAGTTTTAAAATCAAGTAGTCTATCCATTTCAATAAAATAGTAGAGTTTATCCAATGTCAGTTTAAGGACCATAAAATAAAGCAATGTTGTCAGATATATTTTCTGAAATTATTGGCTCACTATACATATGTTTCCCATTACTTCAGTATACTGTTAGCTCGTGATGTTCTTAGAAAGCTAGTATGGAAATATTTAATAAAAAATACATAATATAAATTTATTTGCAAGCATTAAAAAAATTACTGTTAGAAGAGAAATTAATTAGAACAACTTTATGTATGCCCACTATATTTAAGAAAATTTTGAATATCTGGCACCGCAGCTGCAGGTGGTCGATATCGCCAATCATCGAGTAAAGGCTCGCGCGCACTTACCGGCCACAGCCGAAAACGGAACCTGCCACGGCGGCCGGCAATTTTACCTGGGTATCGCGCACTAGTCGGTAAAAATTGTTTGCCAGTCATAGGTCGCTTTTCGGTTATTAGCCATGGATTCAGAGACTAAAAAAAAATAAATATAATAAGTTTACTGTGCGAAGAGGAGGAAAAACAAAATTCTGTTAAGCAAAAAAGCAAAAGAGGATGGATAAATGACATTTGTACAAAGAGGAAAACTGAAAGTCAATTTGCCACTTTATTTCCTTAGCTAGTAGACCAAGAGGATAAATTTTTTAAATATTTTTAAATGAGCTATGGAAACTTTCAGGAACTTTTAACCATTATAAAACCTGATCTGACATTTCAAGATACTACGTCTAGAAACTCCATTCCACCAGCAGTTTCGTTTCGTTTTCCAAAATTAGCGCGCACTTCTCCGCATCACGACGGAACGCAACGGTCCACCGGCAAAAGTATTCTCGTCCGGGATTTCCGTCGACGACAGACCGGGCCGTTGCCGTCCGTTGCCGAGTAGTGAGCGCTGTTTCGTTTGAATACCAGGTAAAGATAAATTCGTGGTCCGTAGCGGTCCGGGCTGTTGCCGGCAGAGACGGTCTAGAGCGCGCGAGCCTTAAATTATTGCTTATAATATTGAAGAGTTCGGGTCACTTCTAAGGCGGTCCACTATAACATAAAAAATTTTATGGGATAGGGTGGATGCTTCAAACCCTTTTAAACGATTTGTTTACTCTCAGGCGTGTGCCAATTCTGTTTGTATATTTATATGTATATTTAAAATAATATAGAAGTATCTATTTCTTGGTTGAGTGAGTTTAATGAATTAATAATGTAATATTTATTGAGTGTATTGATATTAATATAATATTAATTTGTTCGTAGACGTTAGGGTAAGTTTTGTGAATATAATTCATTTGTAATTAATTAGAATGGCATTTTGGAGACCATTTAAAACGACAGTCCAAGATGATGCGCGGGAATCTAATAATTTGTTGCCACAAGCAAATGACTTAGCAATTAATAATACTGATGATAGGGCCGAGTTAATTTGAATTACATTTGAAAAAACATTATTTCACAATATTCGAATTTATAAAAAAAATTTATGCGCGCCATTGGGCGGCTTTTTTCTTCAATGGGATTAAAAATAGGGGTCATAAAATTAACATTAGATAGACTTTACTGCTATCTATCCTCCATTTTGAAACAGTTAGTGGCTTTAAATAGAGTATAACTCCGAACAATGAAAATATTTGAAGAGTTAGCAGTATTATTATGTGCCAACATGAACAATGTCTAAGTTTATTTATTTATTTTGCTTTAGTCTACACATGTTGCCATGTAGTATTGAAACGTAAATAATAATCATGACTTCAATTTTTTGTGGTTTCTTATTGAATTTAGTAATCATTCAATGACTTTTGTGGTTCCTCAATATACAGGGTATACCAATCTTACGACAAACTTCGGCTTATGACTTACAGAATGTCAATTTGGAGGATAAAATAATACTGCATTTTTAAGTAAATCAAAGTCAAGAAACGACGAGGATGATGGTAAATATGCTGAACAGACATTGTAGGCTGAGGAAGCAAACAATGGGCCTAGCAGATGACAGCCTATGTAGGTTCTGCGAGAAAGAAGACGGAAACCTTAAAATCGCAAAAAACCACACTGTGCATGCTTTCGATCAAGAATACTGTAAGTTGCAAGAAGAATTGCAAACTCTATGAATAGACAAAATTGCATTCATTGCAACTATTTTTGGATATCTTTTTTTGCTTATGAGTTACCAATTGTAACGCGTTTTCCTGTACACGTGGTCTTCTACCACTCGAACACGTCACTATGGACACCCTTAGCTGAAAATCTTTCGACGGAATGCTCGGGCGCCAGATTTTTTACGTGGTTTGCTCCACGGCCCCTTGACCCTTACCGTCAAGAGTTCCAGATAGCCTCAGATGGAGGTTACGGATAATTCCAGGGGTCTTGTTGAACTTATTTTGATCAACTATTCTCAAATTTACAATCAAATATAGGTTTATTCTCAACTAATGAGTTAATAACGGAGTGAATAAGAATTTTTCTTTGTTATATGAATAATACTCTGTGGTCTATTGTCCTTATAATTCTATAGGACTGTCAAACTAACGGGGAGAAGAGAGGGGTGGCTTTAATAGGCTAAACCGATCAAACTACTAATACGGATGAATCTGCCGGGTAAACGAACAAGCGTAACTGAGCCACATCCGAGTTCGAATATCCCTTTGGATCTGAATGTAATCCGGAAAAAAAAACACAAAATTTATTTATTGATCACTGATTGAAGGGAATACAGTTATAAATCTGCCGGGTAAACGAACAAGCGTAACTGAGCCACATCCGAGTTCGAATATCCCTTTGGATCCAAATGTAATCCGGAAAATGACACAAAATTTATATATTGATTACTGAATAAAGGGAATACAGTTATAAATCTGCCAGGTAAACGAACAAGCGTAACTGAGCCACATCCGAGTTCGAATATCCCTTTGGATCCAAATGTAATCCGGAAAATGACACAAAATTTATATATTGATTACTGAATAAAGGGAATACAGTTATAAATCTGCCGGGTAAACGAACAAGCGTAACTGAGCCACATCCGAGTTCGAATATCCCTTTGGATTTTTTTTTTTAAAACGGTACACTACTTTTCAAACAAGAAAATAGATTTATTTCGATCAAGTTCAAATTATTCTACTTATCGACACACAGAGTAGTAAGCATAAAACTCGGAAGGAAAATTGAACTATTTATAGAAAACGTATATAAATGTCCGGTAAAGATAACACATAAAATCGTAAATTCAATAAAAAAAACGGTGAATTAATACCTATTTATTGTTTAGCAAAAAAAAACCAATTTTCTAGAATGAATTAACTTTTATTCAAAGAAAAAAAAAATTAAAACTGGTTTTTATTCCACAGTGATTAAATCAAATTTCGGAAAAATAAGAAAATGAAATTTCTTCACCAGTAAAATCTAATTCCTATAATGGAATATGGAAGTATAGCCGGTTATGTTCAAACAAGAATCACCAAAGTAAAAGTTTTCACAAAAATACAAAATATCAATCGGTACGGAAATCAAAATCAAATTGTTTCAAAAGTACGGAGTACGGAGGTACGGAAATTGTTGAATATCGGTACTGTGATTATTAAAAATATTTTACCTTCCTGAAGCGGCTTCGGTATGCACAAACTTAACTAAACGAATTGTCTTTTAAACTAAAAACTCCGGGAACCGGATCGGATTTCTAGTGTTCACACGGCAAAACGGAACTATCTCGGTAACTAGTAGAAGTTTAGAGCTGACGGCTGAGAAATACGAGTTGCTTTTTTAAAAAATCCACACTTCTGTCCTTTTATATTCTCATTAGTGAAATTTTATTTCGGAACTACAAAAAAAAATTGTAATATACCAGACGTCTTTTGGAATTAATTAAATTAAATTATATGGTATATATACCAAATGTCCTTTTAAAATGAAAAATTTTAACTTCGGAAATGACTGAATTTTATGATGGAATATGAATTTGCGTACCTCCGGACTAATACAAAAAATACTAAAACTAATATAACGGCGATAAAAAAAATAATTCGGTAACAAAAGGGAATCGGAAAGTTAGTAACGAGTTATCTAAAGACAAGTCGTAAAATAAAATAGTGAAAGAAACTAAAAAAACTAAATCGGTGCACAAAAAAAATAACTCGTTACACAATGCACATAGAAAGCTGATAATATAGGCACCTTATATAGGTGCCTATATCAGCATATAGTCAGGATTTTAGTTATTCATCTAATTGCCTTTTGCACCAATAGTAGCATAGCTATGGCGAGTTTAAAATTTAAGGGTCGCTTAGTTAAAGTTCAGTTGCACCAATGTTTCTGCTCTGCTTCTTAGCTAAGTGTTGAATACATTTGTTAACCTCGTTATTTAACTATGAAATGAAACAATTTTAATTTTTTAAAATCTACATATTATTTAAACTGAAGTTGTGACGCGTTTCGCTCACATAGTATCTCATTATACCTCCATTCGTTTGATAAAGCTACTGTGTTAGCGAAACGCATCACTTTAAATTAAAATTGTTTCATTTCAATATGGATCTACATCAAAATAAAATCCTCATCTATTCAATCGCTATTTAAGTTAAGTTTTATTTACTTCTCAATGGTTTCTGGTGACTTTTCGTTTTTGTGGTTTGAAATAACGTATTAAAAGCTGCTAAAAAACAATTCTTTGAAAACCAAATAAATTTATTCTTGTTTTTTAAATACGGAAATTGTTTATAATGGAAAACAAAGTAAAAAAGAAAAAAACAGATCGGCTAATTACACAGTTCAGGAAAAAGAATTTCTAATATTTTCATCCAATTCTTCATAATAGTTTTTACTGTTGTACCGTCTTCTTGGAAATCCATTTTCAAGAATATCCAATACTTCCAAATCATCCTTCATAACTTCTTCAAAAATTAATAGCAACACACTTGAAATTGGAAGACAGAAAACGAAAACCCGAAAAGAGGAAAAACATTGACATGTAATGTGGTGGTTATATACAGTTGGTTCGTTGGATCTTTTCCCATGCGTCATCATTAATATACAAACGCAATACATCAATACATTAAATAACACGTAAGTCGTAGTTGTAAACAAAGTCTTTGGTCTGTCAACTACGTCAACGTACAGATTCACCTTAAACCTATCGCAGACATTCATCATATGGCTATCTCTGTTTGTTATATTACGCTGTAATGGAACAAACGGTTTCATTTCGGGAGTTAAGATTCTGTGAGTAGGAAAGAGACGTAATACAAAAAGTAGTATGTGAATCATTTCATACATGGGAAAAGATTCAGCGAACAGACTGTATATATATAATCAAAATCCCTGTTACCATTCAATGGTGTAGGGTATATTTTAATGTCTATATTGTTAATAATATTTTCCAGTGTCTGCACACAAATTTTTCCCATTATTTTTTGTTATTTGCTAGTGCCTTGGCCGCTAACCATGTTGTCTCTCTTTTCTTCATTATTTCTCCTATTACTCCATCCCATGTGAGTTTCGGTCTTCCTCTTTTCCTAGCTCTTTGTATCCTAGATTCCCACAAATGCCTGACAGGCCACTCTTCTGAGATACTTCATCTCTACAGCCTGAACATGTGGTGGTTACTGGGTGGTAATTGGGTGGATCGGCCTCTTAATTGATGGTGTTGCTGGTCACGCGGAGGGTCATCTTATAAGAATAAAACACTACCTGTAGCACTGGGATACGTTCTCTTTATTACTTAAACTTAAACTTACTAAATATCTTCTGTATGCTCCTTGTGGTATATTATTCATTCTTACTACTATACATTATACTAAATACTTTAATACTAATACTGATATTACTAATACGAATAATCTAATAATAATAATAATCTTAAAATACTATCGTTAACATATTTATAAGTCCAAGTCAAGTTCATTATAAGTAAATATGAATAATACTATTTATGTTTATTTCACGCTCTGAACTTAACTTCGTACATGCGACCTTCTTACTTCTATTTTATGTAATGATTCACGTTCTTATGCGATTTATTGAAATTAGCTTCAAGGGAATTTATGTCTTTTATTTAAATATTATTATTAACTTATTATATTGACCAAAAGGCATCAGAGACATATATCAATCGAAACACAAGAATGTTAGGTTAGAAATCTCCACTTTGAGGATGAGTAGAGAATAAGCGAGCGATTTTCTAAGCTTAGCTAGGTGCAGCTTACAATGACAAGTTGTTCATGGTGCAAAACAAAACTTTCTCAAAGCGCCACTTAATTTTAAGTCGAATTAAATATCAATTGGTGCAAACGGCCTTAGGTTACAAATAATAATATTTATCTACATGAAAATTCATCAGAATGAAATAAGTAAACGTAATTTTCACGTACCGCTTCCATTAAACGTTGTCCGCCGAAACAAACTATATAGGTTGATATCAGCCAGCCAAACATTAAAGCAGCTGTATCTAAAGGGATATTCTGAAAAAAAAAAACGAAAATGATCAAAGGTAATACCACGAGTGCTTCAAATTTTATCGATAATTTTTTCTTTTCCACGAAAACTTGTTTATTTGGCAAAAATATGAAAACAAACCGATTTGATAAAATCACGACTCCGTTAGGAGGAGTGATTTTATCTAAATTCGGTTTGTTTGAATGTTTTTGCCTCAAATAAACAAGTTTGAGTGATGAAAATAAAAAATTATGTGATAAAATTTGAAGAGCGAGTTGTATTTGGGAAGATTATTTTTTTCAACAATTTAAAAGGATTTTTGAAAGCGCTTTAAGTTGTCAATAATGACAAATTCAAAGTAAAATTTTGACGTTTCGATGTAAACAAGGTTTTATCGATGAGGAAGCATAATTATCAGTATAATACCGAATGATTGGCTAGAATAATGTATTGCTATTGGTTAAAACCACCAAAATGTCAGATTTTGACAAGTGAAAAAAATAATCAGAATAAAATCCTAGTCTAACGATGTCTAATTACCGTAAGGTCCGTAAGAAAAGTGTAGCCTACAACACCTATGAACGGTCCTGTTAGGCTAATATGAACCATCATGCAAGGGCTGAAACATTTGTTAAATAACGTTCCCATGCTAGAAAAAATAAATAATTTCTTTTTCATTGAATATTTCTATTTAATATCATAATTATTGTTCAATATATAAGTATACCCACTACTGATAGCTGAAAATCTTTTTTCTACGACCGTGCGTCTAAACCCACTTTCCCGCACTATTTCGGGAAAGTAAAATTTTGCAAATTTTGACTTTATTAGATAGTTTTTTACTTCGGAAGTTATAACTATTGTGACTACAGGTAAATAAATATTCACGGAATAGTTCATCAAAAAATCTAGCTTTTTGTTGCATTTTTCATTTTTTGAAAATATAAAATAATTAAGATATTTCTATATAACCCTTACACCAAATAACTCCACTGGACCGGCAATTTAAGTAATTTAGAGAAGGCAACAAATTGTGTTTTATTGTGGATTTATGCAGACACATTTAACAATTATCAATTAGCATTTAACAATTAACATTTATCAATTATAAGTTAAACTACTCATTTCACTATGACTCCATTTATGCACACAATTAACAATTATCATTTATCATTTAACAATTATGAAGTTGGCCAACTTTTAACTTTCTAAATTAATTGTACCGAGTTTTTATCTAGTGCGCAACTAGTTGATCCTGAAGCTTGTCTCACTTTTTTCATAAAAAAGTGGTTGATTTAAAGTTATGTTGTGTGTCAGCATCATTATCAGTTTTTTCAATATATCTTCAAAATTGTTCCAATAGACATGAAAATGTAGGGTTATTGTTAATTTAAATAACTAGAATCTCAGGCTTGTCCGCGTGCTTACTATTTTCTCCTAATTTATAATTGTGTCTGCATAAACGATAGCAGTTTTACCAATTGTTAAATGATAAATGTTAATTGTTAATCGCTAATTGATAATTGTTAAATGTTGCTGCATAACTTAATATTAATATTTATAATAATTAGTGGTTTTTAGTTGAAGATTTGTATATGTATGTTGAAATGGAATAATTTTTGAAAAATGAATTGGTATACTTTTTTGTAGGTATATACGGTCGTAGAGAAAATAATGTTCACTTTCCGAAAATAACGATTTTCTATACGACAACCTCGATAAATGTTCATTTTATAACCATAACTTCAATCATAAACGAGCACATTTTGTACAGAATTTCATTTTTGCATCGGCTGCTAGGCAAGTTGCTTAGCAACAAATGCGAAAATAGTTATTTATGTAACTAGTGTGTAAAGTAGCCTTTTTTTGACGAATGTGAATGTTGTCGCATGAGCCGTAGGCGTAGTGCTCAATTGTTCGAGAGCGATATGGACAATCCACACGAGTCGAACAGTATATTTTTTCTACCACCCACTTAAAAAATTGAATTACAAAATTTTATAAAAGCTGACGTCTATCAAAAGTCCTCTTAAATACCCATTTCATTCTGTTTTCAGTATTTGTTGTCAATTTATACGGATTATTTCATTTATGTTTATTATTGTAAATGAATATTCTTGATCCAGTGCTTCTAGGGAAGCCTTTTCTTCGAAGTTATTTTAACGTTTCTTTGAAATTCAAAAAAGGGGATTTGACGAATACTAAACGCGATGTATATGAATCATATACGTTCAGTTAACCAATATGGCCTTCATTTCCATTCTGTAAACTGTGCAAAAAATGGATAATATACATGTGGGTGTAGAAAAAATGGATAATATACATGTGGGTGTAGAAAAACAAATAATTTGATCTTAAAGATATGTTAAAATTGTTTGAAACTCACTCGATAACTGCTTGATGATACTGAACGGCTTTATTAAATTTCTGTCTTCTTATTACCACGTCTTTTTCGTTCAAGGCATCCACTAACTGCTCCTTCACATGTTCAAATCGTATTAGCAAATGTTCACAACTGGCGAACATCATAAATGATACCATACCTGCGTATTGGTAGATCACAAATTCTGCATAAGTCTAAAAATTGTAAATTATTCATAAAATATCAGTAACATAGGTGTATAGGTAGAGTTTGCTCAACCATTCTTTGCCGTTACGTCATATATTGTCCATCTTGATCTCGCATTCATGAAATGGATAAGACGAAATTATGACATCATTAACGTATTTCTTAACTAATGCCGATAAAAGAAAAAACAAATTACAGCGGTATTGCGTTCATAATACCGTCAATTTGAATGTGTTTTTTTATTTGTACCATTATGCTTCAATTTTATATAGATTTGTACTACAGGTAGGCAAATTAATTTTGGCAGTTGACGATGCGCGAGAAGGCCTTGCTTGCTTGACAACGTTGTGAACGCAGTTACCGGAAAGATCAGGCCAAGGATATTAGATGAGAATAGGATGGATTATTCCCATAAGAGCAACGCTAGCCGTTTGGGTAACCAGTGACGTCACAGCAACGTTCTTTTGTCGACATTGGTGTTCCATCAATTATATGTCTATCTTCTTTTTCTCTGTGTAGTAAACAAAGACAGATTTCGAACTGTATTGTAATAGTGTAACTATTGATAATTGCAACAGCTGTTTCTAAGGCGAAACTCTTCAAGGATATTAGTGTTGTTTTATTTTCATGTTAAAATACCATAGTTTTGTCCTATTATATTTGCTGATTAATAAAAATGAGTATAAAATTGAATCAGCCATTTCAAAAACCTCATAAATCACACAATTCGAGTTTTTTTAGAAATCAATAAAAGCTATTTCATACACTTATACTTTTTTACTCTAAATTTAATACATATTTGAGTTGCAAAAAAATAAAACATTGAATAACCTACCTACACAGTTTATAAATAATAATAATGAAAGAAACTTGAAAAACTGATCATGACATGTTGTTTTAGCAAGAAATGGGGTAAGTGGAACATAATTTAACATAGTAAATAGTAATCATTTTTTTTTATTGCTTATTGAAAATTACACTTAAAAATTTGTCATGTGCGTAAACATATTCTCCATCATTCTTATCCGGATTATCTTGAACATTTGCAGTTGGCCAAATAAAAATGCTATTACATAATGGCATTATGTTTTTCCAGAATACTACCTATCCCCTGAACTAGCTTTAAATCGCCCAATTAATTATTATTTAAGGTAAAAGGAATATTGACTTACATGATTTATACCCAGAATGATTTTAACATAAAAAAAAAACATGTTGAAAAATTTTGCTTATATATTAAATACTTTATTTTTTGTTATTAAAATTTAAAAAATAAATAAATAACACCACGGATTTCACAGTTTCATAATTCGCGCAAGCCGACGCGCGCATGGGTAACCAGTGACGTCATCAAACTCGGCTGACACTTTTCAGCTTTTGATCAATCCTATTCTCATCTAATATCCTTGAGATCAGGCGACGTACATAACCACACTTCTCCTAACTGTACTACTGTACTGTCGAAACGAAGCTTACGAATTCTGCCATCGAAGTGAGCTCATCTTGCAATCCGCATGCGTCTTTGCTACGGGGAATCGTACGTTGCCAAACTTCCTACTGCCAAAATTAATTTGTCAACCAGTACAAGGCAGTTGAAAAGGGATAACATTAAAAAATACTAGATGTAACGAGCTGTCCCTAAACTGATTTAAAATAAAAATTTTAGTAGATCGCCACTTCAGGAGGTTTCCTTCCAAAAATACTGAAAATGTCTTACCTCATATAAGTAAACAATTTGTAGGACAGGAAAATAATCAAATTTGAATGGTAGCCAAGTCGGAAATGGTAAGCCGCATACTTCTTCTAAATTTTTTTCCAAATTTTCTTGTTTGCATTGTGGTATGTATAAAATAGCAGGCAAAACCAATAACAAACATATGATAATCTGGTATAATAAGTAATATTTTGCCCATTTGTTTATACGTTCATTCTTTTCGTTAAATTTATTTGGTTTTCCGAAAGATTTAAAATCTGAAACAAACATATAAAATTTTATTTTATTTTTTGCTCCTTTTCTTCTAAATGGTGTATGATAATGAACAGGTCGTTTTTCATTTCATCTATTATTTATAAGCGTGATATAACGTAATTTAAATCTTCCTTTTTGATTGTCCTTTCACGTTCGTACTTGAGTTGTTTGTATTGTGGTCGGTCGAAGGCATCAAAAATAGTAACAAAATATTTTTGCCCACGACCATCGAATAATTAGTCAATATTTCACCTCCTAACAAAAGGTGTACCCATAGAAAAATATCATTTGTACAAATTAATATGCGCTTCTGGCAACAGCGGTTAAAATAGGGGAGCAATTAACATTAACAATTAATATTAACATGACCGCGCATAATTATTCTTTCTCTCTCTTTCAGCTGTTTTTCTGTCGTACATGTATAACCCGGCACACTTCCATAAGGATTTTCGCAATCTGTATCTACTAGAGTGAATTATGGTTCATAATTCACGCAATGACAACTCAACACTCTCAACATTTTACGTTACATAGGTGACTAGAGATGGGGGTACAATATGAAATAAACTATCTAATCTGTGTATATTGTTTGTTTCTATATCGTATCGATAAAATATCGATATTTTCTAATAATAAGTATTTTAAAACAATATATTTATAACGGTACGTTGTATTCATACTTTACACAGTATCGCCCATCTCTATATATGTCAAATTATTTTATTAATACCAAAATGGTTACGAACAAGGGTCGTGGACAAAGTATAGTATTCTACTCGCAATTTATGGCCAATATTTTCACTCGGGTGCCTTGCGCAAACGTCATCCACCGTGAATAATGACCATCATAAGTTGCTCGTTTAATAATATACTGTTAAGGGAGATTTATCGGATGTATAAGCATGATATTTTCATTAATGCATAATCATAACTATTACAACTTCTCTAACACCATTGTCTAATATAAATAAAAGACAATGCTTACACATAGTGCAGTAAAGACGAGTGACAGTTCTATCTATCACGGAACATATAAAATTAGTGCGTTTGGTGCAGTAATCTTCGTCATCATTCAACAACAATAACAGAGTTATAACCCCATTTATTAATATTTCTCTATTTTAATTTTATCAAAATATTCATAATAAGGACCAAAAAGCTCTCTATTCATATTTTTATTTATATCTGGTTTCTGGACAAACTTTTGAGGTTAAAAAAGATGACAGTGACATTTGGGAATAAAAATACGGCGTAATGAAATCCACGCAGGCGCACTTTCTATTTCTAGACATCCATTAAAAAATTATGCTTATGCATCCATTATAAATTTTAGTGACCGATTGATACAAGATTGATTTTTATAATAAGCTCAATATAACTTACCTGAGAATTTTTTAAATAAAATTATAATAGGCTTGAGGTTAAACAAATATCGGAATACAAAATACGATGCTCCATGGTATGACAAAATGTTACCAATATCCTTATCAATATGATCAGAAATGCCTCCTGTAAAGAAGAAAACGCTTTTCCTAAATGAATGAGCATATTTTTCACAACTTGCAATATTTGTGTTTTGAAGAGTTTCTAATACAATTTTCATAAATATCGTTCTTTTCGTTTAAAATACTCCATACTTTATCCCAACCCCATATAACTGTATCACTAGAGTTTCGAACTTGAAAATTATATATTATGGTTATAATACAGGGTTTCTCAGCCGAGAGTGACCCATTTTAAATGCTTATAACTTTTATACCAGTTGTGTTAGCCACCTGCGGTTTACGCCATTCCTTTTCTCTTGGCCTAAAGTTTTTTCTAGTTGGTACCAAATTTTGTCTACAATTATACAGTGGTAGTAAAAAAATTGCCTTTTTTCAACATTGAAATTTTCAACTATTTTTAATGGAATACCCTGTATATTGCAACGCCATAATTAGGAGTCGTGTCCAAGGTATCCATATACCAATAAACATCGGACTTGTACCTTGAAGTTTTAGCAGCAAAAAATTAAAATAGTAGTCTGGATATTTTAGCAAACTTACTTGACAGTTCCAGACTTTTTTCTCTGGGGTTATGTCAAGGATAGGTGCTATAACCCCCTTCCACATAATTTGGATGATCTTATGAGGAATATTCGTGCAGTAATTGAAGCGATTCCCCAAGATATGTTACACAATTCATTCAACCATTTAATGGTCCGACTTCATAAATGCGTAGAACAGAACGGTCAACATATACAGCAGTTTTTTTAGATTAATATTTATTTCTTTATTAATGTATAGTTCCAAATATGCTAATAAAAAATACGTTTGCTAAAATATCCAGACTACTATTTTAATTTTTTGCTGCTAAAACCTCAAGGTACAAGTCCGATGTTTATTGGTATATGGATACCTTGGACACGACTCCTAATTATGGCGTTGCAATATACAGGGTGTTCCATTAAAAATAGTTGAAAATTTCAATGTTGAAAAAAGGCAATTTTTTTACTCCCACTGTATAATTGTAGACAAAATTTGGTACCAACTAGAAAAAACGTTAGGCCAAGAGAAAAGGAATGGCGTAAACCGCAGGTGGCTAACACAACTGGTATAAAAGTTATAAGCATTTAAAATGGGTCACTCTCGGCTGGGACACCCTGTATATACAATAGCCTTCTTCTAGTGCGTCATGGTTTGTGACGTACATACGAGTTTTGGGTATGTTTACGATGCATATTTGGGTATGTTTACGATGCATATCTCCGTTTATACTTACTTTTTAAATTGAATATCATATGTAATAATGCTCCAATTGAAAAATATAAGGAGCTGAAGTTTACCAGCAAATATTTGAAGTAAATATTCGCTTTTGGATCGTTTATTTCTCTTGAGCTAGGGAATAAATAAGGCACTTGTAGTATCTTGATAGAGTACTGCATAATTTCGATTTCCTTCACGTTTTTGATATCCATTTTACTATGAAAGTGGAATGTTTAAATTCAAATAAATCGTTAATTGTGAGAATTACAGTTTTTTGGTACACAATTTCGTACCATATTTATTTTAAGGAACCGTCACATTTAGTCATATTTCGTTACATGGTGGAGAAGGATAAGACGTAGAGAGAAAGATGAATGCTGCAATAGTAAATAAGGCTTCGAACAATAGAGGAGTTTAGTCTAAGGACAGTGCGGCCAGCAACAAGTGTTTTTTTCTGACAAGAATGACAGTTAAGGTCTACCGTTCAAAACATAAAATTTTACATGTTTTTTATCATTGCAAACATCTATATTGCTTTATTAAAGTAATGAATACAGCCCCGAAGGGTAATCTTGAAATTTAAAATGCCTTTTTAGCTGAATACTCAACATATCGGTGACCAATATTTCTAGAAACTTTTGGCATGTCACCATTTTATTTCTGTTATTCAGTCACTAGCTCTGTCAAATGTCAGTAACAAAATTGAGTAGAGTTATAGAGATACAGCTAATTAGAAATGCTACAAAAATCTAATAAAAAATGCCAAAAATGGACTGACACATTAAAACGAATATTAACAAAGATAAATATAACTGACATTTGACATAACTAGTGACTGAATAACAGAAATGAAATGGTGACATGCCAAGAGTTTCTGGAATTATTGGCCACTTATATGTAGAGTATTCAGCTAAAAAGTCATTTTAAATTTCAAGATATACGCTTCGGGGGTGTATTCATTATTTTAATAAAGCAATATAGATGTTCGCAATGATGAAACAAATGCAAAATATTATGATTTGAATGGGAGACCTTAACTGTCATTCTTGTCAGAAAAAACCACTTTTTGTTGGCCATACTGCCCTTAGCCTGAATTTCTCTATTGAGTCAAACAACAGCCTCAACTACTCCAATTATTAAAAAAATGTTTTTCTTGAAAAATTTTTGAAAATAATATTCAACAGGAAACATCTTTCTTCACGCGAAACAAACCTTAAAAAATTATACCTTTCTGTATTTCTTGGAACGATTCAAATTAAATTAATTCCCAGTACCAAACACAACTGCTTCGTTTAAAAACTAAAATAACAATTCAAACATCCACTTTTATTATCTTTGTTTGGTAATAAATAAATTAATTAGTTAAAAATAAAGTATTAGGTTGGTTGTAAGTCGTACAACAGTGGTTGATTATTTTTTTTGCTTTGCAATTTAAAGCTACAAGATAACAGAATGATTATATGTTTCTGATGTTTCTGTAGCATTCTCACTAATGAAGAAATTATAGCTTGAATACCTTTTTTGTCGAGTAAAAAAAGTTAATGGATTGAACATTGATGTTTTAATGATAATTGCCAATAATAGAATAACCTACTTTATGAAATGTGGAACAGTCAAAGTGAATTGTGATAAAAATATCGAGAGCGTAGAGATTTTAAGATAACACAACAAATTATTTTTTCTACCAGCGTGCGGAAAGATCTACTTTTCCGCACTAAAAAGCGTGCGGAAAGAGTCACTTTTCCGCACTAGTGCGGAAAGTAAATTTGTAGAGTTTTTGGGGAGTATTCTGACATTTGAATATTCAAAATATGTATTTGTATGGTTGTAGTTCACCAAATGACTGAAAAATCAATAAATTTATTAGAATTTTGCGATAATTTTCTATAAAAAGGAACATTTTTTCTTAAATAATTTTTTATGGCCCTTGTAAAAGCCTTATCAAATGGATGTCAAATAATAATAATTGAGTTGTCGATATGTATTTAATAATAAATGTTTCTTTATGTTAACTTTTGGCTTTTTTCCGGATGCTAGTAGAAAAAATGTTGTACATAACACGTGCGTAAAGTGACTTTTCCGCACGCGATTGCTGGCCGAACTCCGCTAGCGTCGTTCGGCCATCTGCAATAGCGTGCGGAAAAGTATCACTTTCCGCACTAGTTAGGTAAACTACTATTTCAGCTGTAAAATAAAAATCCCAATATTTTATACGGATAATTTTAGCATTATTAAAATTAAAAACGAGTGTGAAGCTCTCATTTTAGGAACCTAGAGCTCTGAAACAACTGAATTAGGTAATTAACATTTTTAGAAAAAGGTTAAACTCAGTTTTCTTGTAATAACTCTGTACTACGTTGAGAGACAAAACTGCATAAGAACGACGAAGCACACTGAAAGCATGCCATAACCCAAAACTCCGTGTATCGAATCCTTGCACCTTTTACAAATTATCGTTTCCTTATTTTTTTGATATTATTAGATATAGTTACACTTTTATCTGTGACAGACCTTCTTCAATCATTTTCCTTGCTTTTCTCTATAAAACTCAAGAAATTTCCTTGCCTTTCTCGATAACTTTCAATAGTTTTCTTTCCCGTTCTCGGAAAATATAAATTGATTTATTTTCCTTCCCTTTCTCGAAAAAATATTAAATAATATTATTCACCTAGCGTGCAATGCTGGCTATTACTCATGAGAATGAAGCCTGCGGCTCACGTCGCAAACTTCATTCTCATGGGTAATAGCCATTACACAAAATTAGAATACTATACTTTTTCTATGACTGAGTGTTCACCAGTCAGTTCAAACGAGCGAGATATTTAGAGAATATTTTATTGAAGAAACTTAATGGTTTATGTCAAACAATTCCATTTTGAAAGCTATACTTAAAATTCATTTATTTTTTACAATATTGATAGTGAAACGTTCACGTACTAATCAGAAGGTGGTTGTTGGGACAAACCTTTTATGAACGCACTCTTTATGTCATCAGTTATTTTTAGTTGAGCGTGAATTTTAAACTAATGAGATTTTTATTCAAATAATTTTATCTTAATAATTTCAAGCAGCAAATATGTTAAAGACAATCTCCTTGTCATAGACAATTATGTTACACAAGTTTATGTTAACCTACCATCTCTGACCTACACACAAGACCTAGGTTAATAATAGAAACAATTATTAGCCACTAATAGAGAAATTCAACTTCTCAATGTCTAGAAAAAGCAATAATTGGCAATTTCATGAATTTTTAAATTTTTTATTTAGGTACTTTTGGGGATTTGGCCTTTAGGGGAGTTTTGCGACTCCTTAGCGGGGCTTAGCTTCCCAGTCACACCTAGGGTCCACATAGTAAATTAAACTTTAATAGTATACTACACAGTTTTATTATTCATTTATTTCAATACAATTTAAACCTTCAGAAACAATATTAAGATTTTTTACAATACGATTAAGCAAAATATCATTATTATCAACCACATTTTTATAAACACTTTTCGTTTGTTTCGATAACAATACATTTAATATTCTTTCCATTCTCAAAAGCTTCTTGTCATCAGTCAATCTAGTTTTCCAACCTTCCAAGCTACTTAAAAAGAAAAACGCTTTTTCCTCATCTTTATCAGTTTTAAACACTTGTACTATGGTTTCTTTTACTAGTTCCGCATCTTTGTTAGTAAACTCAGGTTTTGGTTTCATATTTCTAATACAATCCAAAGCTATCAGTCTCATTGCTTTAATTTTACCTTCTTCCAATGTTAGACAATTCGCGTATCTATGCTCATCAGATTTTGGGTGAACGTGCTTTCCTTGATCCACATCCTCATCCTGACCACCTTTTAAACGACATTTTTTAAATCTAACTTTAGCAAGTTCCTTATAATAAAAACATTGTTCCTTTATGTACCCGAAAACGTTATACTCATGATAGTCGGAGTAGAACCGTTGTGCTTCCCCGTAGTGTATCGTTACCAGAGCTATGTAAACTGTCAAAATAATTAAACTCGTGATCATGTACAGGCAATAATATGCGTAAAATAGGGGAGACGCGAATGATTCGAACTCAAAATTGAGAAATCCCAATGATATCAACATTAAATTCATAACTGTTTCTGAAAAAGTTTCGAAAACGTAAGACTGTCGACCGAATAATAAATATCCAGCTGTTGCAAATACCAACAACAAATGAAGATGTATGATGAATAAGCAAAACAAGTGAATTGCAGCAATAGACAAAGTTTTTTCTACGATTTTTATAATTATGAGAAATCTAAGCAATTTCCAAAGTCTAAAAGTGGCTAAAAATACCAAAATTGCTGCTAAAGATGTAAGAGCTGCTTCGGCGTAAAATAAATGGAAATAGTTAACGAACTCGTTATTTTTAGCACTTTTAACTTTATCTAGAAACTCCCCTACGGCTTGAGATCTTTTAAAATAAAGGAACAGACAAATAAGGGTGATGGTTATTATCAGTATGTCGACTAGGCGCCAGAAATCTTTAAAAACCATTCTCTTCTGTCTTCTTATTGTGTTTATTAATCTTATAATCAATACGATTACTATAAATGTGAATGAGAGCAATATTATCCATGTGATCACATTAGTTTCTTCTCCTACTAGCAATAACTTCGCAGTTTGAGTCTACAAAAACATTAAAGTAGTTACAGAATGGAAATATTATGAAGTAAAGTTTATCCAATGTCAGTTTGTAAAATAAAGTAATGGTTGTCTGATATATTTTCTGAAATTGCTGGGCTCACTATACATATTATGTTTCCCATTACTTCAGTATACTGTTAGCTCGTGATATGCTCGTGATGTTCATAGAAAGCTAGTTTGGAAATATTTAATAAGAAATACATAATATAAATTTATTTGCAAGCTTTAAAAAAGTCGCTCGAAACTGTTATAAGAAGAGAAATTAATTAGAACAACTCCATGTATGCCCGCTATATTTAAGATAATTTTGAATATCTGGCACCGCAGCTGCAGCAATCATCGAGTAAAATATTGCTTATAATATTGAAGAGTTCGGGTCACATCTAAGACGGTCCACTATAACATAAAAAATTTTATGGGATAGGGTGGATGCATTCTTCAAACCATTTTAAACGATTTGTTCACTCTCATAGGCGTGTGCCAATTCTGTTTGTATAATTAAAATAATATGGGAGTATCTATTTCTTGGTTGAGCGAGTTTAATGAATTGATAATATAATATTTATTAAGTGAATTGATAACAATATAAAATTTATTTGTTCGTAGACGTTAGAGTAAGTTTTGTGAATATAATTCATTTGTAATTAATTAGAATGGCATTTTTGAAGACCATTCGAAACGACAGTCCAAGCTGATGCGCGGGTATCTAATAATTTGGCGCCACAGCAATAAATGATAATAATGATAGGGCCGAATTTGAAAACAAAATTTACATGTTCAGTGTCAATGCGTTGCTTTGAATATATACGCGCGTTTGAAAAAAGAAAATTCTGTAATTTCTGATAATGCGGTTATCGCGAGAATTCACGAATTGACGAAAATCGGGCTTACAACGATTTATAATGTAATTAAACTAGGCACTGTTACGGATCATTCTTTAAAGCAAAAACGAACAGAAACATTATTTCACAATATTGGAATTTCTAAAAAAAAATTATGCACGCCATTGGGAGGCTTTTTTCTTCAATGGGATTGAAAATAGGGGTCATCAAATTAACATTAGATAGACTTTAATCGTCTCGCTTGGCAAATACTCCTCGATATTTTAAGCAAAGGTCTATACAATACTTGCAAGTGCAAGAGCAAATAACATGAGAGCCTACAACAACAGGCCGATCAGAATCCACAGTGACGTCAAGCTGCCCTTAAAGCACTTCAGAGCTCTGAAGTAACACAGACCCCAAAGGATTCCTGAAGAGTTTTGCAGCCAACCAGCAAAGAACCTGTATGAGCTAGTACAGGGAACGGATTGGCTGAATAGGCTGTAGTCAGAACACTAGGAGGATCCACAAATAAGCACAGGAGGCTGAGGTGGAGCCGGCGAAGAGACGGATCTATTAAAAAAAACAACTACTTCCCGAGCTATGGACCCCGTTGGCTATTGAATTACACTTCAAAGTCAAAACTTCAAACTTCAAAACTTATAAAACGTTAGAATAATTATTATTCTGCGTTTTATTAAGTACGACAATATTACAGGAAACTGTGATAATACTTACTTTATAATCAGAGCTGATATAACCAGTCGGGCTTATTTCAAATATTACTCTAATGTTATTGAATAAATTCGAATTCACGCTGTATGTGAGAAATTCAATGAATAAACATCTAGTACGTTCATCTATCCAGAAATTTCGTGTAAGATATCTGGCATTAATTATAGAGTTTCTTATAGTCCGTCCTAAGGGAGCTACAAAGCCTCCACCGGGATAGGCAGCAAATTTACCTGAAAGATTGATATTTATTCATAGCTGGTTTCAATGTAAGACCTTAATATAATTGAAACGCATTCACGTACAAATATTTCCGATTCTGTGCTTTTTCTTTACTTTATGAAACCAGTATTATACATATTATTTTTTATAAAAAAGAAATGCCTGCACTAAATTTCTTAAGAGATGGGAGGGAATCAAAGGATGCAGTTTTGCCAGGATCACCCTGGGCGACCCTGGGAAGCTGGCGCCGAAAAAATATTTAGCCATGACCAGAAAAAACCTACGTATAATAGTGGGATTTCTGACTGGCCCTTGTCAACTGAGAAAACACCTCAATACTTACTATGAGGCTAGTGGAAACCCCTCTATGCAGGATGTGTGAACAGGAAGATGAGACTGTCAGACATGTCCTATGCGAGTGTCCAGAGTTATCGTCAATAAGAGAGTGTGTGATCGGTGAGTCTTGGCCCACACCTGCCGATATGAAGGAGATGTCTCCTGGTGACCTGTTCACCTTCCTGAGAAGGACAGGATGGACGATGACCTAGGAGGACAACTCCTCGGGAGGATGTACAATGGGTCATATGTGGCCTAAGTGCTGTGAGCCTACACTCACTCTCCCTACTCTACAGATAGATACACTATGCTTGCACTAAAAGTTCTTTTTCTCCTACTTCGGTGACCAACTTATGCCACTTTTGACCCCAAAAACATTTTCGTTGATGTTCCCCAATTTCATAATGATTAAATAAAATTTCTACACCAAGCTACACAACAAAATGGGGCACAATAGATATTTTAGATCTTCCAATAACCCCGCCTTCCTCTTCCTATCTGGACACTTTCTTAAGTACCTAGTCTGCGATGAGTAAAATGATGGTATACTATAGCTAGCACCATCTATCTAAAATCTGTCAAATTATTTCTCTTCGCATTTTGTATGTTAAAAATTCATAAATTCGCATAGAAAACGTGTGCTCCTAATAATCACGCCACCTATCCCCAGGTTAGGGGATCTCTGAAGGCGCGTGGGTGCTGCCACATAGAGTGCCGTCAATACTAAAATTTGTAATTTAATGAAAACTGTAACGCCGTTACTGGTAGTTGCAGATTCTTCCACATATATATTAGCGCTGACATCCTAACCTGACAAATGCCTGACAACCACTGACAACTGCTTATTTGTGTGTGTGTTGAGTATTATTCCTATTTGGTTTTTATTGTTTATAGTGGGACTTCTACTTTGAGACAATGTCAATATGTTTTTTGGAAGACTGTAATGTGAGGTGCATACGGTAAGCTTTATCTTCATTAAAAAACATGTTCCATTAGATAGAAAGTGACAGAAGTAGTAGTTATTCTTCCATACAACTTTGAACTTCCCAGCATCATTGTTGAATCACCAACATTTATTTTTCTTATGTTTGTCATTGAAATATGTTTCATTTATTGTATACTTTTTTTATTCAATAAAATATATATAAACTTGATGATTATTGCTTTATTTTTCGCAATTCAGGCATTAGGAATATGATCCATTTTTTGACATTCCATTTAATTTTACTCGACTTTTCATTGTTATTATTATAATATCAATCTAATGTTGAGTAATTTTGAATTAAATATCAAAAAATTGATCGTAGATGTTATTTTGCAATAAAAGTAAAGTTTACCATCTATAAGTATTTTTTATCTATGCCTATCCCTATCTAGATACTTCTTTAAAGTATTAGTAGTAAATTTTTGTAGTGCAGCACTAGAGATTCGGATGTAGCATCCAGTGGTTCGCGCTCCACAAGTTGACCTCCATTGATTACAATTACCTGTATAACCTAACGTTCCAGTTTCGGATACTCTTTGATACCTCCAAATATTTTCAAATCTGGCAAATCTGTCGAACTCTTTAATATTTCTCCATTTTTGGCTGAAACTTTTATACTCGGGACCCGCAGAAAATGAAGATACGCATTTCTTACTAACAAACTTCATTGTCGATGGTATTTTGCAGCTTGTGTTGTCTGCTCGATGTTGTCTTACTCTGGCTACGCCTATGTATTTATTATTATTATCTTTTATACAACCGGGGTCTTTCTTTATGTATCTGTCGTACCACTCGTGAGATTGCATTGTTGGTATAAGAGTGTCTTGCATATAATTTCCAATCCTATAAAATTTAGTTATATGCAGTGAGTCAATCTAAAAGTAATTATTAACAATATTTCGTTTCTATAATAGAGGAGGAGCTTTCTTGCTATATAACTGGAAAGCTGGTGGAAAATAGTTTTCCATGGTACACTGCGCGTCATATAAAGCTGGTACAACTATTATAATTAAAAATAGTGTTTTTGTAGTTGTGTAAATTGATCTTTTAAAAATTGTCAATGCCAAGTCAGCTGTTATGGTATAATTTCTAGGGCAGTGATGCCAGCTCAACAAAAACGTTAGTAGATGTAATGATGAAATAAAATTTTGTAAAGCAATAAAACAAATTGGGAAAAATAAAAATCTGTTATATCAGTTATACACAAAAAGCAGCTAGCTTAAATTTGGAAATATTGTAATAAATACAAAAGTATTTGGTTGGTTCATTAGATGATTGACTAAAAAAAGGTAAGACAAGGATCAAGCTGTTGTAGGAAGAATAGGAAATGGAAGATCAGTTTTATCTGGAATAGAGCTAGACAAAGCTTCAACTGATTATTTATGGGAAAATCTCTTTAATACGGCAATACATGCAGAAAACTAATGCTTTGGTAACAACAGAATTAAGAAAAATTAGAAAATCTGATTTAAAGAATTGTGTATTTGTAGCAATAAAATTTCAAAAATAACAACAAAATTTCAATTGAAAAGTTTACATTTTCAGATTTGGACACGAGATCCACGTAATTCAGAATTAAAACATTAATAACGTGTCATAACTTTTGCATGTCTTACGGTATGAAATGGATTTTCCCTTAAGTAATCACTTCTTGCTCTTGCTCCACTATGGTTATAAATGGTATTCTATTATCTCTTTTTCTGCTAACAGTTTGATCGTTATTCCACCTTTTTTTAATGTTTTGAATCATGATTTTGCTTCTATTTAAGTCTTGGGGAAGTCGTCTTATGGATCAACCATCCTCATTTATGGAAATGGAAAAAATAAAGGTGTACCAGTTTTATATGACGCGGAGTGTACAAGTAACAATTATATAGGGTGTATCAACGAAGCAGGAGAATTAATTTGAAAACAAAATGAAATGACACCATGACAATGATACTGAAATGAATGTTAAAAACTGTGTTTCGTCTCTAATATGGGTGCAGACACATGAGGGGATTGCAGGGTATGAAATGGCAGACCAGCTAGGCTCTAAAGGAACCTTCACAGGTCCGGAATCATTGTGTGGAATCACAAAGGATTACATGAGAGGGGAAGTCACCAAGTCAAATGAAGGACACCTCCCTACTGAATAAGTTAGACAAGGATCTCTCGTCCAGGCTGCAGAAGCTGGCTGAGAGAGATTTGAAGACCTGGTGACTGGACAGTGTACCCCCTAAGGAAGCATTTGCACAGACAGGATGGTCAAATTTACTGGGCCTATGTGCAGAAAATGTAAACTTCACTTCATACTCTGCTGCTGTGAGAACTCACAAGGACTATAGTTGCTAAAGTATTTCACATTGTTGACATTTTTTTTTTTTTTTTTTTTTTTTTTTTTTTTTTTCTTCTTTTCTATCATCGGCCTATTTCTGCGACTAAGGCTAATCACCGACGCCGGGAGCACTCTACCCCTAACTGGAAATTTTGGCGAACCCACTGGTGCTGCAGCCAGTGGTAGCGTTCTTTAACGAGCCCAACATCCATGGACTCGGGACCTCGGTTTTACGTCTCCTCCGAAAGACGGCATATCTACATTATACCTCGTGCTCATTGGTATAATGCCTGCGAGCTGTGATATGCTACTACGCTGCCGGCTGTACGGGCCCTATACTGCCGGCTGTACGGGCCCTATACTATGGTTTTCTCTGACGGTCACCCATCCAAGTACTAACCAAAGCCGACATAGCTTGACTGTAATTATCGCATCGAGATGCGTTCCACTACAGTGCTGGGTCGTCGCCCTTGTTGCCATGCTAGTTACATGTTTCTAAGTATTCAATTATTAATATGATTTGCTTAGCATGATATAAGTACGCTCTTAGTAGCCACTAGCTAGAATGCTGTTATCGTGCTTATTATTAATAAGGGTCAAATACTTTACATCAATACTCATTACTCACTCTTTTCTGCTTAAAATATGTTCAAAAAACACTTGTACGTGATGTCCTTCGATTAAATCTCGTATTTCCGCATTACTAATATTCGCCATGGAATCCTTATCTTTTACAAGAATAATATAAAGCAAAAGTACATATAATCCAACCATTACTATATCTTCGAATGTTTCTATCAATATTTCCTTTTCTTTTTCCCAATGTTTACGTTCCTACAATAATTATTTTAAAAAATGACAAGTTATTAGTGGTTGTTCGGTGAGTCTTGGCCTACACCTGCCGATATAAAAAAGATGTTTCCTAGTGACCTGTCCACCTTCCTGGGAAGCCTACACTCACCCTCCCTACTCTACAGATACAGATACCTAGACTATAAAAAGAGTTTCATACTTATAGTCTAATTTACCAGGATTGGTTTATCCGAATGTCTTTACATATCACTAGGTGAATAAGAGGCATGAACGACGTTTCCTCGCAGGCTGTGGTTGCTGAATCATAATATAGATAGACTTGGAATTTTGGAATCTTCACGTGCCGCCTTTGTCTACTATGTCTTCAATCAGACCTACTCATCTTAAAACTAACCTATAGTTAAATTACAGAAGCAGTGCGATATTGCCAAGAGACTGACGAAGGAAGTATCAGTTACGTTGTGATGCCTTTTGGTCAATGTAATAAGTTAATAATAATATTTAAATAAAAGCTTTAAATTCCCTTGAAGCTAATTTCAATAAATCATAAAAACGTTGAATCATTAGAAGTAGAAAAGTCGCACGTACGGAGTCAAGTTCAGAGCGTGAAATAAACATAAATAGTATTATTCATATTTACTTATGATGAACTTGACTTGTCGTATAAATATGCAAACGATAGTGTTTTAGAGAATAGTATAATCATTGGTATTATCATAATTATTTATCTTATGTATTAGTATAATGTATAATAGTAAGTTTAAAATTTAGTTTGAGGAATCTAAGTGCTACAGGTAGTTGTTTTATTCCTGTAAGATGACCCTCTAAGTGACCAGCAGCATCAGCTAAGAGGCCGATCCACGTCAAATACCACCCCGTAACAAACACATTACAACGTTACCCAAGATTTATTGTCAGTAATATAGTTTTACGTAACATTATTTCAATCAATCAGCTAGTATTGGCCCAATTAAAAGACTAATTGAAAATAGATACTTTTTTAAAGTGTTATTACCTCAACCGTATCTTTGTTTAAGGGTTTGTAAACGTTTTTAAAATAAGGCCTCATACTCAGTCTTCCAAACATGTTATAAAAGGTGCTTCGTTGTGATTCTATGTACTGAAGGATTGAGCTGCTTTTGCTGAATATCTTCTTCATCTAAAATTATGGAAGCTTATTGCTAGAACATGAATCCCATAGAAAATTTGTTCTTATTCTACAATTTCTTCTAGAAGATCAGAGTAAGGTAGTAATCAGGTCACTAAATAGAGATGATCGTTTTTTGAGATGAGAATTTCAAGAGACCAACAAAGAGAGTCGTGGAGGCTGGAAGGTATATTTTTCATTCAATGAAAACTGGACTAAGCTTAAAAATTTCCGCAAAATCGTAAGAAAGAGGTGCATGAAATTCTCACTGAACTATGTGGCAGCAGAAGCAGTCTGGTGGTAGATCCAGAATGTTTTGAGTCATAAGTCATTTGAATGTTTACTACGCTAATTAATGGCGATATACAGGGTGTTACATGATTTAACTACTTTGAAATCTACAACTCTAGTCTAAAACAGTCTGGAACTGCAAAAATCCGTCGATAGATACCGCAAATTAAATGTATTGTGAATGCCGGGCTTTAAGGGAGATGTAGGAAATTATATTGCTGATGGCCGAAGCGTTTTGTGGCATCCTAAAAATCTACAAAGTGAACAGTGGTTTTAAATGCTTATTCCGCGATGCCGAAATTTGAGGTACATTTTAGGTAATAAATAATAACATATTCTTACTCGGTTGTTTCCTTTTTGCAATAAGCCGTTGGTTAATCGCACAATATTTTCCAATAAAAATATATAAACTAATAAACTTGCAAGTGAAGTGGTTAGCCACATTAGACTTGTAATATGGGGAACCCAAAGTCCAAATATAAGGGTCATCGTGAGCGAAAGGGTTATAAGTAATATTAGAACGGACCTGAAAATTTAAAAATGTTTCCAGGCAATTTAGTACCTAGCTATGGAATAAAATTATATTTTTCTACATTCATGCAAAAAACAAAACTTTTGTGAACCACATTTAATGGAAAAAGTGGTACTTTATTGCACTAGTGCAATAATAGCTATTTATGCCATCAGTTACGAAATGCCTAATTTTGTGTAACGCGTGAGATTTTTGCGGAACGAACGAAGTGAGTTTCGCAAAAACTCACAAGTTACACAAAATTTCATTTCGTAACGTATTGCATACAAGATTTTTTCTAATTTTGAAGAAAGCAATAAAAAAATAAAATTTAATATAATCGATAAAAATTTGGAAAACATAAATTTAGTTTGTTGCAGTTACTTCATGCTAGTTGTCAGTTTGACATTTTGTAAAAAAGTCTAGACGGAAGGTTTTTAGCGATATTGATATATTAATTTGAATAATTGCAATAATTGTGTTATCAATATTTATAATAATTAATTAATTTATAATAATTTATGTTTTTAACTTGTATAAACAGTTTAATAAATAGAATAATTCTTTTTGTCACTAATTTTGAAATACATTTTTCGTCACCAGTTGCATAAAATTTTACTTTATGCAACTAGTTACAAAAAGTAAGACGTTTCATAATGTCAATCAGTTTTAAAAAGTGTCACTTTATATGTCAAAATTAGAAAAAATATTTTATTGCACTCATCTGTCATTCTTGTGTCAGTTTTGTGATGATTAATGACAAACATAAGCATTTAAATTAAATAAAAATCCATAGCAAGTATCTGATCCTGCTTTAATACAACAATAATATATATATATCTTACTACTTAGTCTCAACGAGTTACAATTATTGCAGAAATCTTTAATTATTTAAAATTTGAATGGTCAAGGCGAAAACCAGCTATGATTGAGTACTGACAAGGTGGAGGCCATAAAGATACAAAAAAGAAGAACGGGTTGAGTTTTATTAGGTTAGGTTAGGTTCTTAACATATTTATATTCTAATTTTCCTGTTTTTGCATGAATTTAGAAAAAATATTGTATGCAACTCTTGCAAAACGTGTTTTTTGCACTCGAAGTGTTGTCCAACTCGACCTAAAGACCTCGTTGGACAATTTCACGTCGCGTGCAAAAAACACTCACTTTTTGCACTTGTTGCATAAATAATTATTAACGATTTGAATATTGCTACACCGTGTCCTATTTTTGTATCTCTTCAGTACCTACTCAAGTTTGGTTAGGTTAGGTTATATTTTAATACAACGTTTGACAAATTTTCCAATGCAAGGTTAATACCACTTTTTAGTTTTCTTATTTATAAATTTTAGACTAAAATAGTCTTCGTGATAATCGAACCAGTAATGATAATGGAGTTCACAAACTAAGTCTGTAGAGGTCACTTTTTCAACTGTAGCGGTAATAAATGTAATCAAAATATTCCCAAACGAACGGGATGGCGGTCGCGAATCGGTACCAGGGGTGTGTAACGGTACCAAAAGTTATATAAATGGAGCAGAAAGCAGCCTTGCTTTTGGCAGCACTTGTGTGAAGATGAGAAGAAGAATGAGTAAGTATAGCTGTCTACATATCTATATACAGATTGCGAAACTCCTTATGGAAGTATGCCGGGTTATAAAAGTGCGACAGAAAAACAGCTGAAAGAGAGAAAGGATAATTATGCGCGGTCATCAAGGCGTGGTCTTAATTTCAAAAGCCAGTGGCCGAATGTTGATTGCCCCCCTATTTTAACCGCTGTTGCAAGAAGCGCATATTAATTTGTACAAATGTTATTTTTCTCACGTTTTCGTTGACTTTTGTTTGAAGTCATGCACAATAAGTAAAACAAAACACTTTCATCCGGCAACATTGTCTTTTACAGAGAGAATTCACATTTAAACTGCTAGCATCGGGAAATAAGTATACACCCCTACTCTTTCTCTCTTTTTCATATATCCTTGTCGTACTTGTGTAATCCAAGGCGAGGGTTCCATAAGGATTTTCGCAATCTGTATAACTGCACTTGCAGGAAAAAACGTAGACTACGGGCTCATGAAAATAATAAGGCAAGTGAGGAGCAAGAAAAATCTCATACTTTTCACGCAGATCCACGAATGGACGATACCGCGATCTCCACCTCCACTGCATTGGTTTGAGAGTAAACGTAAGCGTGGCATTTGATAGGAACGCGTGCGCAGTAAGAAGTTCTCGGACGAATTTAGAAACATCGTAACCTTACGTTTACAATTTTTTTCTGTTTTCAAAAATTTGCAGTTTTGTTGTTATTTTCGTTGGTTTGGTGTGGACTCGGCAAGAAGTGACTAATAATAAACTTAAGCCGATCATTATTGTAACGTTTATTTTAATTTATATATACAATTACTTAATTTATATTTACAGATTTATATGTAATACTGTCCTTAATTAATAATTTATATCATACACTAAACACACTACCTATAATTTATATGAAAGTCACTTATAATAATAAACACTAACAGTCTATCTATATGATTATTTGACGACTGACCAAAGTACACCATCTGTGTACTCTGTGATATGACGACTGATATCCTATTCAGTGATGATCATCTAGTGGGAGAGCGCGGGGTAGGTAGTATTCTCGATAGTTCTCGGCTAGTGGCGGGGGAACGCATGGTAGGTAGTCTCGATTATTCTCGACTAGTGAGTGGAGGAGTCATAGTCGTCTCATGCGGGAATTTCATTGGGGCACTCGCGTAACATTATCAACGATTCCGTTCTATTCGCATAGCATAGCATAATTTTTTTCTTTTAATTATTATCAATTCAACTTTTTATGATTATTTTGTGTGATCCATGCAAATGTCAAAATAGCGTCCACCTAAATAAGTGTCTTTATTTCTCTCTAAGTACCGTAATACGTTAAATTTTATTAACGCATGGATAAACGTGCGCATGCTTATATGTCAAATTAAGTTTTCCCTTATGATTGCCGATATTTCCCTAGTACTTACCAGCAAATTCGACTTCCATCATAAATCAAGAACTTAAGAATATTAGACTGTCTCTGATTATCGCTTTTTTCGGAACGCAGCCTATTAAAATAAAATAATATTAGAACCAGATATTGTCAAATCAAAAACTACCAAATCTAGTGCAATTTTCTAATTTCCAGCGCAAAAAGTTTGCAGTCACGTACCGTCGGCTACGGAGAAGTAGGAGTGTGCGGAAAAATATAGCTCGGTTCGCCGCTCGTGGAGAAATATATTTTTTCTACGACTGCAATGGAAAATAGTTCTTTTCCCACAACTCACGAAATTACAAAGTGTCACTTTTCCTAGGGAAAAAATCAACACAAAACTAGGAATAATATTAAAAAACTGTTCAAACTACTTACTTTTCATTGTATTCGTACCTATATTAAAAATATACCACTTTAAACTAGTTAAATTATTCATTAATTTGCAGTCGTAGAAAAAGTATAATGTGCAACACGTGGGAAAAGCTTAATTTTTCTCACGAGTGTGCGTTTGCACACGAGTTGCATAGTACCTATACTATTTCAAGTGGTGATTAAAATATGCTTGATATGGTTAGCTGCACTTGCGCGAATGATACCTATTGAAGGTTAAAAGAAATATTTTATAATATTTATATTATCCTCAATTTTTTTACCTGAATGAATAAACGATTGGATAATGAATTAAAAATGTTATAATAGATGCAGCAAACGTTGTCCAAATTATTTTCGAATCAAATCTGTATTCGTAGTAATAATCCAAACCATCAGTTTGTTTGAAAGCTGGAAGACCGTAAAATAGCATAGTGATAATGTATGTGGTCATGAAAATTGAGAACATGATGGTTAATCTTTCAATATTACTTAGTGACGTTTCTTTATAGCTGAAAATTCAAGGTTCTATAAATAACATAATAATAAATAAATATAAATATATTATAACAAAAAAATATTATGCTTAATTGAAAAATTCACGCGAAACGTCACAGAATCACAAGTGACTGACGGTGAAAAACTTCGTGGCGTTAAAAATTTCTGCCCTTGGTCTGCTTAATGCAATGTTGAAACTAGGCAAGCTACAAAGACTTGTGCATGAGATGTACCGCAATGGCAGCACTCGCATCCAACCTAATCTTACTTTCTACAGCATGACTTATCAGCTGAGCTGTGTCGGTAAGGCCAACAACTCTTAAGATTCGCCCCTTTCAGAAGCTCAACGCGACCAAAGAAGTTTTCAATTTAAAAATCAGAAAATTAGATAAGCAAGCGAATTTTTGGGTAAACTTTTTTGCTAGATGGGTTTTACAAATTACCATTCAACAACTTGTTCATTTTCCAATTAGTTAATTTATTGTTAAGACTTACAAAATATTCCAGAAGTGTGGTCCTTGGAATCCTGTTTTAATTTTTTTAAAGAAGATTTGTCGCTTTGACAGATTTTTTTCGCTAATTGGTTCAACAGTGAGCATATGCCGTACAAAATCCTTAATTTCGAATTTGAAGTTGATCTGGAACAACCAGTTCTTTTCCTGCTGGAGATCGACAATTTCTATATCCACACACTCCCTGAAATTACCATTTCTCTATTTCTCTTATTTTTGTCTATTAGTCAATAAATAAAATCTGAATTTTTACAGTTTGAAGAAGTTATCATAGCATATTATAGCATTATATTGAAAATCATTCAGCTGTGGTAGATTTGGTGAGGAAATTTTAATGTATATAGAAGCACTAAGGATCGATTTAGATATTGGTTGTGAACAGTGTGTTGTCTGTCTATTCATGTAGTCTGCTTAATAATGAAAGTATTTGTCTGTTGGTTGTGATTTTTATGTGACAAAAGCATTTTTTTATTTACCATGACGGTCTGTAACCAACAGAATCGAACCAAATGTCAATTTTCTCAATATCTCCTAAATAGTATTGCGTGGCAAATAAAAACCAATCTTCTTGTCCCTTTTGTAAAATTTTCATATCAGGATCAGGAAAATTCAAAACATGTTCCTGAAAATTTACGTTGAGTTTACTCACGACAATTCTCGGGTCAAATAAACATGGAAATAAAAATTTCGAATTGAATCATCTGTTAAATTCTATTAGAATATTGCTAGATCTTCCCTGTGATCCTTTGTGGTAGCAATATTTTTTATTTCACTGGATTTTATGGGAAATTAAACCACAATGTTTTATTATATCCTCATTTCCAGGTTTTGTAATCAAGAAATATTCTTTTTCGAATGATTTTTCTATCTGACGCATGAAAAATTCAACTATGAAGAAAACCACTGTTTTTAAAAATAGGGTAATTGATTTTCATGCCTAAAAACTATGAATATGGTCCGTATATCGCCGAGCATTTTCAGTGTGGTTACTAGCGGTTTTCAGATTTTATGAAACCTGTATCGTATATACAACCACTTGTCAATTATTCTGAAATAATTATCATATGTACTTTTTCCATAACTAAATAAAATATTACCTTACCTACGTTTCTCGCGTTTCTGCAGCTTCCAAATGTTCCACAGATATTTTGATAAATAGTTTTTAATTTTTTCTATGTTTTTTCTATTCAAAACAAACAATACAATAATCCGAAATGACAAATTACAAGTGGTTACCAAACTTACCAGAATAAAAGTACGGCTGCTCTGGTGACAGATAACTCACCAAAGTTTCAGGAAATTATCACCACTTTTTCAGGAATTTAACAATATAATATGGACCGCCCAGTTACTAACCAAAGTGACCTGAGATATATACGGACCATACGCTATATGATGTAGTTATTTTTATTTGTTTTATAATATAAATAATGTATCTTCTGTATGTTCCTTGTGGTATATTACTCATTCTTTTTTTAATTCTTTAATTCTTTATTTCAACGTTTCGGTAGCGTTCCAGCTACCTAATTAATTTTTATCCCTAACTGACACAACGGAAAAAATTTGACAACTAGACAATCAAAAATATTTTGAAGTTTGAGACTGCAAAATTTATATTAACTATTATATAAGCGAAAAAACGCGCTATCCCAATAAAAAAACCGTTCCTGGAACGTGCACTTCACTGGATTCCATTTCTAGTAGACTATCATATCGTTGGAATGTCATAAAATGAAATATTTCATTTAACATTCTACCGGAGATATGATCTACTATGAATGGACCTTAATAAAAATTTGATAACAAAATTTTGCAGTCTTTAACTTCAAAATATTTTTGATTGTCTAGTTGTCAAATTTTTTCCGTTGTGTCAGTTAGGGATAAAAATTAATTTTTACTTATTTTTTCTTGACAACGGTAGCTGGAACGCTACCGAAACTTTGAAATAAAGAATTCAAAAATATTGTGGTTTAATTTCCCAAGAAATTAAAAAAATAATAAATAATCTATGAAACTGAATCATTTACCTTTCAAACATAAAATTTTACGCGCCATTTGTCCCATCATTGATGTAATGCAGTTTGACGTAGTATCCCCTACACGCCTATCGACCTTAAGCCGCCCAATAATATAAGCGCAGTGAATAAAAACCATTCACAAAGAGACTCTGCGCATGAGTTTCCAACCGTTTGTGACAGGTCAACAAACAAACCTAATGCTTGGGGCTAGTACCATAGATAACCAACAAAGATGCTAGTACGTCATCGCACACCCCATTTGTTCCGGACATTTGTCATTTTAGAATCAAAATAATGATTTAAAAATGCCAGGAAATAATTTTAATACGGTCTAGACAAATGATATTGTCTGGACACTGAGCCTGAACATTATTTTTAATCGATAGAAATAAATAATATATTTGAAAGGATTTCATCTGGTTTTCCTAATGTCATTCGACTCTTGTATTATAGACAGTACTACTTAAAGTATGTACTACACACTGTATAAAAGTTTAAAAGCAAAAAAATCATTGCATGTATAAATTACAACTTACTCTACTTTCTGTATTTGTTCCATATATTTTTACCATTATATTCGAAGTTGTACCCGTGCTTCCAGTTTTTACAATAACAAGATATCCAAATCTATAGAAACTGGGTACATCGCTTAAAAAGTAAATGTCTTGTTTGTCCTAAAATTTATTGACACATGTTGCAAAAATTTATAAAACTCAACACAAATTTTACACGTCCATTTTCCGTGTTGGTCGAAAATTTTATTAAATTCAATTTTATTCAAGAACAATTTCCAGATCTTTCAGTCACATCAGAAATAATTAGTGGGAGGCCAGAGAACTGTCACGAAAAAAGGATGGATGAGATAAATAAGTGAGCACACACACACGTTTCAATGTAGTTCATTGTCAAGCATCGATATTATATTTTATTTATATTATTATGACAGGCTTAAGTACAGCCCTTGTCAGAAATAGTGTAAATAGTTAAGTTACATAAGAAATATCATCCCAGTGAATCCTGTAGGATTCATACGACCACTAATTCATGTGGAATTCAAAACACAAAATAACTTCAATAGTTTGAATTTAGCTTTGCTCACCTGATCTTTCATGAGAGAAAAAAAGGTTAGGAAGGCACAATACAGAATCCACACTATCAGAACAGATAAAAAAATCACATAACTAGCTTGTACTTCAAGTTTATGATGCCTATACAATGTATGCTCTTCTCTAACTGGATTGTTCATCATTCTAGCCGATAATACGGATGAATGATAACAGCCACAATCAATATGATCGCCATCTGAATATTCCAAACCCTGAAATGTATTAATACGATATTATAGCTGTATAATCTCTTTGTAAATGAAATAAACATTATTTTTTTTTCTTATTTTTTGGGAATCAAATCACAACAATGCATTCTTGTTTTTTATTTGGAGGTTTCGGTAGCGCTCTAGCTACCGTTGTCAAGATCTCTGGTAAAATGTGAAATGAAATATTTCATTTTATGACATTGCAACGATATGATTGTCTACTAGAAATGGAATCCAGTGAAGTGCACGTTCCAAGAACGGTTTTTTTATTGGGATACCGCGTTTTTTTCGCTTAGATATATTAGAAATGTTAATAAAACGTGTTTGTTGTTACTTTTTTGTGTATGATAATTTTTGTTTTCAAAATATGTATACTCAGTTTTGTGATTTTGTGTATTGAGATGTGTATCGATTAACAACTATTCAAATTATAAATCATAAGAAAACCTGGATAAAAACTTATGATGCTATCCTGATAACGCAGGTAATTGGTTATTGGAAATTTCTCTTTCTAATATTGGTAACCAAATTTGACTACATTCGGCTGAAATACTAGCTACACATTTATCTGCATTTAGTTGTATCAAAGCACTTTCTTTGATTTTTCGACTTTTATTATTGGATTCTTTCAATATTATTTTTCTTGAATCCCATTGAATTTGATGACCTTCTTCCCAAGCATGTTTGCAAATAGCTGATTTAAAGAACTCCACATCTTTGATATAAATACTTTTTGTGTTCATTCATTCGGACTTTCAATGGTCTAGATGTTTCACCTAAATAAAATTTGTCACATTCACAAGATATTTGATATATGCAGTTTTTTTGAAGATTGTTCTTCATTTTTTTGTTTCGTTTTTGTTAGTATAGATCTTAAATTATTGTTAGATTTAAAGCTAGTTCTTAAATTAAATTGATTACCAATTTTCTCAATTCTTTCTGACAAACCCTACGGTATTGTTAAGTTTTTAAAAATTATGTGAGCTGAATTATTAATATTATTGTTATTATTATGGGGTTTTAATAATGAGCCAAAATTTTCAATAAAGTTTTCTCCTTTGTGAATTGTCTGAATGAATGTAAACGACATCTTCGCAATATGGCCTTATGAAGGAGAAAAATCTATAAAATTTGAAATTACATTTTCTTGCCATTTTTATATGTTCTTATTAATAAAACACCTACAGGGTATGGAACAAGTGTTTACCGTAAGCCAACACACACTAATTGGTATTTGAATTTTGAATCCAATCATTCTATAAGCGTAAAAAAGAGATAGTATAATCTTTATTTGATAGGGCCAGAATCATTTGTTCCAGTGATAATCAATTCACAAAGGAGAAAACTTTATGAAAAAAGGTTTTAAATAACAATAATTACGTTTATTTTCGTTGTATCATATAGGGACCAAAAATTATTTTATATTTAGTTCATCTTGACAAACGTAGAAATGAACAACATAAAAAAGCATTATTGTGGTTTGATTCCCAAAAAATGAGAGAAAAAAGAATAAATAATACGCCACAAGGAACATACAGAAGATATGTAGAAATAAACATTTTTACATTTGAATTTTCGCATTTACGTTGTTATCTCATCTTCACAAGCAAGTTTTTTTGGGTAATATCAATGAAATTGATCGACTTACCCCACATGCGAATACCCATGTTCTTGTAGATGACTCCCAGCGGTAACATGCATATGTATACACTTTAAATTCAAATTTAATTTGAACTTTAGCTGAAAGATTTGGTGTTATTGTCAAATAGTCCCAACGATCATAATCTTTATTATTCTCAATAAATACTTTGTGTGGTGCTTCTGTAACTTCTTTACATTTACTTTGGAATTCAGTAGGTGTTGGTTTGTAAAATTCAGTAACGTAATACTGGAAAAAAAAATAGTGAAAATGTTTGTGCTCACATAGTATGATGTGGTGGAAAGTTTATTTCGATCTGAAAGATATAATACCCTTCTTGTTGTTCGTCAACGATTGTCAATGTCCTTCTAACATATTACGTGGAAAGAAATGGAAAAAAGGGCAGGTCTGAGATTAATCCTAATCAAAATATCACAATAATGAACCGCTTAAATGTATAACAAACGTTAACCCTAATCTTTGACTTAAACAATTGGATTAGTTGATGTACAGATTACGCGCAAGCGCGATCTGTCAATCGGGAGAAAGTACATCATTCAAAATAGCATGCAAACGTACCTTTTGTAGCGGCAATGTGTCTTTTACGTCTTTTTATAATGTTCCACTGATAGTTCTCGTACTTTGTTGTTTACGGTTAATTATTATATATGAAAAGTGAACGTTAATCTTATTGTTATATTTATTTTAATAATACAAAAAAATGCCTAGATACACCAGAAACTTCGGCTTTAGCTGAATACGATCCAATTGTATATTTTATCAAATTTAAGGTTAGAAAACCCGGATATACGTCACATACGATTACGCGAACCAAGAAGGCTATTGAATGTACTATATATGTACTCTAATCGACGTCGTAAATTAAACTTAACATCAATAAAATAATCCAAAATCACTTAATTATACAGCGTGTCCACGGATGGGGTACCCTATAGATGAAACATTTTCAAATATTAGTTTTAGTTTGTTCTGACACCCTATAAAGTGAAATCGAAATCAAATTTTCCGTAATCCGTCTCATTTTATAGCCAGTTTTATAAAAACCGCATGTATTTTTACACTTAGTTCGAAAATAATTTTCAAATTGTCCTGGGCGATGGATGGGACGTCATGGACCAATATTTTTTCCGCCCCGATCCCCTGATTTACCTATTTTAGATTTTTTTAAGGGGCTACTTAAAATAAAAAGTTTACGCCAACAATTTAAACCATAATATTGAAGACTTGAAACGAGCTATCATTAGAAATGTTGCGAAACACTTTTTTCATAAAACTGGCTATACAATGAGACAAGTTTTGAAAAACCTGAATTTTATTTCATTCTACGGGAAATCAGCACAAGCAAAACTTTTATCAGGAATAACATTTTTCACTAAAACTAATATTTGAAAATGTTTCACTTATAGTTATTAATAACCCAAATTGACAACACAATTCCACTCACGTTTAGAACATTACTAAATTCAGTGAATTCTATAAAATAGCTCTGATTTCTGAAAACATTTATTCGAAACAGGGTCCTCGATTCAAATTTGCCATCATGTTTACTTTTTGTCGGACCGGCACGTCTTAAACTCAATCCTTTGTGTACGGTGTATTTAGATTTGTCGTCGGTGTAATTGAATGAAATTATAAACGGATCCTGGAAACTGCTTATCACATCCTTCGCACGAAATCGGACAATTACTATACTTGAATCTATTTCTTCATTATTTATTGACGAAAATGGATTAGTCGCAGTCGCGCACATCTAAAATAGTAAATAAAGTAGGTATAAGATAAAGATGATCGTTTGATGGGTTTGGAATTTAAGCTCGCATTTCGTAAGCTGCTCTTAACGGTTCCAGAATTCCCAAAGATAAATAGATTATTAGAATAGTATATTCTTCAACGAGTGCAGAATCACGCGGATGAAGTTTCCAAAACGAGCGAGCGCAGCCAGTGAGTTTTGGAATCATCCAAGTGAATATTAGCCATTCTACACAAGTAAAAGACTATACTTTCCCCACGACTAAAAAAAGAAAGCTTCCAGTGAGGATCGAACTCCAATCGTCTGCGCCAGAGTCAACTATTTCTACCACTAGGCTAAAGAGCATGTTTATTTTCAAAAAGGGATACGTAACATACAGTTTTAATCGAAACCCTTACATTTATAAATGATCATTGGGAGTTATAACTAAATATAACTACTGTTGTCCATTTTGTCTCTAAATAATACGTAAAATTTTGATTTTATTATTATTTTGACGTTTCAAACGACGCGCTGCCAGAATCGATTTTCATTATTTGGTACTTGACGTTTTAAAAGAGACGATATGATTTATTCATTTTAATTCATTTAAGCGTTAATTCTGATAATAATAGAATGTGATTGGCTAACGAGAGTGAATTATTTTTCATTATTTACTGGTGTAAAGAATATATATGATTATGTAGCTAAATATGTAAAAATAATTTGTGCGTTATTATTTAGTCGTGGAGAAATTAAGTTATACGGCCGTAGCGGCGCCACAGGATATCGCCCTGTGAATCCCGCTTCCTTGGGTGGTTGGTTGTATCGACAACTGTAAATTTTCTCCATTAAACTGAAAATGGACTTGAATGCATAGATGCAATTTCAAATACGTGGATCAGGATTTTGGACTGGAATAGTATATTATACACCATGGTGGTGAAGACTATTTTTATTGTCCGAGCCCCAAAATTATTATTATAAGGTATGAGGGTTATAAATGTCTTCACTACCATGATTTATATACAATTTTTTCCACTACCAGCCAAATATTAGGACAAAAATTGGAAGTAATTCAGAGAAGCGTTTACCACGTCGTCTGACTGAAGTACCCTGTCAGTTTTCGATATATAACGAACGCACTCCTTATGTCATCAGTCATTTTCAGTTGAGCGAATTTTAAATTAATGGCAGTTTTAATCAAATAATTTTATCTTGATAAATAATTTCAAGCAGCAAATATGTTGAAGACAATCTCCTAGGTATAAAAAATCATGTTGCACAAGTTTTTGTTGAACTACTATCGCTGTATTCTCAAAATATTTTAATTTGTCCATTATTCACCTAGGTTCATAATAGAGAAAATTATCCACCAGCAATAGGGATATTTAACAATAATTGTGAACTTAACAACTAGTACCTAGTACCTAGTACCTATAAAAAAATAGATTATCATGGAAGTTTCAATTTGCACAAATAATAAAAATACATACAAAAATGTCAACTTCTTTGTATTTTTCTAAATCTTGGGAAGGTACTAACTCAACACCATAGGAAATAATAAAAGATTCTTCTATATGCTTTCCGAATTTTTTCATTGCTATAAGTTCTACCTGATTTTGATGGATGTGAATTCCATCTTGATAAGGTGTTTGTGTTTTGACAAGTAATTCTGCATTTACGAAACACAAATCAATAAGGTTTTGACTGGCACGTGCAAACTGGAAACGAAGAATTATTTTTCTCTTTAGACATATCACATCAACCCAATGGTCTAAATGAAAAATGTAGTTCAATAATAGTCTAATTTGTACAAAAAAGGTTCTCATAGTGTTTTAGGTAAGCCATTAACCAGTAAATCAATGACAAAATACTTAAAATAATAGAATGCTACCAAATTCAAAAATATGATCTATAATTTATTCTTCAATTTTTTTTTCTTTGTTTGAATATGGATTTTGTGTTGTGTTGTGTCCCTTTTCCACCCATGTTGTACCCGAAAGAAAAGTTTGGAGATCTTTTTAGTTTGGGTTATTTTGCATCTTACAGATAGTCAAGCAGCCAATAAAGCACTGAGCTCTTGTGTAATCAGTTCCAAAATGGTGTGGGAATACCTAGACAAACTCAATGAACTAGGCACGAACAATATAGTTATCTTACTTATATAGATACCAGGACACACTGGAATAGAAGGAAATTAAATAGCAGATGAACTACCAAAGAGGGGGACTAAATTATCTTTCTGGGGGCCTGAACCCTGTTGTGGAATCAGCCCCAATGTAATGTTGAAAGAAATAGGTGAAGCCGTAGGAAAGAGAAGATCTGACCATTTAAAAGATCTAGTAGAGCTTAGACAATCAAAGATTTTTCTGGGTGACTACAACCTGTTCAAAGGAATGCATCAGAGGAATGCATATTAAGTCAAGTAAAACTGCTCCTAAGAGTTTTAACATCCTAACGGGACATTGTCGCTTGAATGGGCACCTGAAAATGCTCAAAATAGTGGAAGAAGAAGAATGCAGATATTGTGACATGGAAGAAGAAACCTCCATCCACATACTTTCAAACTGCACAGGACTCCAGAGTCCTAGAGCCACAGTACCTGGATATAAGAGGAACATTTACCTAAGTTGAAGCCTGCAGATATCCGAAAATTTCTTCGGGAAATAGGACTAAAGGAGCTACTAGTTTCAGAGATTCTCCTCAGAAACTAAATAGAAGTAAGGGGGCACTTATGGTACAATAGATCTTTCAGGAATAAGTGAATGTTACCCCAAAAATACATACGTACATACATTTACAGCTGATGGCAGCTGTCAACACATATTTGTTTGGCTTTTTTTGTGTTTCTGGTACTTATATTGGATACTAATTTTTATTCTACCTTTGTTTGTGATTTGTGAGACTCTGACCGCTTTTATTATTGCAAATACTATCGAGAAGAAACAAATATGTGCAATTCGTTTTTCGTCAACTTTATAACATCTAATATAAATAGTGACATATAACAGAAATGAAATGGTGACATGACAAGAGCTTATAGAACTATTGGCCGACCGATAAATTGAGTATTCAGCAAAAAAGTCATTTTAAATTTCAAGATATACGCGTTGAGGGTGTATTCATTATTTTAATAAAGCAATATAGACGTTCCAAAAATCTTGTATTGAATGGCAGACTTTAGCTGTAATTTTTGTTAGAAAAAAACACTTTTTGTTGGCCACACTGATTTTATAGACTGAAATCCTTTTTTCACAGAAACCTTCAAAATCCAATAATTCTTATAAAAAGAAGTATATATGATTCCAAGATAATCGAATTTCTCAAATATAACCTACTCGGTGTAAAATACATACCTTCTTCTTATTCCTTGAAATTATATCATCGTCGATGTAATCTGGATAATGTTCGGTCATTGAGGGAAATGTTAGAATCGGATAAGGTGTCGTCGCTGCTGGTAAACCGTACTTTGGCTTTAGAGCGTCAGTATTTGTTGAGAGACCTACCTCTGCACAATCTGTGAACAGTCTGTAAGAAACGATCGTTTGAAGTTGATATATTGATCAGATGGTACGACCTGATAGAGGCTTCGAGTCCTCGACACCTCAGTTTTCAGGCTCCTTGTGCTCTTGCTTATATCGTTCATATGAGACTTGTTTTCATCATCCTCTTTTGTACTATTCAGTACTATCTAGTACTAAGAGTTTATATCTTCAATGAATAAGTGCTTCACACGAAGATAGTGTCTTAGACTTCTTCGTACTCTTTCATGTACAACCAAGAGATATGTTCATCCCTGTAGATGCCAATTGTATGCATGGTTGACCAGCTTCTACAAAGGCTGTTTTGTTGTGCTCCTGCTTTGGCACGTAGACCAGTACTTCTGACTTTCAGAGTGCAATTGCAATTATTTCAGTTGTTTTCAATTCTCCCGGAGTAGCCTCAGCTCATTTCAAACTTTTATAGGTGATATTCTGACAATTACCTAATCTGATAGAGCTTTAATTCGGGTTGAGCAAAGCAAGGCCTTGGTATAGATCTCGGACTTGATCCTTCTTAATTAAATATTTGCTATTTTGGTTTTGTTCTTGGTCTTTCGTATTCAATCTTGATCTTGGTGCTACACACTTAGTCTGTTAATTGCCCGAAGAAGAGAAAAACTTTCCTATATTGTTTTTAAAGGAGAGCTAGCGGGTAAGAAGGGGATTTTTTATGTAAACGTAAATGTGAATGTTTGAAGAAGAGCTTAATCCCACCATTCATCTTTTTATCATTCCTATCTTCATATATGTGTTGCTGGCCTCTCTTTTGCAGCCTCACATTGTAGTAATAACATTGCTTGTTTATAAGCCACATTAAGCTAATAAAAGTATCTATACAAACCTGCCATCATCAGTTATTTCTTCTATAAAGCTTCCAACTTCAACTTTATTGAAATATTCCAAAGTCTTCTTAGCTGCTTTGAGACATACATCAGTGGCTTTAGCAGCGACGTTAGGATTCTGTCTTGTATTATCTTTTTCACTAGTTTTTATTGCTATAGCCGTTACCTGTTTACATATTTCTTTGTTGTCCAGTGGTATCTGGACATAAATAACACATTAATAGATAAACAAATACCAATTATTGGTATAAAAACCAATTTACCAATTTGAGAGCAGTCAACAATTTATCATTATACGCCGAGGCAGTTTTGGCGAACTCCTCATTTTCTGCGAGCTGTTCCAACTCATCAGCCATCACGTTGAGCACTTGTAAGAGTTTATTGTAATTTTCATTCTTCAATAAATTGTCTATGGATAAAGAAGATCGCTTATCGTAGTATCTCTTGTTTAGTATCGATTGCAAAGTCTTGTTTTCAAGATTAATCAAAGTGTCCTGGACCTGAAAAGTGAAAAGTTGATCACAAAATCAACTAATCTTTAAAATTTTAAAGAATAACGGATTTGCACTCTTAACTGACATTTTTTAACTAAATAAGCTCAGACCTCTCACACAAAACGCTTTTTCTTGTGCAGAAGGATATAAACAGAGTGGCACAAATACGCAGAATTTCCCAATCGAATCAGACTGAAGCCCAGCAATGACCTTGGAAGTGGACCTCTTCCTGGCTTTTTAGAAAACAGAATGATGAAGAAGAATTTTGGTATTGAGCTCAGTACTGATAAATAATGAGATCACATTACCATGCATATTTGAAAATAATTCTGTTCAATTGATGATTCTAGAATATTAGGAAGGAATGGGTTGGAAGTACGGACCGGGAACCAAACAGTTTTTGATAACTTGGGATCTTTCAAGCGATAATCTACGCCATAAGAAAGTGTTACCAGTTCAATATTGATAAAATATATTTCTTTCTTATGAAAATTACCAATATTATTTTCATAATAAATTTCGCAATAATTCTTGTAGTGTAAAACGGCTCTATCTAAGTAGAAGAAAGATAGATTTTTAGGTCTCAAAGAATGTCTCTCCAGTATACATACTAAATAATTCTTACGTCAACGGTTAAAGAATGGACAGCAGAATATTCGTACACATCTATCATTTTAATCTTAACATTGGAACCGGCACTTAGGATAAATTCGATATTGCCCAATCTTGTACTCTTTTCCAAAAGTGTTTCTGATTCGTCCTTTGTGCTGTAAACCTCAAACGTATACACTTCTTTCGGGTAAACACAACTAACACGGAAGTAGGTGTTCAAAGCTTCTCCCTGTGTAGGTTGTATGCTACAATCTTCCAATACTGGTGGCTGATGAGCTTTTATTTCTATGGCTGCCTTTCCTATCATTGAATCTGTAAAATGAAATGAAATACGCAAAGTATTTCCATGGGTAGGTAAAGATTGGATCGTGTCTGCTACTGAGAGCATAAAGAATAAAAAAATGATTCGAATGTGATAATGTACTTGAACAATAAGACGTGAAAATTGCAGGCACTTTGGCTATTTGGAAAAATCTGTAGCGTTAACTAAAGAAGAGAAAGGGATTAGTTCGATTTTTATCCTCTTGGAAATGGAATCAACAGACATATCCAGCAGATTATAGTGGATAAAATGGAGTAAGATGGTATAAATTAAATGATAGCAATAAAAAAGGGGTCAAGCGAAAGAAGAATTTCGAAAATTTAAAGCTTTCCCACAGTCAAAATTATGGAGTACATAACACCTCCTGGTTCTCTTATTGTAATAGACATATGTACCTCTAAAGTAAATTGGAACTATTATGAGCGCACTGGTACTTAAACTTTTCTATACCTACCTTGTTCGTTCAAAATTTGAACAGTTACTTTAGTTACTGTCCCCTCTTGAAAAGTTCCTTCTGGAATAGAATATGTAGAGCCTTCTTCTCCTTCTTCGGTATAAGACAGATAGGATTTACCTCTGACTATGCTCCAGTCATATTTACGGTAATCGATATTAGCACAGTTTGTGATGCATTTAACTCCTAGAATTGTAAGTTCCTTAGCATTCGTTACTGGTACCAGTGGAGGACAATTTTTCAAGCATCTAAAATAATATATGTTTAAGTACTACTTTAATTTGAACCATTTAGTATATCTATTTAGCATTTAGTATTTGCCTATACCACGTTGGAAGAGCCAATTGTGGTGTAGTCAGCACAACATCCAAAAATGGATGTTGAAATTGCTCACCAGTGAAGTAGCAGTGATCAGGACAAGCAAAAATATTGTCTGACCGCTGACGGAATCCTGTGTGGTTTGACTGATCTCTGAATAACTTGCCAATGATTTTCCGAGGATATTGCAATCAAGGGATATTTCTCATCGTCACATCCTATCAAAGGGTCTCACTATAAAAATACCTCGTGTAGGCAAGTGGGACTTAACAACCATCTTAATATCCTTCACTGAGTAAAGAAAACTCAACCTCAAAACCATAAAGCTTGATGGAAGCGACGTTGAATGAAGACGAAGTCTAGGTCTGACAGTAAACTCTTGTGGAACAAGCACGAAAAGGAAATAACAGACAAATCAAAAATTACTCTAATGGTGAGAAAGAATGGATTGGTCTATTGCCCAAAAATCCTGAGCTGGATGTTTCCTTCTTTGGTAAAACAAATTAACACTTATGGGTCCATTGTGTGGAGAAGTAGAACCAGCCTATTGACGACGAGATTAAACGTCTATGAAATTCAAAGACTTTAATGTATATTCATTAAAGGAGCAATAAGAGCATACCCAACTGCGGCAATGGAAGTTATTCTGAGCCACAAAAAAGGCATATGATACGTGCTGCTCCAACAAAATGCACTTGTCTGACCGCATAAAGCTGCAGTTTTCAAATTGCTGGATCGGACGACGGACAACGGACGCAGTTCATTTCAGGATTCGTTGCGGATCGTAAAAAGCACCTTGCATGAAGTTAACTCGACTTATCCTCCCTTTATAGCTCGCTCCCATCATTTATTTGTAATATGTTTCAAATTATCAATTGAAAACGTAATGGCCATACAGCTAAGACTATGGATGTTAGTCGTCTCATGACTCTTAAAGAGCTTTCAGACGAGTTACTTTGTGGCCGCCTACAAGTGTCTGAAAAGAATCGCGTGGCTAAAAATACATTAAACACCACGTATTCCTTATTTGTGCCATTTTTGGCCTCGGGTACAGGTGTCTATTTGTATTAATGTATTTTTAGGTGCGCGATTCTTTTCATACACTAGTAGCCGGCCACAAAGTGTGTCGTCTGAAAGCGCTGTTATCAATTATGTGTTTATAAAAATAGCATAACAAAGGTACTTCGTGCTAATGGACTACGCGCTTGTATATCAAAGTGAAAGAAGCGGATATTGCATCCTTCGTAGTAGATTATTACCTCCACAAGCCATGGAAAATAACTTACATAACATCTATGTTTAATGTTCCGCTTACTATATAGATTATTTGTTTCCTAGACATCCAATCGGATTCTCTACTTTTGACATTTACTGTAAAATTGTAATTTAAACCATTTATTGCATAGCGTGCTGGAATTTTCGCAATGGAACCTGAAAAATATGGATAATTTTATCAATTGAAAGAGTTTGTGCTTGTTATTAGGCAGGTAATGGCTTCATTTTGTCTGAATTCAATGAAAATCTATTAGCGCTCCTGATTGTGCACCCACTTTTAATGTTTTTCTACCTCTGCGTCTTCTACTGCCAAAATAGTTAAGCGTTTCAAGCTCCAATGCTTTTTGGCTTTTGGTGGTAGGTGGTAGGACCCAGTGACACCTACGGCCTGACGACTTCGACAATTGCTGAACTAGCCAAACGTTACACCCATGCTCATAACTTAAGAGATGGGATGGAATCAAAGAATCCAGTCTTAGCAGGATCATCTTGGGCGATCGTGAGAAGCTGGCGTAGAAGAAATATTTGGCGATGACAAGGGAAAACCTACGTTCAACAGTAGGATTTCTGACTGGCTACTGGAAACACCTCCATACTATGGGGCTAGTGGACACACCTCTATGCAGAATGTGTGAACAGGAATATGAAACTGACAGGCATGTCTTATGTGAGTGTCCGGAATTATCATTAATAGGAAAGTGTTTATTCGGTGAGCCTCGGCCTACACCTACCGATATGAAGGAGATGTCTCCTAGTGACCTGTCCATCTGCCTGGGAAGGACAGGATGGACGATGACATAAGCGAGCGCACCTAGGTATGCCAATACTCACCCTCCCTACTTTACAGATATAAAGATGCTTTTTGGCTTGTTGACATAAAATGTTTTCCGGTGTCATCAGCATGACAAATAGTAGTGGAAAGTACTCACTTGTCCCGAGATCTTGCTTACACAAATCGGATTGACTTTCTTCGTTAACTGTACAATTCCAATTGAATTGAAGATGGCCCTTGTGGCCATCCGGAACTTCCATGTCAATCGAATCACTGGCGTCAATTGTAATGTCTTTCCCACTATTCACGGTGATTTCATCCGCATTTCTAAAAATCGGTCTAGGATTTTCTCGACTAACTTGAAAACTACACTAAGGAGTAATAGTAGTTTGAAATTCAAAAGTTGTAAAATATTACTATAAAATAAACTTCAGAAAAAACTTTAAAATTCAACTTAACGACACCTTCCTCGCTAGTTTCATTAACTCAGATTTCCCGGGCAATATCTTCAAATGCATTATTGCCACAAGAATCACCGACACCAAGAGCACACTTCCACTAACCGAAAGTTTTTCCGAGCCCCCTACTATTCCAACCAGTGGTAGGCAGTCTTTATCGAGCATATCCATAGACATAGTTTTTTTTCTCTCTTTTTTGTTGACCGTTCATTGTACTCTACTTCCACATCTATTTCACTCACCAAACCATTCCCGTACCTTCGAGTAAACTATATACTTCACCTGAATGCGTGCCATATGCTTGAGTTGGCACATTGACCTCTCCGAAGATGATCTGTCTCCTGCAGTCTAAGATAGGATAATGGTTACGGTTTCGGTCTCCATGCCACAAGGCCTCCACCTGAGATCCCCGTTATATATAGCCCCATTTTATGCAGGGGATCTCTTACCAGAAGATGACGTTTGAAAACCTGTAGTAACTCTTAGCTTATTTCCACTGAGTAGTTCCTCAGCTCATTTAACACATAATATGTCCCCTATGAAGGTGATACTGTATGTACCTGCTTTGGAGTGTTCATTGTATTCTACGTTGGATTTGTACCCATTTTTTTATTTGTTTTCGGATCCCCTTCTTTATCGTCTCAACAACTGGTTCTGATCCAACATATGTCGTTGTTGAACCTCTTCTCGCGAGTTTGTTCATTTCCCGAAATATCGTTATATCCCGGCACCCAAAATAGCCTTACTTCTGTATTCTACCAGTTCAAAATAAAAGTAAACCTTCTGCTCATTGATATACCTAATGCCTGCGAGCTGTGTTGCAACTAACTCTAGTAGTAGTGTTTTTCTATAGGCTGTACCATGGCTGTACGACGGTGCGAAACGAATGAGGTAACCTCAGCACACGTACCTAAATGTCTGGCAAGGCTACGGTTTTCGAAGATAGGAAAGGAAAATTCACAACCCCTCCCATATATGAAGAGCCTGAAGTCTGACCTATGAAGTCTAGTGATGTGATAGTTACGGGTTGAGGCAAGGAACTCTAGGAATAAAATGAGGCCACGAGCAATCGATTTGCAAATATCGTAGTGGAAAGGCTAGTTAAAAAACAGAAGCCCCATGTTAATCTAAATTTAAATAAGTTCACTGTTGTCATGTAAAAATAACTACTCACAGCAGCCTGTATTTCTCCCACATCTTTCTTATTTGTATAATACTCATGACCAACAAATGCTATTAAGTGAGGTTTGTCGCTATACGTAACAGTAAATGGGTCCAATACAAAAGTATACTTCTTCTTAGTGTCGAAGTTTTTAAGCGAATCATCTAAAAGTAGAAACCAGAAATTTTTATTATTGTTGTAGTATAATTATTCAGGTGAAATCGTCGATGTTTTATCCTTCCAACCAGCCTGTAACGCATTATACCTCATTTAAAAACCAGGAGGAGTAATTTGAATTTAAGTTGGCAATTCTGTAGACCTATGATTGGTCAGATTCCAGGTTATACTAAGGGTTGATAAACGAGAAATGGTAAAAAGGTGGTGTAGCGTAGATAATCAAGCTTAGGTCTTCGACAATAACCTTATTCTAATTGTTTTTCACATTCCACTCGTCATGGGCTTATACCAGTTTGATATGATCGAATGATATTGGTCGCGTTTATGCCAGAAGTTTTATTAGGTTTGCTCCAACTAAGCCAAATGATGCGTACATGAACGTCACAATCAAGGGCATAATTAAATTTTTGTTCCAACAAGTTCCGACAATTCCACGGACTGATAAAAATGTGTTCCAACAAAAACTGGATACGTTCATGAACGTGTCGGCCAGCGATCATTTTCATCAGAAATTTGGATGCAGAACCGTTCGTCTAAGCTGTCAGGTTTTAAGGTTAGGTAATGGTAGATGAACAAAAATCATACGTAAATAAAACGTGAACTTTTAAGAATCGTTCCAACAACGCATAGAGTATGATGTTCATAGATTAATTCACGTACAGGTTCTCGAACGTTTGATTCGTACATAAATAAGTTCACGAACGTTCACGTACTAATCAGATGGTAGTTGTTGGAACAAACCTTGTATCATACCACCGTAGTAAAAAGCGGAGTTGAGTAGTGGTACCACACACGGCCACTTCCAAAATGTTCACGAAAACCTCGTTCCGCGACAATCCCAGTAGTATAAGTGAATGTGAGTGAATTGGAATTGAACTTGCTTGTGACTAGTGACTTTTAGTGACTCTTACTCACTTGCAAATGAACCAATCAGGATCTCTAATTTAAATGGTGTTTATCCAAAAGAACTAATATTCTTAGATGAAACATGGATTTATTCTAAAGGAAATAAAATAAAAAGTTGGCAAGACAATAATATCAAAAGTGTTCGTAAACCTGAAGGAAATGATAAAAAAAGATTTATTATTGTTCATGCAGGTTCTTCAAAAGGCTTTGTTACAGAAGCAAGTTTGGTTTTCTGTTTAAAGTCTTTAACCATGGATTATCATGGAGAAATGAATAGTACCTATATTATTTACTAAATGGATGAAGACACAGGTACTGCCTAATTTAGAGGAACCATCACTCATAATAATGGACAATGCACCATACCACAATGAAATTTTAAACAAACAACCATCTACATCAACAAAAAAAGTGGAAATTGCCAGTTGACTGAGAGAAAATAAGATTACTTTTGATCCAAAAATGACAAAACCAGAGTTATTACAAGTAGCGAAGATGTATAGGAAGGAAAATGTTTATATTATAGATGAAATAATAAGATAACATGGAGATGAAGTATTAAGGTTACCACCATACCACTGCGATTTTAATGCCATTGAGTTAATTTGGGTTAATTGTAAATCGTACTACAACAAACATATTGGTAGAAATGTGGAATGTACACCTAACATGTGGGCAAAATGTGTGAACCATACTGAAGCACTTATTAGAAAGTGGTACGATAGGGAAACAGTTATGTGTGATATTGAAGTGGAGCCACTAACCATCAATGTAGGTGACGGTTCCTCTTCAGAGTCTGACGATGATTAATATAATTTATATATTTTTTATGGTAAATTTCTAAATGACAATAAATGTATAAATACCTAGTGTACATTGAATACAAACCTTTATTACCCACGATTAATATTTTTTTATTATGATAACCAATGGCTTTTGTTAGCCATAAATTATGTGCTGTTTTAAATTTGAATTCATTGAAAAGAAATATTCGTATAAATTTCTATTTTCGTTAATGGTTACAGAATACTTATTTCGTGTATCAGATCTATAAAGAAAAATTCCTTTATTCCTTAGTTTTCCGTCACTTATTTGATATCTGATCCACTGATCATTATCAAAGTTTGAATAATAATATATATTTGTAACCTTTAATATTGTTATTGAAAATTGAGTATTACAGTAGCAGACAAAATAATTTTCAGTAAATATTATATTTATAGTTATTTATAACGCAAAAGAATACTGACAAAATAAACCAGCAGTGAACGTATTTACGCACACGACAAAGTAACAGTAGCCATTTTTGACTCCTTGATTCATTTCGTAAGGTTAGTAGGTGTGACGTCAGGGTAAAGGTCAATTTATTTTACTGTAAGTTCGGATTATCAATATAACACAAAGCTTGACTCTTAATCCTGATTGGCCTGTTAAGTTCGGTTCTCAAATATTCAAGCTCTAAGCATTGTACTCGTCCTCCTGACTAATGGTTTTTCAACCAGCTTCGTTATAAAATAAATAGACAGACTTATCGCGAAAATTGTATCACTTTTAGTAATACCACTGCTAATTCCTCGAATATTTTTAAGTTTTTGAAATGTTTATATAGTTTTAAAGTTTATTCAAACTGTTCAACTTTTTTTCGACGTATAAATTATTTTGGCAGCTTTTTCATTGCGGGAAAGTCATCAATGTCAAATCAAAATCGCTCACCCTATTAACAATACATTTATTTCCTTATGGAAACATCAGAAAGTATATCTTCTGTGTGTTACCAGGTGAATTTGTTGTACTTAATTTCTTAATCTTTTTCCTTTGTAATTTGACTTGAAAATTTCACCCCAATGGCTGGTACCTACAATTTTAACCGGAGGTACTATCAAAGTAACTCCACCACCTCTACGTCTTAACGCTTGAATGTATTACAAAATTAAACCTCATGGTAGATACTCACTTGGAAATCTTATACTCCAATTGTTTTTAAAATTCTTGATTTTGCAGTTTTCACCGGCAGTATATTTTACCCTGAATGTATTTGATAAACGACGGGAAATTACTAGCATAGACTCAAGATCTTCAGAGCTACAAAACAAACGAGGGAATGAAGCATCTATTGAAGAAGGTTCGTTGAAAAGACGTATTTTTTCACTTATTTGAAAAAATAAGAATTTGTAGTAGTAAACTATAAAATATAAAATTATATAATGTAATAAAATAGTTTTAAGAATAATATGGTTAATGACCTAATCGATATGTATTATGCTGTTTCTATGGCCACGAGTTACAGGAAGTAGAGTTCAGTCACTTACGGTCCCCATAGAAACAGCAAATAAGCAAAATAAGCAACTCTTACATATTGTTATATATAATTAATTAATATAAGTGAGTTTTATATAAAAGTAGTCAATAAAATTCATTCGTACGAGTTAGTTGATTATTCTTATACCAGGAAAAGTAGTTCCTATTCCAGGAGACATCACAAATTTGTATACAGATATAGTCACTTTAACTAAGAAGCTATACCTATACATGTAAAAACAATGGAACCTGTCCACCATATTTCAATTCTGATAGACAAGTGACGATTCCTACCACATTGCTCATATATGATTAGTTGGCAAACACACAAGAAATTGATGAGTCCGATCTCCGTCTAGCTATAACCATGAGTCTGCCGAGACTTGAAGTGTTTGCTGTCTATGAATGCTCGCTGCATTACGAATCACTCTGCCAAGCAAATATAACAGATGTAAAGGTCTGCCATTTGGCAGAAGACATGTGTAGTATAACGACAATTGATAGAATCAATCCCAGAAAATGAACCGTATGTGCTCAATCAACTACATACAAACGGCGTGTTTACATATTTCTGACCAGCAGGTATAAGCGTTGAGATACTCTGCAATTTTTCCTTGCTTCTAGTAGAGGACTAGACTTCGCATAAAAACAATTTGCAGAGTGGTACCCAATATGCTCAATCGCTGCAATGAAAACGGCGTGTTCACCTCCCACCATACACTACTGCAGCATGACCTGTAGGCAGAAATTTGGGGGTGATTTTTGACTTATAGAGATTCGATTGAAAAAAAATTTCCGTGGAGCCGAGTGATACGTGTTTTACGTGGCTTCTCGGACTATTAGCAGCATAAACGTTTTCCTAACTGGTTACAGATACTTTCTATAGGTATACTTACGGACGTTTTCAATAAAAAAAAATAGGTATTTGAAATAACTACGTACCAGTCTACGAACTCCACAGTACTTTCACACATTGATCCATTGTCTAGAACGTTAAAAAAACTTCTAAATAATGTAGAGTCATTTAAGATCTACAATTACTTACGTGTTTTGCAATGAATTGTGGGAAATATAAGCAGTACCCAAATAAATTTCAATATATTTGAAGAATTCGCTAGAAATATGTTCATAATTATTTTTGTGGAAATACACTGTCAATGACGTTAATTAGTTTGACATATTGTCATTCCCTAGTTTTTGATTTACACTTGCAGCGCTTTAAGACGAGACACCTTGTGGCAGGCTACTAGTGTCTAAAAAGAATCGCGTGGCTTAGAATACATTAATATAAATAAATGCATTCACACGAGACAGCAGATAAGGTACTTATATGTATTGTTTAATGTATTTTTAACCGCGCGATTCTTTTCAGACACTAGTAGCCGGCCACACAGTGTCTTCTCTGAAAGCGCTACCTAGTGTCCAGACATTGTGGCTGTGTACTGGCCACTCGTAATACATGAACTTCAATTAGTACTTTCAAACGAGACACGCGTGTCCTAGTGTTTCCATCCATTGTTGGATGACCAATGAATATTTAAAAAAATATTTATGCTGAATTGAATCTCGTGTGGAAGGTATTTATTACGCGACACATTTTGTGTCTGAAATCTTGATTCTAGTGGCCGGCCACAAAGTGTCTGAAGACGCTCTAATAGCCTGTTCATATTTATTTTCAATGATACTGTTTTTTCTTTTGATAATATTCAAGTTTAACACTTGTCAATGTTTATTATTATAAATAAAACAGCGATAATATTGTCAATATAATTTTATTAAATTTATAATTTAAAATCATAAATTAAAACTGAACAGAAAACATAATATGTTAACAATATTAAAATCTCCAAGTAAGAAACAATAACAATAAATTTTACTCTGTAAAAATCTTTTTCCTCTACTTATAGACCATTCAAAATTTCATGATTTTGACAGATCGGCCATATTGTAACGGAGGGCAGCCGATCATGTGAATATATTTCATTCAAATGATAAAAACTTTGCAAATGACACATGGCACAGTCAGTAAATCGTATCTGAATTGAATTATATAAAAATTAAAATATCAGCTGAAAAAAGGAGGGTATGTGATTTCAATGAAAGTCGGATTCAGGTGCACAAAGAGATCGATTAAATAGTCATTTTGGTTGGTTAAAACAGCTGGACATCGATAAAAATACACCAATCCCTTTTTCCACTATTCCACACTTACTAACACAACACAACGATGGTATTTTAGATAATTTTAAGAAATTATTGTCAATAGTAATACCCCTAGGGTCTTGATAATACCGAGATAATTTTGTCATAGAGAATGCTGAAAGCGTGTTGCTTGATAATAGCCCAAGGCCGCAGGCCGAGGGCTATTATCCTTGAGCAACTCGCTTGAAGGATTCTCTATGACAAAATTTTGAGTATTTATCAAGGCCCGAGGAGTATTCGATAAGATAATTTTTTACTTTGTAGATATCAAAAAATTGATTGTCAATCTGACGTTTAATAATTTTAAATACACAATTTATTAGTTTTAATCAGTTTGACGTTTAACCAAACTGAAAACACGACATGTAGGGTATTATCGCTGTAATCCAGAGGTGATTGGATGAAATTTGACACATGACTTAAAATTAAGTAATTTGGTTGGTTCCTATATTTAGTAAAAAATTATCAATTTAAGACTATCATTCGTTGTTTACTGGTAAACAACGGACATTAAATAGAATATAACCTCTCCAAAATAATATGGCTGTCATGTCAGTGACGTCATTCTGACATGGTCTATTGGAACAGCGAGTTTCAATATTTGTTTGTAGTCGACATATGGTCGACAACATCTGCAACTGAAGTGGTGATCATTCTAATCGGTAATTGATCTGTCATGAGTTTCAAAATTATCTAGCCTCAGCTGTCACGAGACATTAAAACTCCCAGTTTCATCACAGATAGTATGAAAAAAATAAAGTGCATGGCACGGAACGAAACACAATTTCAGTATCATACCTTGCCACACAAAATTCAAATAAAAAATATAGTCCTTCTTTCACCAAATTTGAATTTACAAAGGACGAGTTCTGTACAATGGGATTGCTGCCAATGTAACGAACAAAAAAATTATGAAAAAGTTTAGTCGCATAAGGAAGTGGTTTTTCATATAAATTTTTGGGTTTTTTTCTTATATGTTTTGAGTCCCTTTACCACCCATGCTGTACCCGAAAAGTTTAGAGGTCTTTTTAGTTTGCATCTTACAGTTGACGAAAAACTAATGACAGCTGTCAACACATATTTATTTCTTCTCGATAACAGCTGACGTTAGTTTTTCAACTGTAAGATGCAAAATACCCCAAACTAAAAAGACCTCTAATCTTTTCGGGTACAGCATAGTTGGTAAAAGGACCTCAAAACAAGAAAAACCAAAAATTTATCGGAAAAACCTAGCCTTTTTCAGTATTTTTTTGTTCTTTATGTTGGCAGCAATTCCCTTGTATAGAGCTCGTCCATTAACCGGCCTGAGCAATGAATTCTATATTATGCTTATGATTTGTGGAAGGTATATGGATTTCGGTATGAAACAAGTTTAGTTTTGGAAGTTTTGTACTCTAATGTAGAAAATACCATAGGGTAACCATTGGGTAACTTGGAAAAACGAACATGATATGAAAAGAGTAACGAAAGTTCAGAAATTGGGAAGAATTATTGCGCGTGGATAATTTTCTTGTTTTTTTTTTGATCGAAGTTATTTTGAAACAATTACATTTTATGTGAAAGCTAAAATAATTATTGCCCTATCTGAAAAAAATGGAATTCTCTGTGTTTAGTTCCCCCTTCCACATCAATCATCTTTTCCTCTCGTTATAATCTATTTTTTGTCTTTTTCTATCAAAATTTTCTAAATTTTAACAGATAAGATCTACTGGTATATATTCCTATCTATGATAAATTGTTTCTAATATAACAGAATCACACACCACTCATGAATATATGACTACTAAACAAATTTAGATTTGCTTACAGGCGATTTAAATAAACTCAACTCGTCAATAATTAATTGTATGGCGTATTAAAAATATAACTGGTGAAAGAATTCCGGATATGTTGATATATATTTTGTAGTTACAATATTTGAAATTATGAAGTTACACATAAGTACATTTTTACAGGACACCAAGTAGAATAATAAAATTTACATTTTAAAAACTTTTTAGGCATCACACTATAGACAGTTTGTTCAATAGCAGTTTAAATTAAATGTACCAGGCGTAGCGATATTCACGGTATTAACTTTTCTATTACTTTACAATTTCAATTTTAATCGTAGGCTGAATACCAGGATCAGCTAAGATTTTATTAACTATAATATGGTTTAGAACTGCGTTAGCAAACTTAATGAATAAGGAAAAAACAACAGAGAGGTTCCTCATCGGTAAACAAATAAATGAAATAGTTTTTGAGATGTCCAGAAAGGCAGTGGCCACTACCTTCGTATGACTTTACCCTTTCTACGATCTAATTCCCTCAGAGTAGAACTAAGAAAAAATGAAAGAAAAAACAAGACATATCTCATTAACTCAACCAGTCCAAAATACTTCAACCGAAATGTATCAAAGGCACTTTTCACAGGATACTGAAAACTCGAGCTGCACCTGTGCACTTAAGGTGTCGAATAAATGTTGCTTCTGTCAGGGAAAAGGAGAAATGCACCTGCACTTGGTAATAGAATGCAAACCTCTATCACTGAAGAGGCTTCCTCTGTGCAAACATCGAGTAGAAAAGAGAAATTCCCTTCTTAAAACCACAAAAGGGCGACGACCCAGCAGATTTTGATTCGATAATTACTGTCAAGCAATGTCGAATATGGTTAGTACTTGGAGCAATTTAGCTTCTCAGTAGTGTGTACCAGGGTAGTAGCTTTTTGTTTATAGATAGTGAGGACATGAAGCTACACTACAGGTTATTACCAGCAACTAGAGCCCTGAGATTTGCCAAACCTCCAGCTGATGCTACTAGAAGTCAATGGACCGTGGAGTGAACCACGTTAAAAATCTGCTCAAATGGTAAGATCCGAATAGGGGGAGGAGTGCTACAAGTAGAAGGGGACACAAAGTGATAACTCCACCCTTAGTTCATTCTTTTCCTTATAGGCTCACAATTTACAATGTGGTTGAGGGACATTTTTTTTATTAATTTTCAGATTTTAAAAAGAGCCACTTCACTAAATTATGGAATTGATGGTTGTGGTTATCTCTTCAAATTTTTCAAAAATGATTTCAATTTTGAGCTCATCTTTGACAGTTTACCATGGACTAAGATAATTTTCATTTTAAACTGCTATCAAACAATCGGTCATAAATCTCTTAATTTTAACATATATTTTAAATGTTTTTTTTAATCTAATATCATTAGGCAGATATGCTTACAATATATAACGTATTGTTTGGTAAAAGGTATGTTCAAATTGGGTATTATATATGTCTACTAAAGGTTGTTGTATAATCGAAAAAGCTATAATAATGAAAAATTGTTGCTTTGTTTGGTCCTAGGTAGATTTCCAAAACAATATATAATCCTGATGTGTTTTAGAGTGAAGCCGAAAAGTCATAATTACTGGTTTAAAGTTTTCTTTTTCAATTCATTAAAATGGAATAAGTTCTAGAGACCAGATAAGGAGATCGAACTCAAAATCCTCAAAATCGTCTATATAAGCAGTCTGCTTTTTCACCGAGTCGTGGCCACTGCAAATCCAAAACCCACCATAAAACAGTTATACCTTAGCAGTAAGTTGCGCCTATTGTTTAAAAATATATTGTGTTTTTTATTGTTATTAAGCAGATTGAAGATTATGCATTGAGTCTTCAGGCTTTGGGCTTCATTTTACATCTAAACCATTTCACTATTCTATATGACGTAATAAAAATCGTTTGGAAAATGTTCAAAGAAAAGCCACTCGACTGTCCCTGGGATCGCGAAGACTTTCCTACGAACAAAGACTCCATGGCCATTGGTCAACCTAATTTCCTTTGAACTTTGCAGAGACGGCGGATACTTCATTACCACTTTTAAAATATTAACATTTAAATTGGGCAATTTTGATATGATGTTCACCATATATCCAGATGACCACCTTAGAGGACACCTTTTTAAATTAAAAAAAGAAAACTTCAGATCAAGACAAACCTTCTCACCAAACAGGGTATTTGACAGCTGGAATAATCTTGATATATCCACAGTATAACTAACTCGTTTAAAAACAAGATTTGATCGTACTCTTCTAGAGCACCTATAGTTTTTTTATATATTGTAGTTATTTCTCTTTTCTTCACTTACTAGTAAGTTACTTATGTAATTATCTTTTTTTGGGCAAAATTGCCCTTGTCTTAATGTAATGATAATAATAATTTTTCCGATTGAGTTCGTGCTTCTCATCTAGTCTCCATGTTAACACTTTCTTCTTATGACAATTATACAATAAAAACTATAAGTTTTAATTTACAGAGTGGTGAGAAAAAAAAACTTTCGATAATTTATCTTACAAAAGTGGAAAATTTTAAGCACATTTCCAGAGTACGTTTTGTATTTGAAGAATCAGGTTCATTTTACATGATAAACTTACAACTAAATATAATTTATTCTCCAATTTTAGATTGTTTATTGGATACCTAATATTGTTTTAATTAGTTTTAAGGATATTTCATTGATTTTTATAGAAATACAGCAAGACAATATCTAATTTTCAAGGAATAGGATTCCATGCCTTTCACAGACTCTGTTTCACATAAGAAGGAGCCACCTGAAGTTTGCCAACTGTCTTGCGCAACTGTTGGACTATTATATCTGAATCTAGCATCACGCTCGGTATTTATTATTAAATACATCAATAATTTATCTTTGCTTTTTAAATTTGTAGGATATGCGCAGACGCTAAATTATTGTTTATGTAGATTTACATTTAAAGCTAAATCAGTCAATGTTGTGATCAGTTTTTCAAACTACTAACTATACATACGCACAAAATTTGTTGGTTCTAAACTACCAATCCTAAATCATATCAATACAACTTGTAGTTTATTTCAAAAAGGACATAGAGTATCGTAATGCAATAATCCACATATTACAGTCATTATATAGCAACTCTAGGATTGAAAAATGCCACAACTTTTAAGTTTATAAAAGAAAACTTGTTATGTTTCACTTCGAATACAAAATTATGTGATATAAAATAGTTTCTTTACGACCAAATAATAACGCACAAATTATTTTTATTTATTTAGTTACATAATGATATATATTCTTCACACCAGTGAATAATGAAAAAGAATTCACTCTCGTTAGCCAATCACATTTTATTATTATCAGAATTCACGCTGAAATGAATTAAAATGAATAAATCAAATTGTCTCTTTTAAAACGTCAAATACCAAATAATGCAAATCGATTCTGACAGCGCGTCGTTCGAAACGTCAAAATAATGATAGAATCAAAATTTTAAGTATTATTATTTAACAGTAGATATTTAGATATAACCCATTTATCATTTATAAATGTAAGGGTTTCGATTAAAACTGTATGTTACGTATCCCTTTTTGAAAATAAGCTTTCTTTTTTTAGTCGTGGAGAAAGTATAGTCTTTTACTTGTGTAGAATGGGTAATATCCACTTGGATGATTCCAAAACTCACTCGCTGCGCTCGCTTGCTTTGGAAATTTCATCCGCGTGAATAATAGTCATCATTTTGCACTCGTTGAAGAATATACTATTCCTAACTCACTAAACAGTTATTGTAAAATATTTTGTTAAGTTTGAGTACAACTCTGTAATATCCAATAAATATCTGACTATTGCATACCAGTACTCTATGTACTGTTTGAAGTATAGTATAAATCTATTGTATTTTTCTTAACCGAAACAGGAATAAAATAGTTTCGGTTTAACAATTTTGAAGGTCTACATACAATAAAAGTGAAGAAAGTTCATATACTGAAACAAGACGCATAATTGAATAGAATTTATAAAGAAAAATAATAAAAATTCTGTAAAATATGATGATTTTTTTTCACACTATCCCCAAAATATTTCATTTGGTATGTGAATTGGAAAGTACTATGTATATTCACGTTCTATTGTTCTTTTTTCTATTTGTTGCAATAGACCAGTAAAATTGCATTTTAACTTGACAGCAGGGTAATTTTTTTTCATCGTACATGAATGGATTTATTGTAGATTCTCACGAACCCTAATTTTTTTTAAGCAATTACTGTTTCAATCAAAATTACAAAAACAAAATTCAGGTCATGCATGGTGGGCATTGTGGTTTTTCGCTTTGTTCACGAATGTAGTCTTTTACGTTGAAAGTGTTCGTATCCTTTGTACCATTCTGTCGATATTTCAGTTCCCTGTAACAAAAAATAACAATCAATTTTGAGTTGACAAACAACCATTTATATTTGAGTGATTGAAGCTCAGAGCACTCAATCAAAGGCTCTTCTTATCTACATAGAAAGTGTTTTAGTGATCCCTGGGATCTGAAAAGATAATAGTGCATGTCCAACAACTAACAAGTTGACAATCGTCTTGAGAATAAACAATTATTTACCACTACTAACTGAGAAGTTAGTTGATAATTATTATTGCTTTTTCTAGCCAACTCAGAAGTTAAATTCCTCTGTTGGTGGTTAATATTTTTTTCTTTTAATAACCTAGACCTAGGTCAATAATAGACTAATTCAAATATATTGAGAATTCAGGGATAGTAGTTCAATCAAAACTTATGCAACAAAATTTTGTATACTCAGGACATTGTTTTCAACGTATTTGCTTCTTGAAATTACCTATCAATATAAAATTATTTGAATTAATTAGTTTAAAATTCGCGCTCAACCAAAAATGACTGGTGACATAACGAGTAAAAAATCTATGGAGCGAAAACAGACAGTATACTTGTCAGTCAGGCGACGAGGTGACGCTTCTCGTGCTACGTTTGTGAGTGCTGCTTGCTTGCTCTTGGTTTTGTTTTGCTCATCACCTCCTGCAGGTCAGTAATTAACTTTCAAGTTTTGCAGCAAGACTAAGACCATATATGACACTGCAGTACTAAGACCAAGGCAGAGACCAGCCCGATCTTGGTCTAGTTCTGCTCATCACTTCCTACAGGTCAGTAAATAATATCCGGATTTTTTTAAATGAAACTTTTGTCATAAGAGTCGCAAAGCTCCTGCAGCAAAACCAAGACAAAGATTAGCCAGAAAAAGACTAGAAAAACTTTTGCAGCAAGAAGACCAACAGGGTCTTGGTATTGTTTTGCTCCTCACTTCCTAAAAGTCGCTGAATAATTCCCAGATTTTTCTCTATGCAGCTTTTGTCATATTTAGACTCGCTGAAAATTCTTGCAGCTAGATCACTTCTTGCAAGTTCTAGCCTTCGCTTCTCGCTACTACCTCTAGTGCTGCCTCAGTGCGTCTAGGCTGTGAATTTTCGCGCGACGCGCTATGTTCAGAAGCATTTTAAGCAATAGTCTCCAAACTTGTAAGAGAATGTAAGATACACAAATTATAGCTTTTGACTTCAACTTTTAGAAGCCGTTTTCAAAATTTAAATCGGACGATTCAGCCAATATTTACGAATATTGCAAGATTAGGGTATAAATTGTTTATAATCCGATTGTGCAAAAACGATTGAAGCGACAAATTTCATCTTCCAACAGTTCAAAAAACATGTTATTAGCTACTATTTTCCGGAATATTAGTCCTTTATATTGAAGATTAACAAAGATACGAATTTTTGGGAAAAGGTTCATTTTGAGCGGTTTTCCGGCTTTTCTCGGCGAAAAATGCTCGGATCGGAATGTTCTAAAAACCATTTTTTTAGGTTTTTGGATTCTCTACAAACGGTCTTTTATGAGCAACGAAATGTTTCCAGTGCCTTTTATTATAGAAAATTATGTTATACAAAAATCTATTTCAAAAATTCGAGTTTGCATTATAATTTTCCTTCATCGGTACAACTTTCTCAAGGGGCTTAAAAGAAACTATTTTGTTCAGCCAGCAAATAAAATCCTATTACCAACACTCGATGATTTCTTTCAAGCCTGAAGCAACTTTTAAGCTTCTGACTCTTTTAAAAAAATAAGACATCTAAGAAAAAATTTCTGGGAGTATAAAGTATAAAATAAAATCAAATAATTTCCTTTTACATAGCAAAGGCCCTTTTTTTTAACGCCAGCAAAATAAATTATCAAAAGAGACTTTTCCTTCGAACAGATTCTTAATTTAGGAATTACTTGAAGAGCCATAATAGAATATTTTTGAAATTTTATTCACTTAAACTAAATTATTTATTGAAATTAAACATTATTTTAAAAAGCACGGGAAAAGGCCGTCTTTAGTCATCAAAAAATAATTTTTTCATAATTTGGTTCATTTACCGCGCCACTGCCACAAAAGCCAATTCAACGTTTTGTCCGCTTTTAGCTGAAGTCTCCATAAACGCCACGTTATATTCCCTCGCTAATCTCTCTCCATCCTCCCTTCTGACCGCCCTTTCGGCACCGCAGTCTGCTTTATTACCTGTAAATGAAAAGTTTCTATTTAAAAACTTACTTCAAGCCGTCAGTCAATCTTATTTCAGTTGGCTAATTTCAGCTTTCAATTATGGAAATAATTTCGAGATGATATATATATATATATTAATTTGCCAGCTGGAGTTCACGATATTTTATATTTTTAATTAACAGTGGCTATTTCATACTACAGTCTGGATAATGTGTGCAATAATTTCAAAAAAAGTATATAGTCAAAATCAGTATTTTTGTTATTTTCAAATCCAACATTCCAAAGACTGGAAATTTTCGAGCTTAATTTGCTAGAATTCTTTTTCCTATAATCAAAATCATTCTAGATAACAGGGTAATATTAAATTCTTGAATAAAAATGAAAATACTCATTTCAAATGTATCAATATCTTGTAGAACAAGCTCGAAGAATTTTATATACCGTCAAAATTACATTTTAAGCATATTTACTGAAGTGATGTTTATTTTTTGTTAATAATAAAGGCTGCAAGTGGAAAACAACACAAAACATGAAAAGTTGAATTGTGTATTCGCTAGAAATTAAAATATTTATTCATTTATTATCATATTACTACTAAAGCACGTTACCAATATATATCGCAGAATAAAATTATAGTAACGTAAAGTTTTGAAAAAAAAATTTTAAAGACACTGTCTGCTCAATTAAGAAGCAACAACTACTTCGCGGGCTATGGGCACCGAAGGATATTGAATTACACTTCAAAGTCAAGGTATGTTGTCCTCTCTATGCCAACCCCGTTTGACTGTGAAGTGTGTTCGTTGGATAGATGACCTAGGGCAGTAAGTATATATACTTATGGGGTAAAGTGACAACACACACATTTCAATGTAGTTCATTGTCAAGCTTCGATATTAAATCTTATTTATATTATTTGATTAACATGACAGGCTTAAGCCGGGAACACATTGTTTTGATACTACACCACGCCATACGACATAATGCGTCAGAGATATACTTTATACACACTGTTCCCACATCATGCGATACGACGCGACGCTACGTTATATAATGATAGAAAATTGGACCAGTTTGAGCTCAGACACTATGGAGAGTAGTAGTTCCTCAGAAAAGTGGGAAGAACTAGAATTTGCAGCATCAGCTTTACTGTTATTAGAACGGGAACGAAGAAGAAAATGTTGGGTACATCCAACAAATTTAGAACGTCACTTTCATGGAGATTATCACACGCTAATTGATCTTCTCGAAATGGGTGACAATAGTGACAGGTTCCACATGTATTTTCGAATGAACAAGGAGTAGTTTGAGTATTCACTTAATAAAACTTCATCTATTCTTGCCGCCATTCCATACATATGATGCCGCGTGCACACTGTTACGTGATATCATATATGATGGAAATCAGGCAAGAGGGGGATTCGTATCATGTCGGATGGCGTCGAATCGCGTGGGTTGGAATTGCATCAGAACAGTGTAAACATAATATTATATGAATATGCTCTAAAATACACGGTGTCAGATCTCTCTGACGTTGCGTCGGATGGCATGACGTGGTGTAGCATCAGAACAATGTATTCTCGGCTTTAAGTACAATCTTTGTCAAAAATAGTATAAATATAATATTTAATATTAATATAATATTTAAAATATTCAAGTTACATGAAGCGATATACAATATAGTGCTAATTTCAATGTAAATTTTAATTTTCATTATTCAATTCCGCAGTCTAATAGTGGACCTACAAATATGTGAACAATTTCCATACTTTAATAATAAAAATGTTTGTCCCAAAGTTTTACTAAAAACCATTCCTAAGGTATGGTAAATATCCACTTTTATTGAGACACCCGGCACAATTAGAGAGTAGGTAATTTAAATTTGACTCACCTAATAACATAATAACAACATCATCTTGTGCGTATTCGCGTATCTCGCCTAGCCAAGCTCGAATATTGTCAAAGCTTGTCTTGTTTGTAACATCGTAAAGCAAGAGTAAAGCTGAAAATAAGAAATTAAATTATAGAGCAAAGATGTAATTTTAGGGTAAATGCATCATCTTTATTTCATTAGTATCCAATTAAATAGAGAGGACTGGGGTATAATACAGTTGTTCAGAGAGACTTGGAAATTATAAAGCAACAAATAGTTATATAATAAACTACATTGATGAGAACTAATGTTCATTTCTTGTTTTTTTAGTTAAATGTGCTTTTTTTCAAGTTCATTACTTGCATCTATCATAACCAAAACATTTATGTGAAGAATTTCCCAAAACGTTCTCATTTATTTGTTATCGAATTTATTTCATTTGGCTGTTCCACACTGTATGTCTATCGCTTGGTTGGAGCTTCAAAATCCCGAAAAAAAATACCATTGTAAAACGAATGAGATGGGCATTGCTCTGGGAGGTAATACTCAACCAATAGATTCGATTATGTTGTTCAATTTAATATACACGCGACAGCTCATTAATTAATATTTATAATCTTCGAAAGCAAAGCTGGTCCTTTGTCGTTATTGTATTAATCCCGAGTTTAGTATTTTATGTTTGTATTGATAAGCAGCATGGGGATTGGATTTATCCAGTTCGTGAAAATTAATTAACTATTCATTCCAGGGGTTATAGAGTGAATGGCGACTATTAAATTGATCTCTTGACTTATATAGTGTGTGAAAGCCAAACGGAATAAATTCATTACTTCGGTTACTGTACATATTTATTAAAAAATTTCTCACAAAAAGGAGATTATATACAAAGCAAAAATTGCACCACTAGTGTGCAAGAATCTAGCAAGGATAAATTAACTCAAAAATCCTGGATGGAGTAGTAGAGCTAGCCTATTGACGAGAGATAACCTTTCCAAACTTCAAACTCATAGGATAAACAAACTAACTGACAGCCAGGCAGTCCTTGCGGCTTTAAATAGCCGCAAGGTGACATCCAGACTAGTAGAAGAATGTCAGAAAGAACTAAATGAACTAGCAGACCACATTAAAGTAAGATTGGTGTGGGTGCCGGGACATAATGGTATTTCTGGAAATGAACAAGATGATGAACTCGCAAAAAGAGGTTCAGCAACAGCATATGTTGGACCAGAACCAGCTCTTGGGACCACAAAAAAGGTAGTCCGAGCGCAAATACAAAAATGGGTACAAAGCCAATATATACTTCATTGGAGGAACAGTCCGAAGCAGGTACACAGCAAAACCTTCATAGGTGACACATGTGTAAAGCGGGCCGAAGAACTACTGAATATCAGCAGGAATAAGCTAAGAATTATTACAGGTTATCTAATGGGCCATACCCCGTTAAAAGATCACCTGCATAAAATAGGGTTATATAACGGGGACCTCAGCTGCAGACTATGTGGCATGGAGATCGAGACCGTGACCCATATCTTGTCTGACTGTGAGGCACTGCACTCGAGGAGACGGGCAATCTTTGGAGAGGCCAATGTGCCACCTGAAGTATATGGCACACATCCAATGGACCTATACCAGACTTTAAAAGAATGCCATTCAATTGTACACTGGTATAGGAGTTGTACTGGACAGGAACCAAACACTCTGAAAGCTTGAAATTCACGACATAAGAAAGTGTCAAGCAGTCATTTAAGCCCTGAACTCTTGTAATCAGTTCCAAAATGGGGTAGGATTGCTAAGAAAACTCAATGAAGTGGGCGAGAGCAGAATAGTCACCTTACTGTGGATTCCAGGGCACACTGGAATTGGAGGAAATTAAATAGATTAACTAGCAAGGAAGGGGACTAAAGCATCCTTTTGCGGCTCGGAATCCTTTTGCGGTATCCAGCTTCAATGTAATAGTGTAGTTTAGGCAACCAAATATTTTTCCGGGTGACTCGTTGAGATCTATTGAATGTATAAGTCAAAGTGAAGCTTCACCAAGAATTTTCAACAGGGATCATAAAGAGACATTGTCGTCTGAATTGACACTTGAAGAAGCTCAAAATAGTGGAGAGAGGAGACCAAAAAATTTCTGATTAACGAGCGATAGAAACACGGGACTAGGCTGAAATCATCAAAGATAAGAAGAATTGGAAATTAGTTATGTCAGATGTCAGTGGAAAAAGTAAATAGAAGAATGGAGATATAACTATCTCGAAATACTACAACAATCTAATCGAAAATGGTCATACACAATTGAAATGATATCAACAAAAATAAGTATAACTGACATTTGACATAACTAGATCTTGTTAAATCAATTTTATTAAAACCATGGAACCATATCTGGTCTATTAGTACTACCTGTACAACTAGCTTAGTGGAAATGGAAAATCTATCGTGAGTTCTGTAGAACAATTAATACCTAATATAATATATTAACTTACCATGAGCATCTCGATAATACGCATGCGTAACGCTTCTGAATCTTTCTTGTCCCGCCGTATCCCATATTTGCAGCTTTACCCTCGTATTATTTACGGTGACTACTTTTGTCTAAACAAAATAATTCATTATCCAATAGAATATCAATATTATACAATACATTTAGACACAGACTAATATCCTATTTCAAATTGTTACTGTTGAGGTTGAAGATAATAGGTTTGTTCCAATCGCAGTCAGAAACCGTCAGAAACGATCAGGGAATAGTCGACCATTGCAATCAGTGATAGGAATTACGCGGAAATAACTCGTTGTTTGCTTAGACCAGTTATTCTCTGATCGCTTCTCACAGTTTCTGACTGCGGTTGGAACAAACCTATCATGATTGTTTTTATAGATAAGTTACTGATAGTCAACATGCTCAAAATAAATACAGTCCTATTCAAAAGTGTCGACTATGAATTTCACCCGTAGTCAAGTTGTTTTTCAAGTTTCAAATTTTCCAGTTTTCGTAAATAACTAAAAAGTGACGCTGGTAACCAGATGAAATGGAAGGATGGGTAAAATTTTCTGAGCTGTTTGTCTATCTGTCGGCAATTTCTTGGCGTTGTTTGTGTATGAAAACACGTGTTTCTTTGTGAGTTATTTCATTTTGTTCTTGGGTTTTTGACTATAATTATAAAATGGAATTTGTTTCTTTGATGTGTTCCACAACTGAGAAGCCCAAATGTTAGTTATATCAAGAGTTTCATTATATTTCAGGATCCATTATATAAAATGGCCTTTGACAAATACTCAAGAAAAAAATACAAAAGAAACTGATCTCTGCTTAAAACTTTCTTAATATATTATAACAAGTACAGATGGCAGCCAAAATATTAATTAATAAGGCAATATTTTGGTTATATCTGCCTGTGGTTTTGTTTTAACTTTTATTTGGTTGGGTTGGGATCTACTAATGGGCGATAGGAATAAATTTGCAACCAATACCAAATTAGAAGAAACAGTTTAATTGTAATTGAAAAAAAAGTCTTACTCTAAAATCGACTCCTACGGTAGATATAAAGTTCCCAGCTAAAAACGTTCCTTCTCGGAATCTCATTAGTATACAAGTCTTGCCAACTCCTGAATCTCCCAGAAGCATCACCTAATTAAATTCCAGCAAATATAAGTAACTTAATAGAAACCGGAAACTACTAGTTCACAATTGTAATATGTATAGAGTTCATCAAACATACAAAGTAATATCGTAATGAATATGTCTTCAGACACTCCAGAAATTTATCCGAAATTTAATGTTGTGTAAACGCGCTATAGGGACTCTCGTTATTTTAGATATGGAGAAGTTTGTAGTTAGATTTTAATTTTTTTTGTATTTTATTACAGAATCCAAGATAGATTTGTTATTTGTTGGCAATACTGAGGGTAGATAGATTCCATTTGTCAACAAATCAACTAAAAATAGGGTTGTCTACATTTCAGTCTTTGACAATCAAAGAAAAAAGATCGTTCACTAAGAAACAACAACTATTTCCTCGGTTATGTTCCACGAAGGACACTTTTTCTAGCGAAGATATCAATTACTTTTCAACTGAAGCATCCAATGATGAATGACACAGTAGCAAAATAGCGTCAGTCAAAATAGCGCTAGGTTAAAACAGCGTCATACAAAATAGAGCTAGGTTAAAACAGCGCCGGACAAAATAGCGCTGGACAAAGACAGAGGCAGACAAAATGGCGCTCAACAAAATAGCACTGCGACTAAATAACGCCGGTTGATATATTTTTACAAAATTAACTATTAAAATATGGGAAAATATAGTAGTTAACTTTTTCTAGCGAAAATATAATGTACTATGTATAATAAAAACGTAATGATAATAATTATTGCATGAATCCGCCTTGAAGTCTCGCACTCGAGGCCAGTATGTGGGCAGGCTGTTTAGAGCAGGTAACCCGAGGAAAGTAACCTGCCACGTGTGAACGACCACGCTAGTAAATCACAGGCAAGTTGCCTGTCAACATGCCTGGCAGGTCTACTTGCACGAGGACTAGACTATGGACTAGACAACCTGCCCCCCCTTGAAAACGGCTCCTGCCACACAGCCTGCTTTGTACTGACACCGTGTGAACAACTCATTGACAAGCATACCCATAGTTTTTTTTTTCGGTTCCTCCAATAGTAGTTCACTAGATTCACTTAAGTACAAATTCCAGTATAGTATTCCCCGTCAATTCTTGTACTCCATCATAAGATAACACAGAAAATGCACTTTCTGTGATTTTTAATACAATTTACTTGAACACTGGCTTGCTCACAACTTACGTCGTGTAGAAGTCACCAGTACATTAACTGCCTCAGGTTACCAGCTCCAAGTAGCCGGCCCATATTCTAATTTTCTACACTTCGATCTGTGTCAGGTCAGGTCTGGGTCGGTAAGCGATATGTGTTGAATTATGATGAAAAATATCGATTGTCGTTCTTATTTGTTTTCCGCTACATATTTTCTAATATTGTTACAGTTACATTTTGATCTCTGACAGTTGGTCGGGAAGCGATGTTGAATTGGCTTATGAAAACCATTTTTATCACCATAATTTATGAAAAATATTTCATTCCTAATAAATCTTATTCGGCAGTAAAGTATATTTTTATTGATGAGAAGTAAAATAATGAAGAATAATTATTTTTGTGTGGCACTATTTTGTCCAGCGCCATTTTGCCACTATAAATAGCTAGCAATGAAAACAAGATATTAAGTAAATCTTACAGATAATCATAATGATTGGGGTAATGGGTGAATATGGAAATAAAATAACCCATTTACATGATCTTAGGTCAGCTTTTTGGGTTTATATGCGAATATCCAAAATTAGCCGAAAATTTACTATTTCAAGTCAGACACATTCTTTTTAAATCACCAAAAAGGTAAATGTACAGCCTAGAGTCTAATTCACAAAAATATCAGGCGGGGATATTACTCCTCTCAAAAGACATGATGAATGAAGAAGGCTTCATCAAAAATTTTTTAAAAAATTGATTATTTCTTTAATAAATGCAAAAAAATTTTACCTTTCCATGAATATCGAATATGTTATTTTGTAACGATTCTCTTCTTTTTCTCGAGTAGGGATCTTCCTCATCTTCAGATTCTACATGATTTTCATCACTTTTTCTGTTGTGTTCATTATAAATAGTAAAGGTATCCTCCTGACTACTTTTATCTTTCTTAGAGCTCACCCTGACTATTGTTCGATGTGTGCCATTAGAATCCATTATTTTCACTATGTTTTAAAAATCTCCAAACTTCTATTTACTCAATTCAAAGTTATTCACCAGTAGTTCTAGTAACACATGTTACGCGCACTGTAGTATATTGTGTCCCAAGGGCAGAAAATGAGCTGTAGAAGCCACAAAGTATTAGAAGCACAAGCGAACGAAGCGAAGCGAAACTTTTCCTGCATGTGTGACTCACAGCTTTTTTTCTCCTACCGAATAACCAAAAAATAGGAAAATATAACAAAAAACTCTAAGTCATCAAGTTACAGATGGTGATAAAGTTAAAAACTTTGGTGTTAGAGTTCATATAATACCCTTCTTGGTGTGAGTCATCGATTGTTAATGTCCTATTAATCGGGAGAAATTACATCATTTAAAATAGGAAGCAGACGGATCTTTCGTAGCGGCATTGTGTCTCACGTCTTTTTCTAATGACGCACACCAAGAAAGTGATCTATATTTAAATTTTCTATTGTTTCAGAAACTTTTTTAGATCCCATTACCCTTCCTTGATAACAATATTCGTTGAAGGTATATACGGAAATTCGTACGAACGACACAAGTTAACTAGACTATTATAATCCCATAAACTCCTCTATACAGACGATATGTGTTTTATTAAGATTGTCAAGATAAACTTTTGCTGTTCTTAAAGATAAAAAATAAGCGCCCATGTCAAAATAAAATAGATATAAACGGGCCGCAACTGAGTGGAATACATAAATAATCACTTCTGGCACAACTGACAGTAATTGAGAGAAAATGTAGGAAATTAGTTGAACTAAAACGTCTATAAAACATGACAAAGAATATCCACAATACTTAACAAGTTCTGGAACGTTAGATACGTTATGAGATAAATCAGAATTATCTTCGACACATAAGCCAATAGATATTTATTAATACAGCGTGTTACACTGGAAAATGTCTTACTATTCATTTTTATTGTATTATTTAGATAATATTGCATAATTAGATTAGATTAGATTAGATCACTCGTAGGTGCATATAATAATAATAAACTAACAAGAGACGATATACAGATTGCGAAAATCTTTATAGAAGTATGCCGGGTTATACAAGTGCGACAGAAAAATAGCTGAAAGAGAGAGAAAGAATAATTATGCGCGGTCATTAAGGCGTGTACTTTGTTTCACCTTAGGGGTGTATACTTATTTCCCGAGACTGGCCGAATGCTCATTGCCCCCCTATTTTAACCGCTATTGCCAGAAGCGCAGATTAATTTGTACAAATGATATTCTTCACTCGTTTTTGACTTTTTTTCGAAGTAATGCACAATAGGTAAAACAAAACACTTTCATACGGCAACATTGTCTTTTAAAATGAACATTCTGACAGCCTCGGGAAATAAGTATACACCCCTAAGTTTTAAACTCTGGTTGTCTTCAAACGGAAACTACAAAACACTAGACGTTACAGCAATTAATTCGGCAATACATTCCACAGTATTCTTATTATTTGAAAATAAAACACAACTAACTGAATAATCAATGGAAATATATCCTGGTCACCGTTAAAAGAGTAGTATCAGTTGTTTTAACATATCAGAATTTTAATTTGGTGACTAAAGATAGCGACCCTAATTACTCACAATTAACATGATTTCCTTGTAGGTTGGTATAAATAGTTGGCAAATGATTACACAGGTTTAAATTCTTATCTAAGTGAACAACAACAACAACAAAAGTACATACAACTTTTATTTAAAACTTTCTTTATATTCCTGTAATTAATGAGAATAAGTGAGGGTCAAAATATAATGAGAAACCGTGTACATTGCTTATACAGTGATGGGCAAATGTGTGGAGCCAAGTAAATATCTCTGGAATTATTAGAGATATCAAAATGAAATTTGGAAGGTGGATACTACAGTAGATTGTCTAATTGTTTTCATTTTTTTTAACAATTTGGAACTTCCGGTTTCACCGGAAGTAATGGCGATTTTAAAATTTGCAATGGAACACCCTGTATATTATTTTAGTTTCTGATGAAACATATTATCACGAATACAAAAATATCGGTTCGATATTTGTTATTTCAAAACCTACCGAGATATTAACAGAAAAGTAACTAAGGAAAGGAAAAATCTAATATCCATTTTAAAGAAATAGTAATAATTATTAACTGAAATTAAGTGATTTTAAAAACATTGAAACTTAACTAAACTAAAATCAATGTATTAGATGTTCAAACTAAGCACCGTTTACTTATTGATAATAGGCAAGTCGGTTTGTAAATTCTCTAGTAACATAAGCTATTACTTCAGGCGGAATTCTCTGGATCACTTGAGAGTCTTGAGTTATTCTTGCAGCTAATTCTTACAAATTATTTAGTCTATCAACATAAACCTTAGACTTTGATTAACCCCACAGAAAACAGTCTAGTGTATTAAAGTCGGGACTTCGAGCAGGCCATTCATAAGTACCCCTTCTTCCAATCCATCTGAGATAAAATGTCCTATCTAAATGATCTCGAACAATGCGAGCGTAATGGGGTGGTGCTCCTGCTGAAACCAGATATTATTTGGTGATTGTCCATTTACCTCCAATGCCGGAATCACTACTAGCTACCATCAAATTAATGTTTCCTTTCCTTAGTTACTTTTCTGTTAATATCTCGGTAGGTATTGAAAAAAAAATATCGAACCTGATATTTCTGTATTTGTAATAAAATTTTTTATCAGAAACTAAAATAATATACAGGGTGTTCCATGGCAAATTTTAAAATCGACATTACCTACTTCCGGTAAAAAAATTGTTGAAAAAAATAAAAACAAATAGGCAATCTACTGTAGTATCCACCTTCCAAATTTCATTTTGATATCTTTAATAATTCCAGAGATATTTACTTGGTTCCACACATTTGCCCATCACTGTATAGTTTGCCTAAAGTCAATGTGAAATCTAAGGAGGAAAAGATAAACCGCTTGTCTATACTTTTGGAGACAAGCCGTCCTTTGAATCTTTTTTTTGTGTCACTGGCTTGAGGTAAACTGTACAAAACATATAACTTACTGTGAATGCGACTATCAAAAACAGGGATAATCAATACAACTCGGTTCCTAAGTTCCATTATCATGTACAATTTAGGAGAAAAATAGAGATTGCATAAGAGGGGATGCAATGAACTGGTTAGGTATGGAGTACCCATTCAAATGGATGTCGACACAAGGACACCTCTATACAAAGAGTTTAAAGTTTACTGAACAAAGTGGAAAAGCAACTCTTGAACGTGCTATTAAAACTGAGTAAGAAACATTTGAAGACAGTAACCTATCCTAGTGATTGGACTCTGAGAAAAATAAGTAAAGCTGGTAAGCCTATGTGCAGGAAATGTCAACCCTATGAGGAAACACCTACTCACATACTCTGCTTGTGCTTGGAGAGGAAATAATACAATCGTTACAACTACTGCAACAGTCAAGTTAGCGGCCTATATAAAATACACAAAGCTTCTGGAGAGGAAAGATTCAGTTTAAGTGCCTGAGTTATTAAGCACAACCAAATCTAATAAATGAATGAATGAGCAAAATTTTATTGACATATTCTCTTACGCTCTAACTAAAAAAGTTTGATACATTCATCCAGAATTTAATGTTGAAAAAGTACTGCTACAATACTATATTTCAAGTTCGTGATTGATTAGGTTGTGAATCCTGAATTTATTTTTTCATTTTTGTAACACTGCAGGAACTGTACAAAAGGGGCAATTATTCTGGCTCGCACAACGAAAGTATAGATCGGCAGCGATTAGGCGTCATGGTGATAATGATATCAAATCTAATGCTATTCCTGAATTGGAGTAATGTAAGCAAAAATTAGAAGTTGGATTAATTTAAAACTAAAACTGAGAATATCACACCATGTAATATGGTGTAGATGTTCACGCAAGAAACCAAGAAATTAAAACTGAGAAAAATGGCCAGCTTTAAATCAAAATATAACTTTTTATTTTAATTCGACACAACGCATGCGTCAAGCCCTGACCACAGATCATCTAAATTGGTTTAAATAGTTAAACGCCCTTAATGTGCCTTGATATATGCAGTTCAGTTAAATCTAAAAGAAGTTTGACAATGTCGAAAAATTAGTAGACATTTTTGAATGGAAAACGTTCGTGGGTGACAATTCTTGGCATTATTTGAATTTTCAGTATTCTCGTTTACAGTTACGGACGTGCGATTGCTATTTGACAGTCATATCATAAAATTTAAGTAACCTTTCATGAGACATTGAGTTAAACCCCCAATATTGGGTGTTTAAGATCAAACTGGTTCAACTTTCATAGAATATATGGTGCATACCAATTCAAAATTATAAACTAGTTCAAAGCTTGACGACTTCGGCATTATATCATCATCTACTACCGAGGCTTTTATCAAAAAATAGTTATTACATAATTAAAATTTCAATAAAAAATTAAATACTACCACAAACATTTTGTCAATCAATTAATAACTATAAGAAATTATATTTCTAAGTGTCCCGCACTGTAGAAAAATAAACTCGAAATACCTACCTGAAAGTATTTACAGGGTGGGGTAATCTTCTGACATCGGAGGATTACATGGTTGTAGTTTGAGTCAAAGTTTTGTGTGAGCTAATACAGTTAATGAGGGCACATTTTGAAAATACTTTCGATTCTATAGGATATTTCCAGATACCAGATAACGCTCACGGTGAGATCTTTTTGATTCTTGAACAAAATATAGTACGTTCCATTTGAAAAAATGTATGTTTGTGCTTCTACGTGGTTTTGGAAGATCCTGTAGAATCGAGAATATTTTCAAAATGTGCCCTCAGTAACTGTATTATCTAACACAAATCTTTTCTATCTCTAACTAGAATGATGTAATCCTCCGTTGTCAGAAGATTGCCCCACCCTGTATATACCCAGGACAAAGTTTTCATCTAGAAAACCGTCCGCCGTGAATAAAGTGCCTTGAAGCGTGGAAAATATGAGCTCCACTGAATTCGTTAAAGTCGCATTGTCAATATTCTTGTTTTTTCAAGTTTAGTAACTATGAAAGGTTGTTATTGGTATATCAAACTAATCTAGAAATAAGTAAAAAACCTTTCCTCCGCTGAAATATAATTTGAACGTTTTCTCAAAATGATATTTTTCAAGAAGAAATTCTCTCAATCGAGGAGTTATGTCTAAGGTCAGTGTGGCCAACAAAACGTGGTTTTTTCTGACAAGAATGACAGTTAAGGTCTACTGTTTAAAACAAGGTTTTGCATGTTTTTTATCATTGCGAATGTATATATTGCTTTATTAAAATAATGAATACACCCCCGAAGCGTATATCTTGAAATTTAAAATTACTTTATAGCTGAATACTCAACATAATCAGTAGCCAATAATTCTTCTAGGAACTCTTGGCATGTCACCATTTCATTTTTGTTATACAGTCACTAGTTCTGTCGAATGTCAGTAAGAAAAGTAATTAGAAGAATAGAGATAAAGCTACTTAGAAATCCTACAAAAATCTAATCGAAAATGGACATACACGATCAAACGAATATCAACAAAAATAAATGTAACTGACATTTGACATAACTAGTGACTGAATAACAAAAATGAAATGGTGACTTGCCAGAAGTTCCTAGGATCATTGGCCACCGGTATGTTAAATATTCAGCTAAAAAGTCATTTTAAATTTCCAGATATACGCTTCGGGGTGTATTCATTATTTTAATAAAGCAATATAGATGTTCGCAATGATATAAAATATGTAGAATCTTATGTTTTGAACGGTAGAACTTAACTGTCATTCTTGTCAGAGAAAACCACATTTTGTTGGCCACACTGACCTTAACCTGAACTCCTCTATTCTATTTGGTATATGGGTTGTTTTTTAAATGTTGCGTACAACATATTTAGAGCCTGTCAACAAACGTCAAAGATTTAGTCCGATTTTCTTAAAGCTCTACCTAAGCCTATTTTTGTTGATGTTGATGATGACTCGAGTCGAGATGAGAAAATTTTCGTGAAATGATTTTTCACAATCTTGTCTTTATAATTTTGTAATAGATTTGGAGTATTCACAGGAAATTTTTATGTATTGAAAGATATTTTTTCCCTGATTATTTCCCGTATACCTAATAATTCTTTTATTGGTGAAGATTATAGATATCAAAAATGTGAAGGATTTTTATCAAACTTTGGAAATGGAAATTCTCAAACTAACCAGCTTGGACACTTTTAGTATTATTTTTCACAAATATCGAAACAAAAACCTTAATAAATCATCAATTTCAGGATATAGAAAAACAATCACTTTTATACTGTTTTCCACTGTTAACAGCAAATAAAAAAAACTTTATATTTATCTAATATCGAAATAAGTCAATAAATTATTTAAATTCGAAACCCACAAACGAACTTCCGATTCTCTTTGATGCTAGAATACGCGATTTTTAAAACACGCTCAAAAAACTTTTAATTTCAAACTGATAGGTATGCTCGACGATGACCCGATGTATCAACAAAGTGAAAACTCTTTTTTGATTTGGCGCTGATGTCGATTACGATTTTGCGCCGTCAGGTTGGCAACGGCAACCACAGCTCCGGAGTATTGGAAATTGGACCCAAAGTGCATTGTAAATGATTATATTTTTAACAGTGATATATAACATGTGTGGATTTTCTCTAGTTTTTTTTTTCAAAAAAAGTTTTAATTTTTGTACAAAAGAAGACGTTCATGAAGTAGCATGTAAAAGTAAAATATTTTTACCACTATAATAAAAGAGACATAATCATTTTGAATTTTTTCAAACAAATATAAGTAAACGAAACATAAGGATTGAATTTTTAAGAGGGGCTACACAATTTAGACAGCTCAAAACAGTTGGCACCCCTGATTTGCAAGAAAATTTTATTTCATTTTGTATGCAACAAATCTAAAGAATGCAGTAAAATTGAGGGCTGGAATTTTAACACAATATAACTTGGAAACTTGGACTTTTGTCTTGGGGATCAGGTATTTTGGTCAAGATTGTTATAAAAAAGATAAAAAGCCATTAAGTAAAGGTGTGATTTTGACAATTTGTGGTCACCAATTTGAACGCCAAGACCTGATCCCCAAAATAAAGCCCAGAGAATTTGATTCTGAAAATATGAAATCATTATATTTTTTGAAATTTGTTACACGGAAAATTTTGCAAACGAACACTTCTTCGCATTAGTTCAGTTGTTCTACCGTTTTGATGGATAGCGCTGTATGGAACTTCAATGACAGATGACGACGGTCGAATGTTGTTGTCTTGTCATGTGTTTTGTGTATATAAAAATTATTCATTTACTGTTTATAGCTTGTTAGTATTTGTAGTCGGTTAATTTTCATGCTGGAAAAGTAAATTGGTGCTTCGTAAATGCTGTTTATTTTGGTTACACATGTGCTCCACCACAAGTATTATACCTATCTTGTTTAGTGTAGAACTGGAACATTCAATACTATAGTATCATAATGTATTAACATTATATTAGCATTAATAGTACAATTCGAACAACTGCTTAACTTGCATTTTTGAAATAGCCGAGCTGCCAAATGCAGTCAGTTCATAAAATGAAGTTTATGTATCATAATTCTTTCGGCAATTACCTTTTTATGATCGATGTAACCCTCAGCTACTGTTTTAGACCTTCATCCTCCTTTTTTATCTCCGTTATATTTGCTCCTGAGTATGCCAACAAAGAAGCAGAAGAGAAGGGTAGGTTCAAAAACTCAGCAACCAATAAGGGCATTTTCCCAAACGTATTCATACCAACTGGGTGCAGTACATTTATAATTTGAGTTTTTCATGTTTTATTTCTTGAAATAGTCTATATATTTTATATTAATGCAAAAATAACGAATTATTTTCGTTAAAGTATTTGGAATTTGAACAATCAATGGTTTATCTATTGATTTAATATCATATATTAATGAATGACACAACTCTTCACGTCGGCAGGCTCCATATATTCCGAAAAGTAGCAGCTTTTACAATCATGCGCATAATTTTTTGATTTTTTGGTACTTTAACCATTTTTCCTCTTTAAAAATCATTATTACCCATATTTCCAATAAAGTCGTTTAACTTGCAATTATTTTTTAAATAAGCTCAGTTTTTATTTCGTTACTTAATATTTCCCATTCAATTTAGTTCATTTAGTGCTTCATTATTACAATGTTTCTTTCCTGGCAATTTGCTACAAGCTAACCACTCCCTACATACATGATCCTTTCAATGACTACTTGAATCAGAATTCCTTTCTCATACAACTCAAAGCCTGAATCTTTATTTGGGTGAGGCTTCCACGCCATTGCTTTCAAACATAAATGTTTATTAACACTTTTTCCAACATTTACATTTGTTTCATTCCTTCAATATTTTGCATATTATGTTGTTATTCCAGGACTCTTCTGGTCTACCACTATCCCTTTTAATAATCACCTTTGCTTCCCATACATTCTCAACTAGTATAGTATCTTCAATTCCCAGTAGATGCTCTCACCAGTTCAGTTGTCTTTCTTCTATATAATCTAGCATGAATTTTACTTCTAGATCGTCTTTTAGGTCTACATTCTGTATACTGTCTCGTTTAGTTTTTCCTTCCTCAGATCTCAGGTATTTAGTTTCTATATCCTGTACTCTACTCTCCATTTTTGGTCCAGTAACCACGTTTCGCTGCCATAAGTAAGTATCGATCTGAAAACTGTCATTTTAGTTATTTTTGAGGTTTCCTTTTTATTAATGAATCCAGGTTTCAGCATGTGGTAAGTTTTTATGGCTTTTTCTGTTCCTTACATAATATCCCGTTCCTAAGGCGCTTTCGGGTGCATCATGTAGAGCGCTCCGGAGCTACTCCGTAGCACTTCGGCTCTCGGACCACTCTAGGCTACCTCGTTACATCTACCGTTTTCAAGGAGTTTCAAGATCTTAAACGTCAATATGTTGTTTTTCTAGGTTATATACGGGTTTTATGGATTTTTATTATCATTGTTCTGTTAATGTGTATAAAAGTTTTATTTTATACTTCAGTCCACAAGTAAGAACGTATTGTCAAAATAATAAATAGTTAACCATAGATAACCATTATATCACTGATAAAATCTGTCTCTGGATAAAATGGGGATTAAAACTCTAAAAATATGCCGTGACAATTGACATTTCAAAAACTGGCGGTGAATAGTCATGGTTCTGGAGCGTTCGAGTGCACGAAAATCAAGAGTACTCTTCATAGCACCGGTGCATAGTGCTCCCGGAGCGTGATGGATGCACTAAGCCCATACTACTTTCGAAAGCGGCTCTGGTTACCTAACCTAAGTATTTAAAGTAGGTAATTTTTACTATTAGAATTTCGTTAATTCTTATATTCAACCTTTCTTTCTTGTTACCATTATTATTTTTGTTTTATTTGCATTTATTTTCATTCCATATATGTCTTTTTTGAAGACTTTTCTCTGTATTGGTCATTATAACTAAATAAAAGTTCTCAAGTCAGCTCTACAGAAAGACCCTGTATATTTGCTTTGGATTGCTTTATTACGTGGTCCATGGAAAAGGTATCAATTGAAAACTTCAAATAAAAACTGCGTCCCTCTTCCGCTTGCAAATTCGTCAATCTGTCTATTTTTACCGAAAATAATAAATATAGGCAAGCTGAGTAAAACTGATTGAAAACTTCAAATAAAAACTGCGTCCCTCTTCCGCTTGCAAATTCGTCAATCTGTCTATTTTTACCGAAAATAATAAATATAGGCAAGCTGAGTAAAACTGATTGAAAACTTCAAATAAAAACTGCGTCCCTCTTCCGCTTGCAAATTCGTTGATATTCATTAATTTACTATAAACATATTTTTCAATGTAAAATTTGCATCTGTTTCATCCAACACAAAAAATTTTAACAGTTTATCGACATTTACCCAAGGGAACTTGCGCCGGTTCTGGCAGCGTTCAACAATTTCCTTTTACTAACAAAAACCTCGATGGGGATTACATGTGCTTCAATTTCGATCTGTGAACGTGCGTATACTTTGTAACTCAATTTACTACACCAGGATGACCGCTGGATATATAAATTTCAAGTATCACGAAACTAGAAAAGGTTAGACGTTTCCTAAATTGCCTATAGAATAAAAGGATCAACTTGTGGATTATCAAATTCTTTTAAAACGACATTCGTGATATTTTTTCCATTTCCAAATATACGAAACAAAGTTAAAATCGGTAGGTTGGACTTTGAAAAAAAAAGAGGACGAGCAGTGGCGTACACTCCGCGTCATATAAAACTGGTACACCTTTTTTACCTATATAGGTTTGTTCCAACAACCACCTTCTGATTAGTACGTGAACTTATTTATGTACGAGACGTTCGAGAACCTCTACGTGAATTAATCCATGAACATCATACTCTATCCATTGTTGGAACGATTCTTATAAGTTCACGTTTTATTAATGTTGATTTATGTTTATTTACCAATACCTAACCTTCAAACATGACAGTTTAGACAAACGGTTCTACATCCAAATCTCTGATGAAAATGATCGTTCGTCGCATGTTCGTCGACACGTTCATGAACAGTTTTTGTTGGAACGCATTTTTATCAATCCGTGGGAGTTGTCGGAACTTGTTGGAACAGATAGTTTGCTAGGTGCATGATCGTGACGTTGGTAACTTCATCCGCGTGAATAATAGCCATCATTCTACACTCGTTGAAGAATTTACTATTATTCCGACGCATATATAGCTTGCAACCACAATGCCGTTCTCTTAAGTACATTTTTGCTTGCGCCACCAGGTAAAGTAAGAAATATTTTGTCTGGAGTTTTAATAGACGTCGATTTACACTCTGGAACAATGCAATACTTGGAATGTGAAGTTTTTTTAGCTTTATCCATTTTTAAAGCTTTCAGAAACAAATTAGGTCACAAAAACTCGGAGCGCGATACACGATACACGAATAAGAATGTAAACAAAGAGTGACGTCAACGGTTGGGACAGCCATCTTTATGACGTAAAACGCGTTTTGGCGGACTTTCATATTTCATGATTTTTTAAGTCGTTTTAAAAGTATAGTTAATATTTTTTTGAAAAAACAAGCATGCGAGGTGTTATGAGACCTAATAAAGCGTCAATTCCCACCAATAGCAAAATTTATGCCTGTACCCAATTATTGTTAAAATTTTTGAAAAAATGGAAATAAAAAGTCTATTTTCTCTTCATTATTTTCCATATCGACATAAAATATTAACACAACGAATCATTCTCCCTTAAATACCTCTATTATTGTGTCTGAAAGATACCGGCAGTCGACACGCGTCACTATGGCTACTGTTTATTACCTGGAGGTCACAAACGTGCCTAGTTAGTCTCTCAGCCTCGTGATTCCTAGGGTCTTTGTTTTATACATGAACGTTCAATCGGGTACCGGGAGCAAAAAGAAAGCGCAACAAGCTGGCTATAATAGTTCCTATAAACAAACTTTCGAGCAGTCAAGGGTTAATTGCAGAAACGGACTGAAAACTTTTTGATACTTTCAAACTTTTATCTCTTACTACATCCAAACGATGCGACAAGCTGATTTTAAAAGGAAGTGTGGGAAATGGGAAATTTGTTGCTGTCGCTTTTGGAATATATCATGATATAAATAATTTATACGGAATGTACTATCTGCCGGTGGGGGTTTTTAACGAAACTAGAGGCAGCTTTATTTTGTTTGTGGTTCTATTTATAGTTTAAATTAGATCAAACATTCATTTATTCAACCGAAATAATTATCAAGCAAGAGAAATTAAATCACTAGGGTTTCTCAATTTCTTCTTATTACTACACTAATGGCCGTTTGCACCAATTGATATTTAAGTCGACTCAAAGTTAAGTGGCGCTTTAAGAAAGTTTTGTTTTGCACCATGAACAACTTGTCATTTTAAGCTGCACCTAACTTGGCTTAGAAAATCGCTCGCTTATTCTCCACTTATTTCTAACCTAACATTCTTGTGTTTTGATTGATATATGTCAATGTTTTTCCCCTTTTCGAGTTTTCGTTTTCTTTCTTCCAATTTTAGGTGTGTTTCTTTTAATTTTTGAAGAAGGATGTTTATGGAGGATGATTTGGAAGTATTGGATATTCTCGAAAATGGATTTCCAAGAAGACAGTACAACCGTAAAAACTACTATGTAGAATTGTATTAAAATATTAGCAATTCTTTTTCCTGGTGGACTTTATAATTTGCTGATCTCATTTTCTTATTTTTTACTGTGTTTTCCATTATAAACAATTTCCTTATTTAAAAAAGAATAAAATCCTTTGTTTTAACAGCTTTTATTACGTTACTTCAAACCACAAAAACGAAAAGTCACCAGAAACCATAGAGAAATTAATAAAACTCAACTTAAATAGCGAGGTTAACAAATATATTAAACACTTAGCTAAGGGGCAGAGCAAAAACATTGGTGCAACTGAACTTCAACAAAGCGACCCTTAAATTTTAAACTTGCCATAACTATTGTAAGCTTTTGCTTCTATTGGTGCAAACGGCCATAACTAACTAACATTATAAAATCAATTTGCTCCGTGTTTGCTCTGTAAGCTTTGTCTTGCTGATAATATCAGAGATACTAATCAACCTAACAAGATGTTTACGTTTGATACTCAAGTTTACTAGGCAAATGCCGCTAACATAACGAACAAAAACAACCATTTCATGATTCTGACATCATCTTTACCAACTAATTATTATTAAATTATTGAGCAGTTGTGACATACTATTATAAACAGCGAATACCTACTTCAAATTTATCACGTGTGTAATTTCCTTATTACACAAACATTTCCTAAATAGATTTGAACAAAACGTGCTTAGCTATATTTTCAATACACATGCTGTCAATTAAAGAGTCACGTGCCTTTCCACTCTCTACAAACAATTTAAAATCCCTTCAATAACATTAGCCACTTTTAGGTATCGATCGAATCAAAACAGACACAAACACAGAATAATTATCGATAATCGATTATACAACTTCCGGCAAAGTTAACTATAGTCCTTACAAGCAGAGAGGTTAAAACCAACTGATTGCTTTACTGAATTGCATTCTGTTCTGTTTAAGGGAAATTATAATATCTTATTATCGGTCGCTCTTCTATTTCACCGGGTCAATTTTCGATAAGATAAATACCCGGTTTTGTTCGGATGGATTGATTGAAGGTCGATATATTTTCGGTGTCCTAATTTTTCTCTTATCAGTCGTATCATTTGTTTGTTGTGGAAAATGGTTTGTCAAAAAACAAGTGGGAGAAAACTGCATAACAGATATTTTGAGTTTCATTGAATGCCACCTATATATATATATATATATATATATATATATATATATATATATATATATATATATATATATATATATATATATATATATACATTCAACTTGTGCTTTGACTTGTCGAATCTGTTTTTTGACAAACAGACTGACATTGTTGATCTTCCAATCTCTAGTCGATGTATTATGAACCATAATTCACTCTAGTAGATATATGGGTGCCATATACCTTTTTGTTAGGAGCTAAAATATTGACTTATTATTAGGTGGTCGAGGACAATAGTATATTATTAAACGAATAATTTATGATAGCCATTATTCACGATGGATGACGAGCGTCACGAGCCGCAGGCGAGGGGCGCAAGTCACCCGAGTGAATATTGGCCATAAATTGCGAGTAGAATACTATACTTTGTCCACGATACTTAATTTCCTTATTAAATAAAAGTCAGTAACGATCATTTGGTATTACTAACCTCAAAATATTGTGGTAGCTACATAAAATAATTTGAAATATATAGAGATGAGCGATACTGTGTAAAGTATCAATACAACGTACCGTTATAAATATACTGTTTCAAAATACTTAATATTAGAATTTATCGAAATATCGTTATGTAAAGTATCAATACTAAAAATTACAATATTTCATCGATACGATATATTTCAGAAACAAATTTCCTGAACAAAATACACAGAGTATAGTTTATTTCATATTGTACCTCCATCTCTAGTCGTGAATTATCAACCATAATACACTCCGGTGTATTATGAACCATAATGCACGACAGTAGACATATGGGTACATTCTGTTATACTCGACGGTCGAAATTCTGTACAGTGACTCATCGCTCTTACTGTCCATAAAATCAGTTGCAGAAGCGAACTTCATGTGCGCATCATTTTTGAAGGGCTCTTAATAGTCCTAAATAAAAAGCATTTCTCTCTAGAATACATATGGCAACTGCACTTTAACCAAAGTGTTGATTACATAGCTCTGACTCACTTTACAGAATTTCGACTATCGAGTATAGGAGGTAAAATGATGACTTATTATTAGGTGGTCGTGGACAAATATAATTTTGTCTATGACAAGGTGCTTTGACATATAACCAAAATTTTATGTGCAACTTTAAGGCGAAAAAGTCAACTTTTGTACAATATCTTTATAATGGATAGTACATTTACGAACACTATCGATGTTAAGTAACCACTAGTCAAAAGTAGCTGACACATGATGATAGAACACATGATTTCCTAACCTCAAGATCAACACCTGATCAGTGGTTGACAAACTGTCACTTTTGACCAGAGGTGAGAACCAGGCCTTAGAAATTTACCAGCTGGTCAGGCAGCTTCTTCATTTTGTTGTACTCTTTTTACTTGTTTTATTTAAAGTCGGCCTATTTCTGCGACTGAGGCTAATCACCGACGCCGGGAGCACTCTTCCCATAGTCGGAAATTTTGGCGAACCCACTAGTGTTCCAACCAGTAGTAGCGTTACCCATCCAAGTACTAACCAACGCCGAGACAGCTTGACTGTAATTATCGCATCAAATGCGTTCTACTACAGTGCTGGGTCGTCGCCCTTGTTGTACTCTCATTTGTTACGATATCTATGCGATGATATTTTCATATTATTTGTCCTAATTTGTTATCGGATGAAGTGTATTGGATACAATTATTTTGAAGTACCACTCAAATCCATTATTGAGGTACGTATACTTTTAATGACAATCAGTTATATTCTGAATTGGTTCATATAACGCCCCATTCTCCGATGCAGATTATTTGCCATTATTTTTTTATCAACCGAAATTTATCTTTCTTTGTAATATCCGACGTGGAGGACTTTTAATTATTCTTTTATTTGCTTTCGAAGTCGATTATAATTATTTGTATCAATATTTGAAAGTCTGTTTGAGAAGGGATTGACTGATACCACTATTGAATATATGATTCTAATAAAGCGACCCAAATATGTACGAGGTACACTGATAATATTCAACAAAAATTGAAATACTTGTGCCCCATTTTAAATTGACTTTAGTTTTACGAAATTAGTTGTAGCTTCAAATGCAACACTGCTTTCGTCAACTACTCCTAATCAGATACAAGTGATACAACCATAATACAACAACGCAAACATAAACCAAATAGGTATGGCTACACAGCGAATGACAGCGAATGGGTACACGACACACAAAATTCACGAAATAAGAATGACCAGAACAGGCAATGGCATTAAAGCACTACTACCGCCACCTGCCTCTACCTGGCAGGCAATTGAACAAAGACGTATTTATGCAGTTCCAATGTATCAGACAAATAATTTTTCTTAGGTCCTAACCGAACTAATATTTCTATGCACTTGTCTCATGCTCGGAATACTAAAGCAATCGGAAGCGTGTCTTGCCGTAGGATAATAAGTACGCGCGGCTTTTGTGCGCAGTGACAGTCTGTCGAAAATAGAATCACTTTTCGACGTTGCCTAGATTGTTTGTGTTCATGCCGTTAGGAAGTGTTAGGAAGCTGTCTATGGAAGCTGTTGCCAGCTCTGATTTTAGGATCACAAAATGATCACAAATTTGAAGTATCATTTCTGTTTGACATTGATCAAAAGAGCCGACGGAGAGAGACATGAGAGAGACCCGATTGTTATATTTGTTGTGTTCTTTTTACGGAATTTGTTCGAGCATATCAGTTGCTCTGTTCACTTGAATGATTTTGCGTATTCTTTTTACGCGCTAGTTTTGAACAGAGCTGAACTATCTCTTCCCCCATTGCCCCTAACTGCACTACCACCAGAGGGGGCTCGGTTCTGATTACTTGCTCCGTTCAGTTCATCATAACCTCAAAACATAAGGAAAACACTCAGAATTTGATTTATTTTGATGCTGTTTCAAAATGTGTGCACTTATATGGAAACACCAATAATTTCATCACCATAAGAATGAAGGATAATGAAATAAACTTATATCCTATGATATTGATGTTAGTTCAGAAGATAAAAAAAGAGCAGAAACGGCTGAAGTGAACATAATTTTTAATTTCATTCAACTAAAATAGTTATTTTAGAAATCGATGTTTATAAAAGACTTTCAAAACATTGTGAAGAGTATTATCAACCCAACAAAAATGTCTTCTGCTTGTATATTTTTATTGAAAGCTAAATAATAAAAACAATAAACAGTACGCTAACCTAACTTTCCTCGACTTATTATTTTTGCGCATTCTTTTTAAGATTTTTTGCTCACTTTGTTCACCCGTCAGGTTGAAAATTATCTCAACAGAGCTGAATGAAATACTATAAAAAGAACACAACAATTATTCGGTGTCTCAGCGTTGTCTACATATTCACAAGGTTTAATATTCTTTTTCCAAACTCTTTTCATATTCATTTAATTTATTTCATAAAAAAATCAGTTTCACTCCAAAATTCAATCTGCACCACTTCAATGAAAACTCATTTTCCATTCTTTCCAACTGTTTTTTCCGCCCTTCCGATTCCAAGTCACGACAAGAATTTAATATTCTATTTTTGTGTAGCTGTGCAAGTTGCAATGAGCTGTAGGACGAAATTCAATTAGATTTTCATAATGACAAGTTGAAAAAGTTACAAGTTCGTGATATCGTGATAAAATTATATTTGCAGTCGTTAAATTATTATGATTGTGCTGATTTTACATCATTGATTATTTCATACGTTATTCAATTAACTCTAAAGAAATATGTATAAAAAATATCCTTTATCTCCAACCGCCAGTAAAGCTGTCAATTATCAGATTCATATCCGTAAGTAAACAAACCTTCCTTTACTCTATCTGCCGCATTTGCGTCAGGGAAAGTGACATATGCGGCAGATAATAGTATATTATTCACGATGGCGCAAGTCACCCGAGTGACCATAAATTACGAGTAGAATACTATACTTTGTCCACGACCCTTAATTTCTTTATTAAATAGAAGTCAGTAACAATTTGTTTGGTATTACTAACCTCAAAATGTTATGGTAGCTACAAAAGATAATTTGACATATATAGAGTTGGGCGATACTTAGTAAAGTATCAATAAAACGTACCGTTATAAATATATTGTTTTAAAATACTTAATATCAGAAAATATCGTTATGAAAAGAATAAATACTAAATATTACAATATTTTATCGATACGATATATTTCAGAAACAAATTTAGTTTATTTCATATTGTACCCTTATCTCTAGTTAGTGTATTATGAACCATAATTCACTCCAGTGTATTATAAACCATAATTCACTCTAGTAGATAATATATGAGTACCATATACCTTGACATTACTCGAAAATCAACATCTGTCAGTGTCACGCTTCTCCCTATTACGGCTCGATAATAGTTTTCTTGTGATTTATTTATAACAAATTATTGTTGGAACTCCTTTGACTTCAGGAATTAACTTTTAAAATTCTTCAGGGTGTACCTTCAATTTAAATATAACCAATAAACCAATAATCAGTAGATTTGTTCTATATTTGCTGTTCACTTTGTCATAATTAAAAGCGCAATGAAATATACGTCCGTTTTTTTGTATTCTGAATTCTGAGCAATTGGCGATAAAATTGTGTACGCACCACGCCAGTTAGGTGTCTTTATCGGACGAGTCTGAAATTATGAGACGAGCGAAACGAGGCGAATAACATGCTTGGTACATAAGGTTTGTTCCAACTAAACGAAATGATGCGTACATGAACGTCACGATCATGCGCATAACCAAATTTCTGTTCCAACAAGTTCCGACAATTCCACGGACTGATAAAAATGCGTTCCAACAAAAACTTGACACGTTCATGAACGTGTCGGCGAACGATCATTTTCATCAGAGATTTGGATATAGAACCTTTCGCCCAAACTGTAATGTTTTAAGGTTAGGTAATGGGAAATAAACATAAATCATACATAAATAAAACGTCAACTTATAAGAATCGTTCCAACAATGCATAGAGTATGATGTTCATAGATTAATTCACGTACAGGTTCTCGAACGTTTGATTCGTACATAAATAAGTTCACGATCGTTCACGTACTAATCAGAAGGTGATTGTTGGAACAAACCTATAAATAACTATTATACGTTCAATAAATCTTAACCTTGTTTTTAACAATCAATTGAGATATTCCAAATCAAGTTGTTTTCGCAGATATTTTTGATTGGTAATTGAATACCATACAAATACCACCTCGTACGTCACTGAATATAAATAAATACAAACCACAGCAAATGTATCACCGACGGAAAGTAAATATCAATATATTTCTAATTTTATTTTCGCCGATCTGTCGCATGGCAACTGATGATGTTCTATATGAAAGCTTAATTAAATCAAATCATTTATTTGTTCATGGAGACAAAAATCCAATAAATATTTAATAAGGTTTCACCATATTTGTTTGTTGCAGTTTGAAAACACAGAGTGACGTATACGTCCCGAGCCGCAGGCGAGGGGTGCAAGCAACCCGAGTGAATATTGGCAATAAATTGCGAGTAGAATACTATACTTTGTCCATGACCCTTAATTTCTTTAGTAAATAAGTCAGTAACGATCATTATGCCAATAGTAGTGACGATGAAGTCAGACGGCAAAAAATTATTCGTACAAGACGTGATTATTCCAAAGAATTCGACAATCACAATTTTTTATTCAAGTTCCATTTGTCCAAGTGGACAGTAGAAAGTATGTTGGAAGGTTTGAGGATATTATTTGCAATCTTATAGTCAAAGCGTGGGGTAGTTTCAGTCATGTACATGTTTCAGTATAAAAACCATAGACAAAATAAATTTATTATAAATATTTATGATAAAAACTGTATGTCTCGGTTAAGGTTACTTAATCCTAATAGTTTACCACCGATTGTGAAATTGGCTGTAAGTTAAACAGGTTGGGATAACTGCAAGATATAACTATTCTTGTGGTATGTATTCAATTTCTTCGGGAAAAAGTCTATAATAGTGTCTGAGACTTTCCACATTTAAGGGTCACAATAAATATCTTAGGCCTCGGCGTCTTTACAAGAAAGTACATCAATAAATATTTTAGAATACATTTGTGTTTTAATTTTGCCGGTATTTTTTCAAACCATTTGCTTCCAAGCCCACATGTGGCGTTGTGATTCAGAACAGAGTCATGGTCATATTCCATAACATTTTCAGGCGCGACAAACTTCCCTTCTGTTCCTCATTTCCTCAGCCTAGACTTAAACTTTAAGCAGTACGTAATGCTTTCATTAAGTTAGCCGACAAGAGTGAAATTAATTAATTTGAAGCTCAATTACTGAAACTTCAACGTGTTAGTCTTCTTTGAACTTTTTCAACTCGGAGAACCTCTAAGTTTGGTTTATTCAATATTCAATGATTTTTAGTTAGTTTCCTGCTTATTATAATAAATATTAATTTGCCAACCGTAAATACAATTTATCCTCAACAGTCAGGGCAATTTACAGCTAACGGGTTGGCAAAACTTCAAGGCGTTGTCAGCTGGTAAAATTCCTCAGTTTGTTTTGACCTTTATTGACATTCGATCATCGTCTAATATTCACCAGTTTTTTGGTGCAATTAAATTCATTTTTTCTTTAAGATTTAAAAAACAATTATTTTCGTAACTAATGATGTAGGCAAATCTGAAGTGTGTAGTTAAAATGTCAAGAGATAGTAACATCTTTGTTATTTTGAACGAGAATATCGAAATGGGGACACGCTTCTCCCGCTTAGTGCTGTAAGTAATCGTATTCGCCATTTTGTATCCATTATTATTAATATTATTATTACATATTTTAATGTAAATGATGAATGTTTTTAATGTTAGGTTAAAAAAGAAAATGTGACAGATCATTCTCCGGTAGTGCCAACCTGGCATTAGGCATTATTTTGCGAGTCACTCATCTATCACAGTAACAGCCGGTTTCACAATGTCGGGTTAACTCCTCGGGTCAATTAACCCTTACCTATAAGGTTACCATCAGATACCGTTCCACAATTGTCAGTTCGTCTATAGGTTAGCTGATCGGAAGTTCAGTAGTAATTTTTGTTCAGTTGGTAGCAGATTAGGTATAATGATCAGATTTTATGGTTAGTGACATTCAAAATCGAAAAAAAAAGGCGAAGAAGTTAACCTATAAAATTAATTTACTCGTATTTGGGAAGTTGTAGTTTCTGTTAGTTATTTTATGGCAGAAGTATATAATATAGCTGTATGGGTATTTAATGAAAATAATAAAAGCATATGGAAACGACCAATTTTATTTTAGTGTTATAATAACTGCCATTACAACTAATTGTTATTCCAAATTGGTGATTTAATTATTAATTAGATTATATCTCACTCTATTATTTGGATTCAATTTGCGTTGTTCTACAATATTTGGCACATTTACATTGTTAGCAAAATTAATTGCTTTTTCTTGCTCAACATTTACAGGAGGCATTTTTCCATTTTCATGACAAGCAATGTTGTGTTGAACTGAGTCTCCAATTTCAATCTTTAACTCATTGCCAAGGCAGGAAACCTTCCTTTCCACACACCATACTGCCTTTCCACAACATTTCTTGTCCAAATTTGTGATTCGTTAAATAAAGCTTCTGCTTCACTATTAACATTTGCCAAATAATTTTTAATGGGGTAGCCACTATCCTCCACTAACAAACTGTCTCTAAATTCCCCCTATACGCATTTACCTTATAATCGTTCATTTTGCACACTCAAAAAAATAAGCGAATAAATGCAGCAATAGCTTTAATTGTTAGGTTAGAATCTCCAGGTTATTATTATTACCACTAGATTTTCTGGTGGTTAAATATTCTGAGAGTTAACCATAACTTGAACCGTTTACTGAACAATGTGAAACACTTGTTTAGAGGTAACCAAGGGTTATTTGTTAACCTCAGGATAACTAGACATTGTGAAACCGGGCGTAACTTATACATTTTGAAGTTTCTCACGGTTTCTGACGGTTGCAAATGGCCGCATACCGCATGGGAGTGATTTTTTTTCGTTCAACGATTTGTACCATTATTGTATTTGAATTTTTGGAAAGTATTTGATAAAATGTGACCGTTATTATATTTGCCATACTTTTAGTAGGGGGAAAAAGTGTTGCTGTACTTGAAAAACTTTCACCGCTGAACTATATATTTTAAATAATTTTGTGAAAATTCATTTTTCTTTAAATTACGATTAGACGATGCATAATAATTCCACATCTCCAGAGATTTAATTAAAATTCTAGATACCTTTGTTAAAAAAATACAAATTTTCCGCTAGCTTTCCTCCGTTTCCTCCACCTCGAGGGGGATGAACGAAATTTGAAATGGGATATTGCAGTCTAATTTTTTGCTCGATGCTGAAAATGAAATTACTTACAGTAAATCCGATGCCGACGGTTGCGGAAAAATTTCCAGACTGAAATTTCCCAGTGTCGAATTTAACCAGAAGCGATGTCTTTCCAACGCCACTGTCTCCCAGTAAAATTGTCTGCAAATGAAAGGTGTTGAATAAACTTTTCGTCAATCAATGAAAAATAGTTATTTTCCTATCATGTGCGGACAGTAATACTTTCCCGCAATTACCACATTTTCAAATTTCTGAAACTTATTGTATTTTTAAAAAAACAAAGTGTTGGTTACTGAAAACTAACTTACTCAATGGACAAGGCGTTTATGAATAAAAAATGAAAATAGGACTACGATGGTTCTTGCCTAACCTAAAATTAAAATTGAAAATCAACCAACCTTCAACCATTGCTCTTATCTATCTATGAAAAAATTTAATACAATAAAGGTACACTAATGTCAAGGTAATTTTGATTACTGTGTGAAAAATAAAACTCGCAGACATAAAACAAAATGTATAATGGAAGATTTTACAATTTTATTATATTATTAAACGAGTAATTTATAATAGCCATTATCCACGATGCGTGACGTTTGTGTATAATTCACCCTAGTAAATATTGGCCATAAATTGTTCACGACGATCAGCAATTTCGTAACAATTTGACAATCCTAACCTCAAAATAATGAATGAATTTCTGCAGTAGGTTGTGGTAGTTACATAAAATAATTTGATCTATATAGAGATGGGCGATAATGAGTAAAATATCAATACGTCGTACCGTTATAAATATTTTGTTTTAAAATACTTAATATTAGAAAATATAAATACTAAAAATTTCGATATTTTATCGATACGATATATTTCAGAAACAACTTCCCAAACAAAATACACAGATTCAATAGTTTATTTCATATTGTACCCCCATATCTAGTCACCTATGTAACGAAATGTTGAGAGTGTTGAGATGGCATGGCGTGAATTATGAACCATAATACACTCCAGTGTATTATGAACCATAATAGGCATGATGACTGATTTTGAAATACTGCTCCACGATGCTTTCACGTATATACTTTATCTACAATAAATGTTATTTCTGTAAGAAAAATATCACATGAACCAAGCAAAGCCAACAGCAACAAAAGAAATACAAAACCATAGATAATATAAAGACGACAAAACAGATGTTCGGATTTGGTTCGGGTCGGATCATAGATATTTGCGAAAATTTGACGTCACTCTCTTCTGATTGGTGTTTGAGATAAGATGGCGGATGGTTAAATTTTGTGCTTATATTTTTACTGAAATAAATGTAATCACACATGAAAATGAAAAATAAGTGATTTCTGTAGAATCTCTGTATCTTAAATAATTATATGAAATCAATATTTTAGTGATTCTTAGTGACTGTCATCTTGCCTATTCACTCTAGTAGATATGTGGGTACCATATACCTTTCGTTAGAAGGTGAAATATTGACTTATTATTAGTTGGTCGTGGACAAAGTAATAAATGACAACATTTTCAATGGGGAAGCCTTATACAAACTAACTACTTCCCTCCTTTTTTCAGACACATCACACCGGAATGGTATCTTTTCGCTTTTCATTCTTAGCCCAGGAACTTTCTGAGTCTAGAAACTGCTAAAATATTAATTTGTTTTTTTACAAAAAAGGGCGGAGGCTATAAAAATGAGATTTTTATATCTGTCCTGATAAATAATAGTATATTAAGTATTAAGAACGGTAAAACCCTTAACCGAGATACTTATACCATTTTTTGCGTAGTAGTAATTTTTAATCAATAAATTCTGCATCACATTGTTATTCCGTGATCTGCAAAGTTACTGAATTAAAAGGAAATTGTAAAAAGTACCAGTAATCCTAATTAAATTTGGCTATAACTCAGCAACTTAATTTTATGGAACAAATTTCAACTATTAGAATCACTGCACAGTTCCTATCTCTTCATCCCTTGAAAGGCAATCACGAACAGGAGGCCGGAAATCTCTTCGTTCACATTATAATGTGTAAAGATAAATTATTTAAATTTCACGGTGAAACTGGAAACCGGCGACTATAATTATTATTATATAGTCGAAATAGACTTATTGTTCGATTCCACCAAAAGATAAACTTAAAAAAAAAACGATTAACTACTTTTATTTATGAAATGATGGCCGCGAAGATATAACCTTTCAGTTCAAAGCGAAAAAATCAGCCGAGATCAAATAAACAGCAAACTTATATCTTTTGCACGGCGGACGAAAAATGTTTGCGGGCGGAGAGTACATCCCTTAAAAATTTCGGAAAATAATTATTTTTTTTGTAAATTAATGTCGACGAAAAAATGTAATATGCACCTCTGTTGTTTAGTGCCTTGCATGCTTGCTAGCTGAGGCCTTGGTATAACAACTATAGTCAAAAGTGCTCTTATCGTGCGGGTTCAAAGGTCACTAACCATATGTATCAAATCAGTAACAACAGAGGTTACCAAAATGTGAGATTACACTGGTTGACGAATTTCCACTTTTTATCTATCAAACTAAGTACCATTTTTTTTGCTTGAGGATACAAAGAAACCGGAAAATTGCTTCTTATTATTCATATTGTCACTTTGAATAGGCATGATGACAGTCACTAAGAATCACCAAAATATTAATTTGATATAATTATTTAAGATACAGAGATTCTACAGAAATCACTTATTTTTCATTTTCATGTGTGATTACATTCATTTTAGTAAAAATATAAGCACAAAATTTAACCATCCGCCATCTTATCTCAAACACCAATCAGAAGAGAGTGACTTCATATTTTCGCAAATATCCATGATCCGACCCGAACCAAATCCGAACATCTGTTTTGTCGTTTTGTATTATCTTTGGTTTTGTATTTCCTTTGTTGCTGTTGGCTTTGCTTGGTTCATGTGATATTTTCTCGTTATAAACTATTAAGTATCTGTTTTTTACTACCACAAAAAACCGTTTTTGGAATTATGTTTATGTATCATATAAACTTTTAACCTGCAAACTGTCAAGTGTTTGAAGTTTGACTTTGACGATTTTACTACATGACACAGATCATAGATAACCTATCGACAGTTGACACTGTTACGAATTGATGATGTCATAGACAGACGCCATTACTATTCTAGCGTTTTGGCGCATAATCTAAAATGTGTTTTTTAAAGTTGAATTTTTCATTCAAAAACATTTTTTTTTACAGAAATAACATTTATTGTAGATAAAGTATATACGTGGAACATCGTGGAGCAGTTTTTCAAAATCAGTCATCATGCCTATTGTCAAATTCACAAAACTGACATATTTATATAAAAACTTATGCCCGATTGCACCACCTTGGCTTAACAAGTAAGGCAGGCTTAAAAAATTAAGCTCCCTGCACCGTCATCAAAGCGAAGCTTATATGCACGAAATTTAAAGCCCAGCTTTGTCCATAGCTTATTTTTTAAGCGGTAGATATGCGATTGCGCGTTCATTGTATTCTGACGTTTTGTGACGTTTCCAATTTGCTTGGACATTTCTAATAGTATAACCTAATTTTTGAGTTGGTTTGGTATTTACAAACAACAATGATTTAGAAGAAAACCTTAATGAAGAACTAGAAATTTTAGATTTCCTTGAAAATAGTATTCCAAGGCACATTTATGTTCGAAATGATCCGTTTCACAATTTAATTCCTTGAATTCCTTTTCAATTTTTTTCCATGCTTCTTCCTTTTCCCTCCATGTTATCTCGTCTGTCTTTTTGCATTTTATAATTCATTTATATTTTTTAACTAAGTTTAGGCAAAGCATTTTCTTTTCTGAACTGAAATTTGCCGAAAGAATTCTTTTTTCACCTTCCGTGGCAGGAATTATTTAGATTAATCAAATTTTAACAAAATTAAGAAGTTGTTAGATAAAATACTGGTATTGCCAACCAAAATTATGACAATCTAGTAAAAAAAATTAACATCCCTATGCCATTCAAGTAAAGACATACGATATTGCACGTAAGCGTGGCTAAGCGTAACATGATGCAATGAGAGACTGAAATTATTATTAAGCTTCACTTTGTTAAGCCTTACATTTAAGCTAAACTGGTGCAATCGGGCATTAAAGACTTTTTAGAATCGCTGAAAACTAAATACATATCCTTCTTTTTCCCGTAAAAATTGTATAAGTCTGTCTCATTCAACTTACGAATTTTATTTTGAATTATAATTAAACGCAATAAAAGAAAACAAAAACTGTGAGTTTGTCTTTGTTGAATCGTATAAACCGCATGATAATACTGCATCTGACTATATTATCGTATATTTATGAGTGTTAGAAGCTATAATAATCGCTTATCATAAAACAAAAGATTAGCAGTTGATGATGATTGCCTTTTGGAAAAAACTCGCAGTTTCAGGTAATTTTCAATAATAGCATTATTTTTCAAAGTTATAACACTTCTTAACAAACAGGATATATTATTGCCCGCAATGAGAATGTTTTTTTAGAGTAGGTACTTTCACAATTCAAAACATTTGTTGTAGGCCTAATTTTTAGATATGAAAAGGTTTATCAACAACTTATGAATTGCAATTCATATATGGGTAGATGAAAATAGTATCTTATACACCAATGTAGTGAAGACTATCATTATTGACTGAGCACCAAAATTATTTCGCGAGAGGCCTTGCCCCGAGTGGAATAAGGTGCGTGGCTTATAAATGTCTTCACTACCAAGGTGTATATACATTTTTTTTCACTACTAACCAAATTTAAGACAAAAATTGAAAAAAAAACACACTACAAGAAGCGTTTACTCTGTCGTCTGGCTGACAAGTACACTGTCAGTTTTCGATATATTATGAACGTACTCCTTTTGTCATTAGTCATTTTTGATTGAGCGCGAATTTTAAACTAATGGCATTTGTATTCCAATCATTTTATTTTAATGGATAATTTCAAGCAGCAAATATTATAGAGACATTCTCCTGGGTATACAAAATTATGTCGCACAAGTTTTTGTTGAACAACTATCTCTAGATTCTCAAAATATTTGAATTAGTCCATTGTTGACCTTTGATAATAAAAAAAAATGATTAACTACTAATAGAGAAATTCAGCTTCTCAGTTGGCTAGAAGAAGCAACAATTGTCTACTTTACAGCTAATAGTGGAAAAAATTTATTATTACCTTGTGGATTGCAGGTTCTGAAGACTCTATCACATCGTTTTTGGCTAACTTCAGCACTTCGGCAGGTGGTTTATAGTTTCTATAGCCAGTAGGAGACGGCGTACCACCTTTTTGAGATGAATTCTTGCCAGATACGTTAAGTTTACCGTCAATATCATCTATTGTCTCGAATACATCATCGTCCATACTATCTCCGTCTGTAGCCATGGTAGAAACCTTTAAAGAAACGTGATTACTAAACATGGTGTTTTAAACAAAGATCAATATTCATTCTTATTATGTTTAAATTGATAAGTTCACAAAAAAAAACATAATCCCGAAGAATTTATGGGTATTTTCAGTTGTTAACGTTGTGCTTAGGGTACATTTCAAGTGAAAAGGTGCAGTTGAAGTATGAACGATTTTTTGTTGCTAACTTCACAGCTAGTAGTGGAAAAAAACAAATTATATAATAAAACCACTGTATTCATCCGATCCAAATAGGATGCAGACGTACCTTTTGTATTGGCAAAGTGTTTTACGTTTTTTTCTACTGTCCCACTGACAGTTCTCGTGAGGTCTGTACTTTGTTGTTTACCGTCTATTATTATTTATGAAAAGTGAATATTAACCTCATTGTTATATTTATTTAAATAATACAAAAAATGCCTATACACCAAAAACATCAACATTTTGGAAATTCTCAAGTACTTTCATTTAAAAAAAGAAGCTAATAGTTATTAATTTTATGGTTTTTTCAAATTTTGCTGAATGCGATCCTATTTGTCTAATTCAAGGTTAGCTATATGTCAAAATAGTAAATAAAATAAACGACGAAAATCCGGATATACGTCACAAGCGATGACGCACACCAAAAAGAATATTGAATGTTGCAGAGTTTGTTCAGCCATCATTTGCCGTTACTTCATAATCTGTGAAGTATTCTGCTGTTTTACGTTTGTCTTATATTAGTTGAATGAGTTGAATATTATTTCACACTTAACTTCAAAATTATAATCAATGACATATGTTAAGAATTGTTTTAAAAATATGACAAGTGAGTTGTCAAAAGTAGCAAATGAAATTTTCTTCAACATCAGTTAAGAAACACGTTAGTGACGTCGAAATTCCGTCTCATCCATTTCATGAATGAGAAATCAAGATGGACAATGTATGACGTAACGGCAAAGGATGGTTGAACAAACTCTACCTATGGTTCATACAACAGCCTTTTTGGTGTGCGTCATCGTTTGTTAATGTCTTTCTAACACATTACGTGGAAAGAAATGCAAAAAAAGTCAGGTCTTTGATTAATCCCAATCAAAATATCGCAATAATGATTCGTTTAAATTTATTACAAACGTCAATCCTAATCATTGACTTACCAAAATTTGATTGGTTGATGTTCAGATCAAGCGCAAGCGCGACCTATCAATCGTGAGAAATTTCTTTATTTAAAATAGGCATGCAGATATACCTTCCGTATTGTCAATGTTTCTGACACCTTTTTCTACTGTCCCACTGACAGTTCTTGTCAGGTCTGTACTTTGTTGTTCACGGTTAATTATTATTTATGAAAAGTTAATATGAATATTATTGTTATATTAATAATACAAAAATATGCCTAGATACACGGAAAACATTAGCATTTTGAAAGTTCTCAAGTATATTCAGTTAGAAAAAGAAGCTGGTAACTATTAATTTCGTAACCTTGTCGAATTTTGCTGAATGCGATCCTGATGATTTTATTTATCAAATTTAGGGTTAGATATGTGTCAAAATAGCAAATAAAATAAACGACATACCCAAAACCCGAATATACGTCACAAACGATGACGCACACCAAAAAGGCTGTTGTATGAACCATACTCTATCTTTTTTTTCGCTGTTACTTTCACCAGATGTGTTGAATGTCACATTAACATTAGCTGGGTTGGAGGTTTGAAGGCATGTAAAATGTCAAGTGAACCAGTGGTGATAAGGAGAAAGGGCTCTGTTTCAATAACTGATGATAACTTACGTTTTTATAATTAGTGGAAAAATTAAATTCATTAAAAATCGATGTTAACAATAATTGCTCCATTAGGTGTCAAAGGTAGTTTAATATTATTATAACGCCTCACCGAGTCTTTGAAAATCAAAGAACAAAGACCGTTCACTGGCTATATGCCACAAAGGATATTGAATTACACTTCAATCTACAAGATAGTAACAAGCATTTTAGTTTGCATTTCGAAAGGACAATAATATGGTTCATTCAATAGTCTTTTTGGTGTGCGTCATCGATTGTTAATGTCTTTCTAACACATTACGTCAAAAAAAATGGAAAAAAGGGCAGGTCTGTGATTAATCCAAATCAAAATATCACAATAATGAGCCGTTTAAATGTATTACAAACGTCAACCATTGACTTTACAAAATTTGATTGGTTGCTGTTTAGATTAAGCGTAATAAACCATATCACTTATAAGAGTTCATACAACAGCCTTTTTGGTGTGCGTCATCGTTTGTGACGTATAACCGGGTTTTCGGTATGTCGTTTATTTTATTTGCTATTTTGACACATATCTAACCTTAAATTTGATAAATAAAATCATCAGTATCGCATTCAGCAAAATTCGAAAAGGCTATGAAATTAATAGTTAGCAGATTCTTTTTCTAACTGAAAATACATGCGAACTTTCAAAATGCTGATGTTTTTCCGTGTATCTAGGCATTTTTTTTGTATTATTTTAATAAATATAACAATAAGATTCATATTCCCTTTTCATAAATAATAATTGACCGTGAACAACAAAGTACAGACCTGACAAGAACTGTCAGTGGGAAAGTAGAAAAAGATGTAAGACACATTGGGTGGTATTAATAAAAACGAAGTATATGCTAACACTAGAAGTATAAGCATTTTCTATAAACTAAAACGGACCTTACACGGTCAGTATTAATGTCAATACGGAATACTGACAGTATTGTCAATACTGATGACCAAAATATTAAAATATTCGAATAACCGTCAGTACTTAACTTCATTCCATCATTCCACTCCATACACGATCAATATTACTGACAATATTTTTCGATATTGAAAGTAATATTGATCGTGTAAGGGCCGCTTAAGAAAAAGCTACATTTCAAAGTAGATACTTTTAATTTTTCCGGAAGTTACTATACTAAGTAGTACTCTCGTGAAAATGACTAAAGTATTTACTGCAATTTGAAGTAGCGACTTCTTACAGCAGATACTTCGATTTCTAGAAGAAATTGTAGTATTTGCTTAACGTTAGCGAAGTTGGTATAACAGCAGCTTCTTGAAAATTCTACGGTTAATTTTGTTTGAAAATGGATGGAATACGCAGAAGAAAAATGTACAGTTCCAGACGACACGTTAATGATGATATTTTGTATCATAAAATGTTCCGGTAACAGAAAATAAGGTATAACTTGTCAATTGTTGGTTAACTCTTAATGGGCTGTATCTTTTGCAGACTTGATGGCAGGTGTCATTTTTTTATCCAGCGGTATCTTTAAATCTTCTAGTATTATAACAAATGCTAATTGTATTTCTTCATTTTGGGACTCTTCTTGCTGGGGCATTTCTTCATCTGAAGACATTCTACTCAATCACGAACATTCTTTATAACTATTAACAATTTAGTTGACAAGAAAAATAGCAAATGATATTTCGGGTAGTCTTGACAATTTTTTTGTAACAACAATGATGGAACAGAAAATTTAATAAAATTGTCAAGACTAGCTCCACGAGCAGAAGGAGTGAGAGATGCTGCACGTGTAGAAGCATAATACTATGGGCAAAAAGTAGATACTACCAGCAGTTTAGTAAATACTTCAACGTTAAGCAGATTCTACCGGAACTGACCAGATGCTTCATGATGGAGCAAATACTTTGAATTAGATCTTTAAATTTGTAGTATTAGCATATACTTCGTTTTTATTCATACCACCCATATTGACAATACGGAAGGTATGTTTGCATCCTATTTTAAAAAAAGAAATTTCTCCCGATTGATAAGTCGCACTGTCTAAACATCAACCAATCAAATTTTGGTAATTCAAGGATTAGGGTTGACGTTTGTAATACATTTGAACGGCTCATTATTGTGATATTTTGATTAGGATTAATCAAGCAACCTGACTTTTTTCCATTTCTTTCCACGTAATGTGTTAGAAAGACATTAACAAACGATGACGCACACCAAAAAGGCTGTTGTATGAACCATGTATGAACCATAGACCGGTTTCGCTGTATAGGGCATGTCCACGTGATGTCACAAACTATTTTGACATCAAGCGAGTGGTAAAACAATAAACAAAGCGTTCAGAACACATGGTACTTAATAGTGAGGTTATGCTGATTTATAATGATAGATCGTGTTTGATTTAAGTTGGTTTTGCTCAAGTGTTTTTTTAAAGTTATTTTAATTATTGAGCTTGCATATTTAATAATATATAATATAGATTAATACTTGTTCGATAATTATTGATCGTGTTTATGTTTATTGTTTTACTACAGGGGTATTGTAAAGTGTCAACTGTCGTAGACATGCCCTATTGTCCTTTCGAATTGTAAACTAGCAGCCTTATTCATAGTCATATTTAGTGGCTACTAACACACCACTAACATCCCACTAAAGAAATTCGTATTCATAGACGTATTTAGTGGCTACTAAGATCGTACTAATTTTAGTGGGCAATACATTTCTTAGTGGCGTTACAACGGGTATTTAAGTTACTTTTATACCTAACCTAAAAAGTCAACAAACGTCAAGCACGTAAAATCGAGCGTTCACTTCGTGTTTGTTACTGTATACCTATCTTCTACATTTGTAAAATATAGTAATAATTCCTCATGTAAGTATATATTTTGATTGGCAGTACCTATCTGCAGAATATTTAATCAATTAATATAAATTTCTTCTAGAGAAAAAGATCCCGGTCACAAAATTGGGACAATTATTAAAAGGATCTATTTATTGAATTTTTAAAAGGCGAGATCCCCATTATCGAGACAAAATCTCTATTTTGCAGTCTATCATTTGTTATAATGTTATATATAATTACAACTGCAACTATAGCTGCTTTTGTTGTATCCAAATTTATGTTTATCCCATTAAAAAAACATCTAAATTGATTTTTCATCACACCAAACACTCTTTCAATAATGTTTCGGGTAGATATGTGTGCCCTATTATATCTTTCTTCTGCCTCATTTCTTTGGATTCAATAATGGCGTTTTTGTAAAAAACTGTTTATCATTATAAACTACCAAAGGATTTTGCTTTTCCAAGAAAACTTTCGGATTTCGGATCAATAAGCTAATCTAACAACCACTTCTTCAGATTCCTAGCCTCTTGCTTTGCGGCATCCGGCCATCCAACAACCAACATCTCAAATACAAAATAAAATTTCCATAGTTGCCGCATTCATTTTTCTGCTAATATTATTTTAACTAGTGGGAACAAAATATGCGACTATGAATAGGAAACGTTAGTGGCTTGTTAGTATGATGTTGGTGGCCACTAACTAGTGGTGTTTTAACATTATTTTAAGTAAACGACTATGAATAAGGCTGTAACTTTTTGTGATAAACACTGAATACAATTGGTGGAAAATACGCGTCGATCATTCTGTACATTAATGATGTCATGGAAACAGCACATGACACAAATGTTTGTGAATGTATTTGTCATTTTTATAGAATTTAATACTGGTAATATCTTCATACGAAGATATAATTTACCACACAATATGACATGTGCCCTCCAGGCCGATATGACTGACCTGTCATTATGTAATGGTCTATAAAGTAGAAGTTACCGCTACAACGGCCAGAATTCGGCACTTTACGACTTAAGTTGACTTTACATTTATTTGACCACTAGCTGACCCGGCGAACTTTGTTCCGCCTTCGCCCGGTTTCACAATGTCAGGTTATCCTGAGGTTAACAAATAACCCTTGGTTACCTCAAAACAAGTGTTTCACATTGTTCAGTGAAGGGTTCAGGTTATGGTTAACTCTCAGAATATTTAACCACCAGAAAATCTAGTGGTAATAATAATAACCTAGAGATTCTAACCTAACAATTAAAGCTATTGCTGTATATGTCACGTATGTCACAAAACGTGGTATCTGTTAGCTTATTTTTTGAGTGGAAAATGAACGATTATGAGGTAAATGCGTATAGTAGTGATGAGGAACCAAGAAGAACAAAAATGATAAGGCCCAGATACGATTATTTTGAATTTTGAGGAATATGACAATCTCGATTTCTTCCATAGATTTCGTTTGTCAAAGAGATTATACCAAACTACAACCATAGATACTACAACCACAGATGGTGTACTCTGTGCTACAACTTCCCAAATAAATTGATTTTATAGGTTAACTCCTTCTTCTTTTTTCCGATTTTGAATGTCACTATTCGCGAAAACGAGCAAAATTGGAATGGGGAAAACAAACCAAATCGCCACTACAGTACGTGTATTGAAACAATTGGGGGTTAGCACAATATTTTATCTGGGCTAGCATTGTTTTCCCCATTCCACTGACAACTTTGACATACACTGCAGCGCCCACTATCGGAAAAAATTTCGCGAATCCATAAAATCTGATCATTATACCTAATCTGCTACCAACTGAACAAAAATTACTACTGAACTTCCGATCAGCTAACCTATAGACGAACTGACAATTGTGGAACGGTATCTGATGGTAACCTTAAAGGTAAGGGTTAATTGACCCGAGGAGTTAACCCGACATTGTGAAACCGGCTGATTACAGCAATAAATAAGCAGATTGTGTTCTTTTTTATTGAAAAATTTTTTATTGGAAAAAACACACAAAAATTAAATACCTACATTAATCATTCATTATTATTTCTGTATTTTAGTACATAGGTTGCTCTTCACTTAAGTACCTTGTGATACACGACATTTTTTGTTTTATTATCAGGCGCAAAAACAAACAACGCAGATGGTCTTCCGACCCGTGAACATGCCACGTATAATTGACCATGGGAAAAACATGAATGTTCTAGATTTAAACCACAAACTTTTAGGGATTGGCCTTGTGATTTGTTGATGGTCATGGCAAATGCAAGACTTATCGGAAATTGAAGTCTTTTAAATTCAAACGGCATATTGGTTGGGATCATCGGGATCCTCGGAATAAGAACTTCCTTACCTTTGAATTTTCCTATCATTATCGTAGCGTACATTACATTGTTCATCAATTTTCTAACCACCAAACGCGTACCGTTGCACAGTTTTGGTTGGTTTATGTTTCGAAGCATGATTACTACGGAGCCAACCTTTAGGCGTAAATTGTGCGGTGGTAAGCCAGGCACGTCCAAAGAGTTTAAAAATTCAATTGGATAGTTGGTGGCTTCATCTTCATTTGTGACGCAGTCAATAGATTTGAATGAATGCATTGTTCCAATGATCTTATTTTGAATTATGTAGTTCAGGTCATCTACATCTTTATTCTTAGCCGCTAAAATTGCTCGCTCACTCAACCATTCATTATTTTTGTAGTTAGAAATAATGTTTGGAAATACATTGTTGATAAGTTCGTCTTTTGATGAGACAAAAGGTGTTTTCGATTATTTACTTTTGGCTGCTAGTAGCAGCTCGTAGTGACTGAATTTCGTTCGTTTATTACCGGGCGTGACGCCTAGTCTTACCTTCCCCTTGCCCCATGAGCACATACTGAAAATTATGGGCTTCAAGCCATGGACATTAAATGTTTGACGTTTGTCAGGTTTGACGTTTATTTAAAGGTTAAGTTGTGCCGATTACGATTTAAATCTCACTGAAAATATTTAAATATGCAAAATTATATTATCAACAACATCATAATCGAAAACTGTTCTTCTAAAAACACAGAAAATTCATTAACAATATCAGATGATAGTTCGGATGATGACATGACATGACAAGTGGTTTTGAAGATCCTAAAAATCGTGTTCGTTTTGCATAAATGCTTGAAACCCAAATAAACGAAAGCACAAAACAGTCTATCCTATAGAAGTGAAAGTTTATAGGATGACCTTGAATACAAAAATGAGGTTTCAAACCCATCCACCTGAAGCGCTAGTTGCAATTGAGTTGTCTAAACAGGCTTGACAGCTAAGGCCTTTAGTACGAAAAGAGAAGATTTTAAAATTAATCACAGCTGTCATATAGTTGTCACCATTTTTTATTTACATCAGTATTAAACATAAAAGTTTGTTTTATTGAAAAATTAAGTGGATGTCGATATGTTTCCTCAAGAAATTTTCTGCTTATCATAGTATTGTATTATTGAAAAATCTGAAAACAAATTATAACAAAAATAGCATGAAAAAGTGGAAAAAACTTGATCAAAAAGTGATGGGAAATACGTCATATTATCTCTCTTAGGTATTACTTAACACGTGGTAAAATGTAAATTGCATTTAGGGATTCCTAAATTCGCCTTAGGTGTTATCTAACTTTAGGAAATGGTTAGTGGAATCAGGCATTAGTAATTCAATTGAACAAACTTCCATTGAAAAAAAATCGCTATGAAATAGTTCTGAACCCATCCACTGCGAACGCTGAAATTCTTCTTCCCTTAGTATGTTTCTTGGCCTCAGCTGCCTTGCCTATTTCGACGACTCAATTGCGACTAGCGCTTCAGGTGGATGGGTTTGACATCTCATTTTTCCATTCTAGATAATACTATTAGACTTTCACTTCTTGTTGTGACCTTACTATAAACTTGTTAATTAGTGAAACAAATAATGTACGTCAGATAAAATAGAATTGTCAAAAAATATATAATTTATTAAATGTCTATTTTCTAAAAGATGGTATTAATTCAATTACCATTATAAGATTAAACCTTCTCAGAATTATAATAATTGGCGACGAGTGAAAAAAAAATTTGTATCCATTCAATTCTCAAGAAACTAAAAGATTTCAATTATTTTTTCAAATGGACGCAGAACAGTTCAAACAACTTATGGCTGTAATGCGTGAGCAGCAGCAAAGTCTAATCAACGAAATTAAGAATCAATTACGTCCGGAGCAACAGCCATCAGCAAGTATTCCTGTGAATTTTTCAAATATAGCACCTTTTGAAAATTTTGATTCCCGCAAAGAAAAATTTTCCTGTTATCTTGAACGTTTTGAAAACTATTATAACATGAAAGGAGTCAATGATGAATCAAAAATTGCTCAGCTGCTCTGTGTTTCAATAGGCTCCACACATTATAACAGTTTGGCAGCATTTCTTGGTCCCGACAAACCAGTGAAACTTTTGAATTACAAAGAATTAGTCAAGGTTTTGAAACAAATGCTAATACCAAGGAAGAGTGTCATTGTTTCCCAACACTATTTTTTGAACGTTTACCAAAAAGAAAATCAGACAATTGCCGAATATGTTGCAGCACTTCAACGCGATCTTGTAGATTGTGAGTTTTCAACTACATGTGAATGTACTAGATCTGTGTCTATCGCAGACATTTTCCTCAGAGCTCAATTTATTCGTGGGTTGCGTGATGATTGGTTAAGAGAACAAGTTTTACAGTCAAACGTAACATCTTTCGAAGAAATATTAAAAAAGGCAACTGCTCTAGAAGCCTCGAAAATAGAAAGTAAGCAACTATCTCAGCATTCCAGTTCAAATCACTCAAATTTTAACATAAGTGATATTAGATCAATTTCAAATTCCACAAGACATAATCGTTCCAGTTCTCAATCAAATTCTCGAGCACACAGTCCAAATCACCAGAAATTGCGATATCACCGTAGTCAACCAGATTACAAGGCACTTGGTATCGAAAATCTTTGTATTCGATGTGGCAGAAACAATCATAAAATTGGAGATTGTCGTGTCGACAAAAACAAAATTTCCTGTCAATCCTGCAAGAAAATTGGACACGTTGCAAAAGTTTGTATCAAAACATTGTTAAATACTCCACGCAAAAGATCTGGTACAACAAGTTCAAGTTCCACATCTGTGCATGTTATTTCTGACGATCAGCCAAGCTCCGATTATGAGTATGGCGTTAACCAGATAGACACATTATTCAATCATTTTGAAGTGGTTGATTTATTCGAAATACTTCCTGATTCTGATAAATATTTCATCACGGTGTACTTAAATGGAAAATCTCAACGTTTCGAAGTCGATTCAGGTGCAAAGTATTCTTTACTAGGTGAGAACGATTTCAATAATCTGAATTTGAAGGTACCCATGAAAAATTCAAACATAGCCTTCAGATCTTATTCAGGCAATGTAATTCAATCCAAGGGAAAAGTCTCTGTTAATGTTGAATACCGTGGGAAGGTGATTGAAGATGAGCTACACATCGTTTCTGCGGGACATTCTGCTCTTCTTGGGCGACAGTGGATTCGAGGACTAGGTATTGAACTCCATCAAATTGACACCGACATGAAAATCTCAGCACCAGTATATACCATGAAGCACGACAACTCAATTGAAAGTATAATCAATAACTTTTCACCAATATTCCAAGCAAAAGTTGGATGTGTTCCAGGACTGAAAGTGACACTTCAACTTGGAAAAGACGTTAAACCCTCGTTTACAAGAGAAAGAAGTGTACCATATGCACTCCGAGAGCTTGTAGACAAAGAATTGGATTCCCTAGAAGCAGATGGTATCATATCATTAGTTCCTACAAGCGACTGGGGTTCACCTTTAGTTGTAATTCCGAAAGCAGATGGAGGTGTTCGATTATGTGTCGATTACAAATGTGGGGTTAACGAAAGACTAGTTCAAGCAAATCACCCAATACGTCGCATAGACGATGTTTTAAATAGCCTTCGAAATTCTAAATACTTCTGTAAGCTTGATCTGTATAAAGCTTATCTACATATACAAGTTGATGAAGAAAGCAGTGCGATTCAAACAATTTCAACCCATCGTGGCACTTATCGCATGAATCGTCTCAGTTTTGGAATAAAAACAGCTCCATCCGAATTTAATCGCATACTCTCACAGCTTCTTAAGGGTCTCACGAAAACGGAAGCATATTTCGATGATATTATTGTACATGGATTGACCATTGAAGAATGCACTGAAAATCTACAATCATGTTTGCAAAAACTTATGAATTATGATCTGCATCTCAACAAAAATAAATGTTCATTTTTCAAAGAACGAATTGAATATCTTGGACATATTGTAGAATTCAATAAAATTTCAAAATCTCCAGTTAAAAAACGTGCAATTCAAGAAATGCCACGTCCATCTAATGTGAACGATGTTAAAAGATTCCTAGGCTTAGTCACATATTATTCCAGATTTGTTCCAGATTTTTCCACTATGTCATATCCTCTTCGATGTTTGCTTAGAAAAAATAAACGATGGTTGTGGACAGCACAGTGCGAATCAGCGTTCATGCAATTAAAGACTGAGCTTTGTAGCAATCGTGTTATTATACCTTTCGATCCCAGTTTACCTCTTGTTTTAACCACAGATGCAAGTCCCACTGGAATAGCTGCAGTACTCAGCCATACTATAGACGGAGCTGAAAGACCAGTGGCATATGCTTCGCGCTCGCTTACTGTCTCTGAAAGCAACTATAGTCAGCTTGACAGAGAAGCGCTTGCAATTATTTTTGGTGTAAATCACTTCTATAATTATCTATTTGGAAAGCACTTCTTACTTATTACCGACAATGAGCCAATTTCAAGAATTTTTCATCATCATAAAGCACTTCCACAAATGACTTCTTCACGTTTACTTCGTTACGCATCATTTCTCTCAGGTTTCAATTATTCCGTCCAGTTCAAGAGAGGCAAAGAAAATCAAAATGTGGATTGTTTGTCTAGAGCTCCAATTCAAAATTCAAATATTTCAACTGATACTGGTATTGGGGATGAAGTGAATCAAATATATCATCAAGTAATTTTTCAAATTTCAAACGAGAAAGTTACATCCACGATAATAAGAAATGAAACCAAAAACGATCCAGATCTCAGCAAAATTATTCACACTTTGAAATGTCAATCGATGGATTCAGAATACACATTGGTTGACGACATACTTTTCAGGATGGATAGAATTGTAATCCCAGGAAGCTTAAGATCCAGTATACTTGCAGAACTACATGAAACACATCTGGGAATTACAAAAATGAAGCAATTGGCACGCCGTTATGTGTATTGGCCTAGCATTGACCGGGACATCGAACAACTAGTCAAAAGTTGTGAAAACTGTGCACTAACAAGATCAAATCCACCGAAGGCACCTGTTCATCCATGGGATTCACCCACAAGTAATTGGGAGAGAATTCATATTGATTATGCAGGACCTTTTGAATCATGCTATTTCCTAGTATGCATAGATGCGAAATCAAAATGGGCAGAAGTTAAAATACTGAAGGATGCACCAAATAGTTTAGCGACGATTACATTATTAGAAAATATTTTTTCAGTACATGGGTATCCATTGGAAATAGTTTCGGACAATGCATCCATTTTTAAAAGTGAAGAGTTTCAAAAATATTGCCAATTCAATGGAATATTTCAAAAATTTATAGCACCAGGACATCCGGCGACAAATGGACTCGCAGAAAGAAACGTGCAGACTTTAAAGCATAGATTGAAGGCGAGTATGGATGATAATACACCTATTCATGACAAGGTCCAAAACATTTTGTTTCGGTATCGCGCGACACCACTAGTTTGTGGTGAATCTCCTGCCAAGTTGTATTTACATCGGAAGATGCGAATCCGGTTGGATGCAATTTTTCCGTACCAACCAAAAGCCTCGCAGATCTCATACAAACCAGTTCGCTCATTTCAAGTGGGGGAGAGGATCCAGGCTAGAGTTTTTATCAACAACAAACACATGTGGCAGCTCGGAAATGTCGAAAAGAAACTTGGAAAACTCCATTACCTGGTTGCTTTAGACACAGGTAGAAAACTAAAAAGACACCTTAACCAATTGAAATCGACACTAGTGAACAAAAAGAAAGTAACGTTTGGACCCATTCAATCATACAATATTCCAATGCTCCCAACAGTATCCCAAAATAATACCGATTCATTGAATGAACGTCCTTCGGGTGAACCAGCACCTGACGAATCAAGATCACGACCTCGAAGAGAAAAACGTCCACCTGTTTGGTCCAAAGATTATGTGATGACATAAAATAAAAATTCATTTGTGTTAACAGTATATAGAAATGTTTATATGTTTTTAAAAGTTTATATTGTAAAATAGTTTTTAATAAGTAGGGGAGAATTGTTGTGACCTTACTATAAACTTGTTGATTAGTGAAACAAATAATGTACGTCAGATAAAATAGAATTGTCAAAAAATATATAATTTAATAAATGTCTATTTTCTAAAAGATGGTATTAATTCAATTACCATTATAAGATTAAACCTTCTCAGAATTATAATACTTCTATAGGTTAGACTGTTTTGTGAACGAAAGCAACAAAAATTACAGAAATTATTTGGAAATGTTCTTACAAATATCAATTTATACGTCAATTACGTAGCTGTCACGTTATTCCAAGTCTTATTCTTTTTTGTTATACCACGTTTTATAGTGATTGACGTTTCATGTCAAGTCCCACGGGAACGCTGTCGAACGGGATAAAAAGTATCTTATGTCCGACTCCTGGCCTAAGCTACCTCCCTACCAATTTTCACCAAAATCTGTTCTGCCGTTCTTGAGTTATAAGTGGTGTAACTAACACGACTTTCTTTTATATACCTATATATAGATTATGAAACCCATTTATGACTTAAAGGATGCCTTTCGGTTTAAAGTTTTCAAAAATTAATATGAAACCGATCCCAATAAAGTAAAGTTTTTTGTCATCTGATTTAAAAAAGTATGACAGTCATAAACAATTTGCAGTAAGTTTGAAGTCACTCCTGTATACTAAGGTAACAGTCAATAATAAATATTTATGTGTCTGGTACAATTAATGATTCTTAAAAGTAGGTGAATGAGTTCCCGTATATCTCATACCTGATATTTAGATTAGGTTTAATATATCACACCCCGTATATTTTATACCAGTTGAATTAGATTTAAATATATTCAAACTTACCAAAAATAAACACTACCACTGCAGTGTATTCGGTTTAATATCACAAAGTTCATAAGTTCACTTATTTTAAAACGAAAAATCACAGAACGTTTTTCACATTTAAATTCAATTTTAAATTTTTTAACGTAATCTCGAATGTGGTGTTATTTTTTACAATTTTAGACACTAAAACGGCATATTGAAGTATTCGAACGTCAAGGAAACGACGCCATGTTGATAACTAAACGATAAGAACACGAAGGACAACGCTAACAGGATCGATGGGATATACAGTAGCGTAGCCTGCGTAGCAAAAGCTTGAAGAAATTTTAAATTATTATCATGGACGTTTTTACGCTTGTATTTTTTCAACATCCAGCAAAGTTATTAAAACTTTACCAGTGGAGAGGATTCAACTCCTGCGGTGCCCAGGACTAAATCGAGCGGTGGGCAACTTAAGGGCGAGAAAAACCCTCAAATAAGATATACAGAAACTTAACCAAATAGCTTTATTAACAATAGTGGAATAGAGTTCTTGATTTTTTCTGTATCATAACATTTTTCATGTATCACGGGATCCTCCGAAGCTTCGCGAAGCTCGAACCGGGGCTTAAGCCCCGTCTCTAGCTAGTCCCTACGTTAATCAGCCACTGGACTTTGCTCTACATGTATGTAGTATTTCCTCTAAACATGCGATATATCTTCAAGTAAAGCTAAATATTCAATTCACCTTACTATGGATTCCAGGACACACTGGAATAGAAGGAAATGAAATAGCAGATCAACTAGTAAACCTGGGAAGTCTGCACCGGACACGGCTAAAGCAATGTCATTTATGCTGAAGACTCTTCAAAAACTTCTCGATAGACATGTCAAAGACGATATAATGGCTACAATTCTACTACACAAAGATCAATATGAATATATAGAGGGAAAATCAACTGAAACAGCATTGCATCAACTCGTCAAAAGGGCTGAATACGTGCTGGAAAACAAAGAGGTGCTGCTCGCAGCCTTTCTAGATATAGAAGGAGCTTTTGACAACATTTGAATCCATAGCCAAGGCAGCGAGGAAAATTGGAATCGATGCCACAAGCTTCAGGTGGATAAACTGCATGCTCAGAAAAAGGCTAAAAGAAACTACTCTTATGGGGGAGACAATGGCTGTGTGTGCCACCAGGACGCCTATTCTTGAAATAACGAGAAGGGAGTGCTCCCAGGGAGAGCTCCCTCATTTCAACTCCCCAATAAAAAAACGTTATATTCTTGAAAATGAAAAGTACCGGAGAGTAGCGATGAGGGAGCAAGATCGGGGAACAGCGTTGCCAGTTGCCTTGACCAATGAACTTGTAGAAATTTTGACAGACATTTAATTCATCGATAACCTCACTATTTACTATTGGGCGGAGTAGAATTCAATGAGACCTCTGGTGGAAAAAATTGTAACTGTCGAAACGAGTAAAACAATTCGTTTTGCATTGGTTTTGTATTATATTCAAGTCCACGTAATTACCGTAAATTCGTACTGTATTTATTAAATTTTGTGTCAGTGACAAGCTTAAAACTGTGTTTTTCTATTTATCCCCACTGTCATCGTTTCTGAGTTTGTATTCTTATTATAATCAGAGATATTATGGAAGAGGTTATGTTATTCTATTTTTTGTTTTCATTGCACTTTTATGAAAGTATCACTTATTTCTCTATAGGTAATATGCAAAAATATATGACCAACATTTAAAACTGTCTGTTCCTCATTTATACACCTAGAAGAAGACTCAGCATTTACAAAATCAAATAAACTTTGAATAGTCAGTTTATACCTAATCCATAGTTACAAAAACAAAGAGAAAATAAGTAAGTATTAAAGATTTGAAGTATTACCCAATACAAACGTACCTTTCCCTGTAACTTTTGTGGATATTACTACCTACATCAAAATTAAAATAAAAACACGAAATCAGACCTAAACTTGTTTATTTTTGACAAATATCAACCATACCTATTACTCCAAATATAAAAATATTAGGAGTAAAAATTTAGTTTAACAACACAAAATACTGAAGCACAATCAAGGAAAAAGCAAAATTTTCACAAAACACACTGAAAATAACTAAAACAGCAAAATAAAACCACTTAAATATCAAAAGGCTTATACGACAGCTAATTTGTTTTACTCGTTTCTAGGATGACATTGACATTTTGGAGCGCCACCTATCGAATTCTACTTTTCCCAATATTTGTTTGGTTGATATTAGGTTTGTTCCAACTAAGCCAAATGATGCGTACATGAACGTCACGATCATGCGCATAACAAAATTTCTGTTCCAACAAAAACTGGACACGTTCATGAACGTGTCCGCGAACGATCATTTTCAACAGAGAATTGGATGTAGAACCGTTTCAAGGATATTAGATGAGAATAGGATTGATCAAAAGCTGAAAAGTGTCAGCCGAGTTTGATGACGTCACTGGTTACCTATGCGCGCGTCGCCTTGCGCGAATTATGAAACTGTGAAATCCGTGTGGTGTTATTTACTTATTTTTTAAATTTTAATAACAAAAAATAAAGTATTTAATGTATAAGCAAAATTTTTCAACATGTTTTTTTTATGTTAAAATCATTCTGGGTATGTAAGTAAGTAACATGTAAGTCAATATTCCTTTTACCTTAAATAATAATTAATTGGGCGATTTAAAAGCTAGTTCAGGGGATAGTATTCTGGAAAAACATAATGCCATTATGTAATAGCATTTTTATTTGGCCAACTGCAAATGTTCAAGATAATCCGGATAAGAATGATGGAGAATATGTTTACGCACATGACAAATTTTTAAGTGTAATTTTCAATAAGCAATAAAAAAATGATTACTATTTACTATGTTAAATTATGTTCCACTTACCCTATTTTTTGCTAAAACAACATGTCATGATCAGTTTTTCAAGTTTCTTTCATTATTATTATTTATAAACTGTGTAGGTAGGTTATTCAATATTTTATTTTTTTGCAACTCAAATATGTACTAAATTTAGAGTAAAAAAGTATAAGTGTATGAAATAGCTTTTATTGATTTCTAAAAAAACTCGAATTGTGTGATTTATGAGGTTTTTGAAATGGCTGATTCAATTTTATACTGATTTTTATTAATCAGCAAATATAATAGGACAAAACTGGTATTTTAACATGAAAATAAAACAACACTAATATCCTTGAAGAGTTTCGCCTTAGAAACAGCTGTTGCAATTATCAATAGTTACACTATTACAATACAGTTCGAAATCTGTCTTTGTTTACTACACAGAGAAAAAGAAGATAGACATATAATTGATGGAACACCAATGTCGACAAAAGAACGTTGCTGTGACGTCACTGGTTACCCAAACGGCTAGCGTTGCTCTTATGGGAATAATCCATCCTATTCTCATCTAATATCCTTGGAACCGTTTGTCCAAACTGTCATGTTTTAAGGTTAGGTAATGGTAAATAAACATAAATCATACGTGAATCAAACGTGAACTTATAAGAATCGTTCCAACAATGCATAGAGTATGATGTTCATGGATTAATTCACGTACGGGTTCTCGAACGTTTGATTCGTACATAAATAAGTTCACGAACGTTCACGTACTAATCAGAAGGTAGTTGTTGGAACAAACCTATAATTGAACAAAATATGGATGTTAAAAGTAAATAGTTGAGTCCTAAACAAAAAGAAACTTTGTATACTCGCGGTTTGTATGGATAGAGCAGAGGTTCTTGTGGGTTGAACTAGAAAAGGGGTGACAATGTCTATTATGTTATGACAGAGGTCTTTATCGACTCTAAATAACTGCACAAATTTTTTGTCTCAAAACATCCCTACCAATACCCACTTCTTCTAACGCCTCCTCAACATTCTTGTTAATTATTTTATTCCACAGCATTAAATTGAAATCTTCAACATTCATCTTGAACCACAGTCAATCAAAACAAAACAATTATAAAGGTTAGGTTAAATACTCCCTTTTGCAATTCTCTCACTACCTAGTAGGGGAACTTCGGGTTCTCTTGGGAGATGCTCCCTCCCTCAAGTCCCTCAAATTTACTTCAAGAATACACATTTAATATTTTTAGGAGAACCACACCTACTTCTCTCGCAAAGTTCTACTCCCTGAAATTCAAGAATAGGCACCCTGGTGCTGTCCGCAGGGGGAGTACTGTCGCCGATGCTGTGGAACCTGGTCATGGACGGGATCATCAGAACCCTACACAGAGAAGGATTTAATACGATAGGATATGGCAGACGACCTGGTAATTCTATCCCAAGGTAAATACAACAGTGCAACCAGATATAGACTCCAGATGGTTTTAAATGTAGTAACAGGCTGGACGGAGAAAGTCCCTCAAAAATACAAATAATTGCGTTCACCAGAAGAAGGAAAAGGGAAGAGCTTGGCCCTCTGACGCTTCTGGGAAAACCTATACGATTGTCGGATTAAGCTAAATATCTTGGAGTTATCCTAGACCCAGATTTAAACCCGTTAACTAACTTGGAACCGTCACCTTCAGCACGTGATTAAGAAGGCAGAAGTAACATTTATGGTTGCCAGACGCACCTTCAGCACTAAATGAGGACTGAGACCAAGCATGGTACACTGGCTGTACAAAATGGTTGTCATCCCCAGGAAAACATATACATCTCTGATATGGTGGCCAAAGATGAGACAAACCTCTGCTATGCTGAAACTAAGCAAGGTCCAAAGACTTGTATGCATTGGTATTACAAGGGCAATGAGGACTACTCCTACAGCGGCACTAGAGACAATGCTAGACCTTCCTCCACTACATTATGTTATAATGTGCGAAGCAAGGGCAGCTCTAAACCGACAGGAAAGGGCATCGATCCATGATGTGGCTCATGGGAGAAGACACACAAAAGTAAGGCATGTGGATGACGACATCCTTAAAATTCCAACAGACCACATGACCACCAGATATATATTTCGCAAGAGCTTCGAGATTGTCATTAAAGATCGAAATGAGCTTGAGGAAGAGAACGCTCCACCACTCAGTAGAGCGAATAAACTGATCTGGTACACAGACATATCAAGGATTGAGCTCGGCACCGGAGCGAGCTTATACAGCAAGTCGAGCAAATACGAAGGAATACCTTTCTGGGGGCCTGAACCCTTTTGCGGAATCAGCCCCAAAGTAATATTAGAAGAAATAGGTGAAGCCGATAGAAAGAGAAGATTTGACCATTGGAAAGGTCTAGTAGGGCTTAGACAATCAAAGATTCTTCTGGGTGACTACAACCTGTTGAGATCAAATGAATGCATAAGTCAAAGTAAAACTGAGTTTTGACAGGGATCCTAACGGGACATTGTCGCCTGAATGGGCACCTGAAAAAGCTCAAAATAGTGGAGGAAGAAGAATGCAAATATTGTGGCATGGAAGAAGAAACCTCCATCCACATACTTTCCAACTGCACAGCACTCCAGAATCCTAGAGCACAGTACCTGGGAGATTATTAGATAGAAGAGAAATATTTATCTAAGTTCAAGCCTGCATATATCCTAAAATTCTTCCGGGAAATAGGACTAAAGGAGCCACTAGTCTCAGAGACTCTCCTCAGAAACTAAGTACATACATACAAAATATCTAATAAACGAAAAAATTGATGGGTGCGTGGAAAGATTCGCACTTCTTCTATGACAAGGTTATATCTTTAGTACAGTACATAGATGAAAAAAGTACACAGGATAACATTTTCTGTGAAAGGATAATTAGGAAAAGGAAATGTTAATATTCAAAAATATCTATACCAAAATACATTTATTAATTATCTTCGTATTCACAATGAAAGTTCCTAATAAATAAATATCTTATGCAAGTAAAAAACTTAACAATTCATTAATAACTATTTATGTTTACTTATGCACATTTTCTTCCGGAATGGTCATGTCCCAAATACCTAAAAAAATATTAAAATATCAAAAGCTTGTGAAATAATATTATAGTGATTGCACCATTTACTTCAAGATAGTAGGTTTGTTCCAACCATATCTTGCAAGGCGCAATGTGGTGTGGCTAGAATGGATTCCAGCCCACTCTGGTTTTGAAGGTAACGAGATGGCGGATGCACTGGCTGCGGAAGGTGCGGCAGCTCCCTTCTGCGGCAGCTCCCTTCTGCGGCCCGGGCCCGACCTTGGGCCTAACAAAACAAAGAATACGCAAGGAGACGAAGAAGTGGCTGAAGAATCAGCACCTCGCTCATTGGAATGCTCTGCATGGTCCTAGGCAATCCAAACTTTTACTGAAGGTATGGACTGATGGACACGCTAGAGCAGCTACTGAACTACCAAGGAGTAGGTTAAGGAAGATAGCAGGACTCCTAACGGTGCACTGCTGTATGATGAAACACCTCCACAACTTAGGAGTAGAGGAAAGTTCCCTATGCAGGGGTTGTGGCATGACTGACGAAACGTCAGTCCATGTTCTCCTAGAGTGTTCACACTGGGCTGTACTACGCAGGCGAATCTTCGGAGTCCCTGTTTTGGCCCCTGGAGACACAAGCAGGCATCCATTGAAAAAGGTTGTGGCCTTTGTAGAAGGGCTCGGCTTTATGGATGTCTAGGTAACAGGAATGGCACAATGGGCCCGCCAGTGGCCTCAGTGCCGGAACCTTGGCTTGAGTTTGTCCAGGACAAGGTTCGCCTGCAAACTTAGTAGTAGTAGTAGTTGTTCCAAGCACAGTCAGAAACCGTCAGAAACGATCAGAGAATAACTGGTCATAGCAAACAACGAGTTTTTTCCGCGTAATTCCTATCACTGATTGCAATGGTCGACTATTCTCTGATCGTTTCTGACGGATTCTGACTGCGGTTGGAACAAACCTAGTCTTAGAATTAATTGATTTTGAAAAGACTTAAATTCGCTTTTGACAGTGATTTAACCTGAAAAACTTATCTTTATGGATGACATTTTCGAAGTAGATTTTGGTATCCACGACATAATGGAATTCCCAAAATGTTTTCCACTTGATCAGATCATTTCCACGGCATAAATGAATTTACATTTTATATTAGACACTTTTAGCTTGTTATAAGTTTTACACGTATCCGCATCCGTATTGGAGTTACGTTGACGTAAAGAAATTGTCAAGAAAATCTATTTAGCAGAAAACTTATCGTTTCGTTCTGTTTTTAATTGTATAACCTCAATTTTTTTTTATTTTACCGTTTTATATCTTTGTAAAGCGTAAAATGGGGGCGATATTAAACAATCCATTGCTGCTAGACGAGAACGATGATGATTTTAACGACCTATTTTTGATGCAAATTAAAGCAAACCAATATCAAAGAAGAAGAAGACCTGTAAAATAGCACTAATAGCACGGAATACTGACTTTGGTCGGGATACGGATACGTTTAAGTATACGGAGTAGGGTACGTAACAATACGTTCAACGCATCGTATCGACTGAGACGTAACGGGTCTACACATGCGCAGTTCGTTACGTATACGGATACATGAGAAATTTAAGACAAGCTAAAAGTCTCTATTATATCCCCTACAAGACCATTGCTTTTTTTCTGTTTGTTGTTTTCTTTATATTTTTAGGTTAACAGTTCACATTTGATGTGGGCAAAAGCTCACTGTCACTTATCTTAAACGTCACTAACTAAGCGACTAGATTTTTTCATCTTTCCATGTTCGCAATGCTTTCAGGGATCCATTTACTGAGTAATTTAAAATGACTTAAAATAACGCGGAACTTTAAAATGTGTTTTCAAAGTTAATATTAGCCACTTAATTATGTTATTGAATAAAAACAATCGGAAGTTCCCTATTCTTGTTGATGAAAATTATATGTCGCGAATAAAGTTTCAGATGAATCAGTGCGATTTGATAATTTAGTGGAGTTTGAAGGAAGGTTTAAGCTGTAACTTCCAACCTGGTAGAGCCTGAAGAGTCCAGACCACGCATATTTTTGAATTCATGATGGGAAACAGTGAAGTAAGTATACGTTTTTATAAATACCTGGAAATGTGTCATCAGGAGGCTGATACTTATATCGATGGTTTGAACATTCATTCAGTTTTTTTTGTAATTCTTCAGGACTCAAATTCATACTACCATAAAACTAAAAATATGACATTACTGTATTAAAAGTTACCAGACATTGGATGATCTCATCAGGCTACCAATAAAATCACTAGACGACAAAAAGATAGTTTTGACAACTTTTGTAGACATTGAGGTGTTTCAATAATACATCTACATTGTCAATTGCCAAAGCTATATTTTCATCTTTTGTAATATTTGCGTGTAATTTGTCCTACAGAAGAGAATTTTTAGACTGTACTAAAATTTATTCCAAGACAAAATTTATACTACTGTGATGAATACGTACTTCCTTACATTTTGCGCAAGAAAATCCTTTCAATAATTTCCTGGCATGTCCACGGACAACTGGTTCTATAGCTGGTAGGACTTTTATTTTTCTAAAACAAATATATATGACATAATTGAAGAAGTTCATAACATACAACCCAATGTTTATGAATAGTCATCTATAGCTTGTCAAACATAGGAAAAGGCTTTACCATAATCTGTTTCATAGATAGGTATCAGAAATTTAAATTTATTTCCACTTTTAGTTTGGGACATTCTTTTAAATCTACAGTCGCTATGTCAAATTCACTTTTATACGACTTTTATATGCTAAGCAATAGGTGAATATTTTTTGACAAAAATCCTAGTTTTCTATATGTATAAAAGTGAAGAATGAATGGATTTATAATATAGTATAATGAAATTAATATTTGTAAAAGACTAAATTATATAGAAAGATATCTGAATAATAACAGTAAATAATTATATAAATTGTTTGAAATAAGTATATTCACTTTTTTGGCGTTGGTTCCATATCTTGGCTATTATCAAACAAAATTCCTTTTGAAAATTCATCTAATTCTTGTGAAGAGCTCATTTCATCTTCGATATTTTTTTGAGTTTCATCTTTATTTACAAAGCTCAATAATTGTGTTATACTCATCTCAGTTGTATCTTTATCTTTACTAGTGTTCACACTTGTTTTTGTACTTTCAGTCAAAGGCACATCATGTTTTTTTTCACTGCAACAGAAAAATTTGTATAAATTGACTGTCAACATCTCGGCCAACACTAAGAAAGAGTTAAAATTTGTTGGACAATAAAAATCTCGATAAAAATAATGTAGTTATGACACTCTTACATAGTAAGAAAGAATAAATAGGAGCATATTGGAAAAAACTCTTGGTTCATTTAACAGAAATGCACAAAGTAACCATTTTACAAATGATTGGTTATGGAGATAACACAAGAACGCAAATGGAAGTCTCTCTTATTTCACAAAAAATGCTGCCTGTATACCAAGGAATAATAGCAAAATAGAGAAGTTTCTCAAGCTTGGTCATATAAGACAGATTGAAAAAATGTAGCTGCCAATGCTGTAACATTGAATTAAGCTATTACCATATTGAACTAGTTTTGGACAAATCAGTAAATAGTTGAGTTAGAGTTGTATTGTTCTTTTTCTTAGAACACCAAGAATTTTTAATGCCTTTAGTTTTGGTAGAACTTGATTTTCTTTTTACTTCAGGTGTACAATCTACTACTGAATTATCATGTACAGTATTTAAAACATTTTTCTTAATATTTTCCAATTTGTGGGACTTTTTGGATTTAATCTTTTTTCTTTTTGAAATAAGTGTTGGACTGTTTTCACTTTTCTCAATATCTTCATCTGATATTGAGAGATCTATTACTGAAATATCTAAACTTTTGCTCTTCAATGATTCATTTATAAAAATATCAGGACTCTTCAATTCAATATCTTTTGGAATGATGTTAGTTTTAGATGGAGGCAGCTTGGATCTAAAAAATTACAGTTTAATTAATACAATAAATTAAGTTTTTCAATTAAACACTTACTGACAATTTAATTCAGTGGTAACACTTTCCTTCAAGTAATCTTTATGTGTACACTTATTTTTTAAATCTGCAAATTCCAGTTCCAAAACTTGATAGACATCTAAAATATAAAAAAAATGAAATACTACAAAGACCATAATATTCACTTAATAGCTACTTCTCAATTCAAACTGGAGAGCTGTTATAAGCATTGAAATTATTTTTAATTCTTTTCGTTCAGTTTTCTGCGATTGGCACACATTATCATTGAATATTTTCGTCCACAGGGTGAAAGCTTGAGTTTCCATTATTTTAGATGTTATTTAAATATTTAAGAACAGATTGTGGTTATGTCTGGTTATGTCGCCCATGTCACAAATATGTCACCCATAGATAATACAAGACACATGTCACCTTCTGTAGAAAGACTAGAAAGCGACTGCCAGTTATCTATGGCGACTGCACAGAGTGTATACTCTGTGGTGCAGAGTCCCAGCTGGTCCCAGCACTGAACACCTGCACAGTCTGAACTGGTCTGCACCATGAATCATAATCTTAAAAATAAAATCAATTTTTGTAAAACCTAGAATAGTAAATTTTCATTTGTACTCAGCAACAAGAAGGTATGCAACTGAGCAGTCCGGAACAATGCATGCTTAGTTGTATCACTATTATCAAGTCGTGGTGATTTTCTCGTAGATGGCAGCATCGAGCAATGCTAACCAGTGTACTCTGTGATGCTTACCCCGTATGCTATGGCACAGAGTACACCATCTAACAATATTATCACTGTGGCACAGATTATAGAAGAGAACAGATACGAATGCTGGCAAAACATCAAAGGATTTTCAAATCCGATTTCAATGACCTTGGACCTTTAACTCGGTATGGCCGCGATGTTGCCAGTTTAAAATATTTTCAGAATTTCTTACCGAATTGCAATGTTGACTTGGAGACAATAACAATTTCCAGTGCCGGTTCTTTATTTTTCTTTCCGAATGAAATTTATTTTGACACTCTATGTATGAGTAATACACTCCCCCGTGATGTTTATTCATTTTATAAAAATAATATACTAATATACACTATTTCCAGTTAATATTACCACAACCTACAATCGATTAGTCAAATAACACAAATAATATCGCAGATTAACAACTTCAAACTGAAGTGTCAAAACTGACGTTTTTATTTTAATTTTTGAGCCAAACCGTCACAGTTATTGTTCATGTTTGCCAAAGATGGTTTGTGAAAAAAAGTATATATTTATGGTAGGATTTTTATACATTATAATCTTTTAAATTGTAGAATTCTTTTAATGTTGATAAAATTGATTTAAAACAAGTAGTTGTCGAGTATTTGTATCTGTATAACTATAACACTAAAAATAATGCTTATAAAATATTCGACGCATAATCGTGAATTGAGGGAAATATGGTGCAAATTGATAACCCTGTTGAAAAGTTTCGCGAAGACGCCCGAACGGAGTCGACAAACGACGAAGGACCTTTAAATGGGTATGTCCACCCATCTCTCTCTTTTTTAATGTTCTCTGTCAAGCTTTCGCATCTGTTCTCTTTATAATCTGTGACTGTGGAATATAATATGTGTATAGAATTTTTTAACATGCAGTAAATCCGTTGATGTTTTAAAATTTTCCTATGACCATATTAAACATGGAAAATGTGTTGTCTGATGATTCATTTTCCTGGAAAAAAAATTGGAATTATTTCAGCAGGCCATGTGGTATAATATTAATTTGAATTACTTGAATTTACAAATAACGCCCACATGACCACTAGAACTGAAACAAGATAATAGTTAAGTGGAGGAGCTCCTATTATTATTTATTGTACTTCTGTTATTCTACAACACCCAACTGGTATACATCATTCTTTCTTCTCTTATTTTTTTGAAATCTATTTTTTATAGAAGAATATAAACCTAAACTGTTACCTAACCTAAGCAAATTAATATATTAACGTAATATTTCAACTTACCGCCTTTGGATCAAGTGAAATTCGGAATGATAATATTAATATTGTTGTCATCAGAAGTTTTATTCAGGGAGAAATTATTTAACATGAATACATAAGCAGAAAAATTGTGGAAAATTTGCCAAATATCAAAGAACTGTTGTCACCATGTCACCGAATACTATTCGGTGACTGTTGTGTTATTTTTTATTTTTACGGAATTAGAATTATGGTTCATACAACAGCCTTTTTGGTGTGCGTCATCGTTTGTGACGTATATTCGGGTTTTGGGTATGTTCGTTTATTTTATTTGCCATTTTGACACATATCTAACACTAAATTTGATAAATAAAATCATGAATAAAATCATCAGGATCGCATTCAGCAAAATTCGACAAGGCTATGAAATTAATAGTTACCAGCTTCTTTTTCTAAACTGAAAATACTTGAGAACTTTCAAAATGCTGATGTTTTTTCGTGTATCTAGGCATATTTATGTATTATTCGAATAAATATAACAATAATATTCATATTAACTTTTCATAAATAATAATTGACCGTGAACAACAAAGAACTGTCAGTGGGACAGTAGAAAAAGATGTCAGACACATTGACAATACGAAAGGTATATCTGCATGCCTATTTTAAATAAAGAAATTTCTCCCGATTGATAGGTCGCGCTTACGCTTAATCTGAACATCAACCAATCAAATTTTGGTAAGTCAATGATTAGGATTGACGTTTGTAATAAATTTGAACGGTTCATTATTGCGATTATTTTGATTAGGATTAATCAAAGACCTGACTTTTTTTGCATTTATTTCCACGTAATGTGTAAGGTAAGGGTACGGACAGAAAGAAAGCAGGTTGCCTGCTCGCTGGTTATCGGCGCCTAAAATCACTATGCGTATTGAACGTGGACGCACAGAGACAAAGCAGGCTGAAGCTTGTCGGCGCGTGTAGCAAGCTGCTGGCATTTTACCGGAATGAATATTTAATTATAAGCGAGCAGGTAATGGATACGGAAGCATTGATTTCTGCAGTTTTTAAACAAATCCCTGTCCCTGTATGGGACAAACGTGAAAAAAATCACAGTAATAGAAATGTTGTTGAGAAGTGTTGGAAAAAGATTAAATAATTTGTGATATTGTCCAAATTGTGTCCGGTTCTGATTGATAGGATGAATGTTTGTTTTCCGTCTCCTCAATCTTAAAAACGCATTGTTAAATAGAATTTCTTCATCGGATGAGGACGACATTTTTGCTTCACTTTCAACTATTATAGATGAGTACGATAATTATGCACTTTTCTAACTTTTCAACCCGAAGCGTCTTTTAATTTAGAAAAGTGTAGGAAGTTCTGAGTTAAAAGACGCTTCGGGTTGAAAAGTTAGAAAAGTGCGTAAATATCGTACTCATCTTATAGGTACTAAAATCTGCGAAAGCAAGTAGCATGTTTACGCTTTCTTTCTGGGCGCTAACCTGCCTACACCGGCGCCGACTTTCGGCGCCGATATCCAGTGAGCAGGCAACCTGCTTTCTTTCTGTCCGTACCCTTAGAAAGACATTAACAAACGATGACGCACACCAAAAAGGCTGTGTGTTAGCTCGACAGCCATTATATTTGTTTGTGTCGACAGCTCGAGCAAATCAATAGAGCTGAACAGAATATCGTAATAGACCACAGAAATGTAAACCATAGCATACGGAGTAAGATAGAGAGGTTAGGTTGTAGTCAGATTACTAGGAGTATCCACAATAAGCCCAGGAGGCTGAGGTGGTACCGGCGAAAGGACGGCTCCGGGAAAAAAAAGATAGAGAGGTTAATCAATACAAATATTGTTCGATGCTGCCATCTACTAGAAAATTACCACAACTGTAAAATACCTAGGTATGCAACTAAGCATGCATTGTTCCGGCCTGTTCAGTTGCGTACATTCTTGTTGCTAATAGTCGTACCAGAGTACAAATGAAATTATACTATTATAGGCTATACAAAGATTGATTTTATTTTAGAATTATGGGAACATTGAATGTAGTAACGGTTGAAACTATTAATTTGTTATGACAGCTTAATTCACAAAATTCAATCATGGGAGGAAGAACATAGAATGAACAAACACCTATTTTGATTCAACCAGGATATATTCTGAAGAAAAATTGTCTAGCTTATGCACTATGGATAAAATATTAGAATTGGAATATTGGTAATCAATTTATTTTTACCAAATTTTTATTTATTTCCATTTGAACTTTTACACAGCTCCATCTGCCAAACTTTAAGCAATCTCTCAGGCTTACGTCATTAGTCATGAAGTTTCAAGATTATCCAATAGATGTCTAAATAAAAGAATCAATACAACATTTTTAGTTTCATAATAATGATGTTATTATTTTAGATAATAATTAGTTTAATACAACTAAAGTTTTAAATATTTTAAAAATTGAATGAATTAAGAGTGATTTTACTTTCAATATGTGAGTAATGTACGACATAAAGTTAAGTACACATCTTATAGCAATTACAATATAACCTCCTTTTTTATTTTTATTGATAAATTGGAGGAAATACTCCTACACGATATAAACCGAAAAAAGTAAAATAAAAGTGCAAATATGCCGGAACAGAGTAACGACTACCGGGTTGTGGTTTTCGGAGCCGGTGGAGTTGGAAAAAGTTCATTGGTCTTAAGATTTGTGAAGGGTACTTTTCGTGAGAGCTACATTCCTACCATCGAAGACACATATCGACAAGTAAGAAGGCACCTTGGAGGTTTATTTTACGTTGCCACATTTTGTTATCAGTTATTTTTATACTCTGTTTTGCTACCTACTTGATGTATTTTATTTATTTTTGGCTTGTTGTTTTCTTATTTGGTAAGTAATCCTTATTTATTTTATTTATTTTGGCATTAATTATTTTCACCTATGCATACACTATATGTTAACAGATACCTATATGATATTATAAAGGTGTTGATAATTTTTTTTAAAAAGATTTCTTGGTATGAGTACAAATAAATATTAGGCGTATAATTATTATTGTGTTTAGCTCTTGAATGAGAATAAAACACGAATATACTATGAATGACATTCATGCATATCTCTTTTTAAAATAATTTTGTTCATTCCCTTTAATATCCCTTGATTTTTCCTATTAGCTATACGTCACAATAGTTCATTAAAGAACCAGGATATTGGTTGGGCTCCTATTGCAACACTATAGACTCAACAAACACAATATGAACATCAGATTTGGATACTAACAAATGGGGAGGGGAAACTGCTACTCCTCCAATATATGCAGTACTATAGATTATGGCATAAGGACAAGTCTAGATATGAAACATAGCATCCATAATGTAAAACCACTACTCCTCCAATATATGCAATTCCAGAGTATGGCATAAGCACAAGTCTAGATATGGTTGTGAGCAAATATGAGGAAAAGGCAATTTACTACCATGAAACAAATGATTGTTTCTCATACCCATAATCATTTATCTTTTTGTCTCCAGCCCATTGCTAATATTGTTTTTCATAACTGACTTTGCATTTTTGTGATAGTAAATTTAATGATATTAATGTTGGCTTGCACTCTTATTATGATCCTAACATGAGTCTCTGAATAATTACCTAATTATCTATTCAAGCTCTGATTGTTCAACCAAAGACTCAGTAAGGATTATATTATATATGTATTTGTTCTGATAATATGTTGTTGATAATTTTGATGTTCATACATATAGTGAAGGAGCTATTATTCAAGGGTAGTTTAATAACAGGACAATGGTCTTTACTGAACATAATTTATCATGAAGTTCATGTAAGTTCTTGCCAGTAGCTTCTCATCACCTAGTACAAGAAACCTCACCTCCACCAGGCAATTGCACTGACATGGTTTCCTTTTCTAGGTGACAGAATCTGCACTTGGCTTTGTCTCTCAAAGACACTAGCTTTGGGAGTCTGTTAAGCTTACAGTGCCCTGCTGCATACAACTACAGCTTTGTAAGTTTTCTCTGTCTTGACTTATTAGGTCTGCCGTAAAAGTTGGTGAATGTCCTCTAATGAACTGTTTCACCTGTCCCTATCTTGGTGAGTTTACTCACCATTCTAGATATTTCTGTGCCACCCACTTCCTTGTGGCCACTTCACTATAAGTATGAACAGACCTTATTTACTTTTTGTGCTTGCATGGTTTTGCTTTATGAATTATTTGATTTAAATAAGCCTTTTTTGCTGGAAAGTAAATTTTGATCATTAATTGGTTAAGACTAAAATATATGTTATCATATACTGCTTAACATTCATTGCATTTTTATTAAAAATGAATTAATAGTTATTTATGCAACAAGTGCAAAAAGTGAGTGTTTTTTGCACGCGACGTGAAATTGTCCAACGAGGTCTTTAGGCCGAGTTGGACAACACGTCGAGTGCAAAAAACACGTTTTGCAAGAGTTGCATACAATATTTTTTCTAAATTCATGCAAAAACTGGAAAATTAGAATATAAATATAGTCAAAGGCACTCTTAACGTGCGGGTTCAAAGGTCACTAACCATATGTATCAAGTCAGAAAACACAGAGGTTACCAAAATGTGAGATTACACTGCAGATTGACGAATTTCCACTTCTTCTTTCATTCTCGAAATAATCCATCGAACTAAGTACAAAAAAACTGAAAATTGCTACTTATTATTTAAATTGTCACTTTGAATTGTCAAAGTGACAAAACTGACATATTTAAATAAAAACTCTGCTGGTGAAAGACTTTTTAGAATCGCTGAAAACTAAATACATATCCTTCTTTTTCCCGTAAAAATTGCATAAGTCTGTCTTATTTATCTAACGGATTTCATTTGGAAGTTATAATTTAACGTAATAAAAGAAAACAAAAACTGTGAGTATGTCTTTGTTGAATCGTATGACCCGCACGTTAAGAGTGCCTTTGACTATATGTTGAGAGCCTTTCCTAACCTAATCAAAGTCAACCTGTTCTTCTTTTTTTGTATCTTTATGGCCTCCACCTTGTCAGTACTCAATCATAGCTGGTTTTCGCCTTGACCATTTAAATTTTAAATAATTAAAGATTTTTGCAATAATTGTAACTCGTTGAGACTAAGTAGTAAGATATACATATATTATTGTTGTATTAAAGCAGGATCAGATACTTGCTATGGATTTTTATTTAATTTAAATGTTTATGTTTGTCATTAATCATCACAAAACTGACACAAGAATGACAGATGAGTGCAATAAAATATTTTTTCTACTCCTGTTTTATAATATACTTATTAAAAGACTAAAATCTGTATCATAATGAAATTCATTATGATACAGATTTTCATTATGATACAGATTTTTAAGCCAATAGGAATGCGACATTCGCACAATATTTAGTATATAGCCATGGATACCTGGTTGACATTTCTGAAATTAATCATATTAGGTCTGTTCCCTGCAATAAAAGTGTAGCACTGAGCTATACGATTTTATTTATTTTAATTATGTTTACCTACGACCCCCCCTGTAATCAGTCAATAACACACAGTCGGCGCTAATGTAATGACGTCTATTACGCACGGTAAAAAAAAACGCACAGCTGTAAAGTAAATCGCACGGCTTCCCTAGCAACATCTTAGCAACTGTCAATAGACGTCGCCATTTTATTCAAAAATCTGACATAAGCCGTCAAAACATCAAACTTAGGTATAGGCTGCAATAGCGATTTGCGTAAGAACTGTCAAGAAACTTTTAAAACACTTTTTTATTATCCTTATAACTTATAACTGGTTTGTGTATTTTGTGGAAAGCTTTATTCAATTAAAAAATGTCGAGTGAAAGTGAGATGGATTTAATATTATCATGGAAACCGCAGAAATAGCTAAATATTGTTGATGCTGTTCAAATATTATCAATAATAAGAGTATAAATACATGTAGAAGTAGGTCGTAGGTAAAGTATAGTACGTAACTGGTGTTGTAGAGCATTTTACGCACTCACGAAATTACGCACTCGCCGCTACGCGGCATCGTGCGTAACTTTTCCATTCGTGCGTAAAATGCTTCTTACCACACACGTTACGTAATATACTATTTAATGCTTCTTGCAGTTTACAAATGCAATTTACATAATTATATAGATATTCCCAAATTTAGTAATTTTATACGTATTTTTTCACAGATAGACCTGAATTCTTCAAAATTGTATAGGTCAGTGTTACACTTTTATTGCAGGCGAACAGACATATTAAGTGACACTTAATTTGATAGCTGTCAAATAATTTTGATTTTCAAAAGTAACTATATTTAAAATTGATTTATTGATTAAATAATTTTTATTAACCGGAGTAGAAAAAATATTGTATGCCACTTTCATGTAATGGCCATTAATACACTCGCATATTATATACGAAACTCGCTTGCCGCTCGTTTCGTATCCTACAATATGCTCGTGTCTTAATGGCTATCATTACATGTTCGTTGCATAAAATACTATTATTGCACTAGTGCAATAAAGTACCACTTTTTCCATTAAATGTGGTTCACAAAAGTGTTGTTTTTTGCATGAATGTAGAAAAAACATATTTTATATCTACAAAATATTAATATTAAATCTAATTTTGTATAATAAGTATAAATATAATATGTTTAGTTCAATACAAAAAAGAGAGCTCTTTGTTTATACCCAGCTTAATTTTTTCCATATATTTTCAATAATTTATGATTGTGTTTTAATTTTTTGTATCTTTTAAATAATTATTATAGGTTATAAGCTGTAACAAGAATATATGCACACTCCAAATAACAGATACTACTGGTTCTCATCAGTTTCCGGCGATGCAACGACTTTCTATTAGTAAAGGGCATGCATTTATACTCGTGTTTTCAGTCTGCAGTCGTCAAAGCTTAGAAGAATTAAGGCCCATCTTTGACGTTATTAGAGAATTGAAAGGTCCCGATTTGAGTCAAATCCCAATAATGTTAACTGGTAATAAATGTGATGAGAGTGCTGAATTGAGAGAGGTACTTATTTCTA